>CM034148.1:75181897-75781897 GCA_019776745.2 Taxus chinensis | reverse complement strand
TTACGACCTTCCTATAGTCTAAGACCCCTTTTTCTAGGAAAAATATAATATCCTACATGAGTTGAGGCTTTGTGTTATCCAATTCATTGTTGACAAAGAAGATATTGAAGATCAGTTTGAATTCTTCCAAAAAATCCAGTAGGAGACTAAGGATTTCTGGTATAACTACTTCGAACACGTACAAATTACATCTACCCTCACTTGGGTCACTTTCGAGGATGCACAAGACTTTCCCATCCATCTAGAATTCTATAACTTCTCATCTTATATCTACATAACTACATTGATTATGTATATTAATCTTCATCCATATCATTATTATCAATTGACTTAATTGTTATAAAAATGAGGTGACATCCTCCAAGAAAGCCCCTTTGGATTCTTGGGACCGACCTTTGTTGAGAAGCTCATCTATCCATTTGTTAATCCTTTCTATTTAGTTTCTTTAAGTACATGTTGCTTTGTAGGATAAGAGGACTTACATTCATCTGGACTTGATCAACTTCAATCAAACACTAACTTCAATATCTAACTTCACAGGTATCAGTAAATCCCTCCATCTTCCTAATGGGTTTCAGAATGGAACATGGGTCTAAACCACAATCAGGGGACAAGTCCCTCCTCTTTAATGGGAGAGGTTCCCTTATTCAAATCAGAAAAAACAAATGTGCATATATACAACTCTCAATGTTTGGACCCTGATATTCTTGAATGTTTTCATAATTAAAAGAGTATCAATCAGAAGGAATGGAAGAATATAGATATGGGATAAGGAAGAAAAAAATAATGCTTTTGGGAAATATAGATAGCAGATTATCTCCCTACTCGCATTGAACCAAGAAAATATAGAAAAAGATTAATTACTTCACCATCGATGCAAATCTACAGACACAAAGTTCTATGGATTACACAGACCAGAACACAAAGTTTCTATTGAATGAAAAACAAATGATCCATTGAATCGATCCAAGAGAGAGAGATATAATAGAGGAAAATAAGAAAAGAAATAACTTTTGTATTGAATTACTTTAGAATTTACAACCTTCCCAAAAAACCAAAATCCCTTTTTCGTGGCCAAAACCATGTTCTTATAAAAATTCATGTACATCCATACTTTGTCCCGAAGAAAAGAATATCCAAAAGGAATAATGTTTATTGCAGATCCACTTTTGGAAAGTGACATGAAACAAACACACTCATGAAAACCAAAGGTTCAAAAAGGAAAATATTTCATCAATTCAAGCATGATTATTTTAGCAGGGGGCATCTCATGATTTTATTCTTCATCTGGTCCTACCATTTCCACCTTTTAACCACTTTCATAGCACTCAAGTGCTTACTGGTAAGTTTTCTCCCTTTTTTATCACGTATGCCTGATAAAATCCATTTTCTGATGATTAAACTTTACATCCCTTCAAACTTATCAATTTGGCTCCATAATAAACCAAAAATGCATCTCATGGAGAAACAAAAAGGATACAAAGAAAAATAATGAAGGATGATCCATTTTTGCATTTTACAGAGCTCTGGTTCGTTAATGGTGTTAAAAACCAAATGAGTGCATTCGACTATCTTTTCCCCCTTTTATCTTCAAATTTGGACTCTACATGTGGCAAGATCCAAGGAACGACGGCCCTGGGGGAGAAATCTGTATTTCCTAACATTTGGGAGAAAAAGCGTGATTTCTCATTTTTCTCTGCCCTCTCACAGCTCCGCCAAAATCCAAACACATGGCGTCATTTGAGTGGTTGAGGAAATGCGGTTCAAATCTACCATTTAAACTCTTTTCAAAAAAAAGATCAAATTCTTAAAAACCTCCACCGACCTGCTTTGAATTTTCAACATGAACACGTGGCACACCACAATTGGAAAAAGGGGTCGCGGCCTAATTTGCAAAATTTCAACCTTTCAGTGAAAAAGGCTCAAATTCTCAATTTCCCCTGTAGGCCTGCTATTCCGATTTCATCCTTCAACACATGGCATCGTCTGACTGGGTGTAGGAATGCGATTTAGTTTTATACTTTATCTATTTTTGAAAATGGGAAAAATTTGAACTTTTCCCCCGAAGGTCCGAGCCCCCGCCGTTGAATTTTCAATGTAGGCCAAGTGTCCCTTTCCAATCTGTTGCGGACCCTAACTTAGAAATTTTCTCTTCGCATGAGTGGGGCTGCGGGCCATTTTGGAATTTTTTGCCTTTTGTGGAAACAAGGCTAAAATTCCCAGAGTCCTCCATCGGTCCGCTAAAGCACTTGTGAACTAAAAAACGGCCATATGTCCCTTTATGATTCTTCAACACATGGCATCGCCTGATTAGTTATGGTGACATGCTTCACTTTTTATATGTTTTGAAGAAGGAAAAATTCCAACCTTTCCCCTGAAATTCCATGCCTCCGCTATTTACTTTTTAACATGAACACGTGTCCCTTTCTGATTTGTTGTAGATTTCAACTTGAATTTATCATTTCGCTTGGCCAAGGCCATGGGTATTAAAAGGAACGATAACTAGATCGTGCCAAGGCAAGAACACATGCTAATCAAACATCACGATCAATAAGATGAAAGCAATTCACCAGAATAACTTTACATAAACCTTTGCAAAAAAATGAGCAACAATATCATATATTATTATGGAACTCAATGAAATACAATGAGAATGGGCCTTGCTTATATAGGCAAGGAATAACAATCTAAGAACCAGTCAAGGTCGTAGATCAAGCCATAAATCATGGAAAGAACTAGTCAAGTCCAAGTCCATAGATTTATGAGAGAACTAGACATCAAGGATCTAGTCAATACCATAGATCTAGGAAATAACTAGTCAATACCATAGATCAAGGAAAGAACTATACCTAACAACTAGATAATATCTCCTAATATCTAAATAAATAAAAAGAAATATCCACACACATAAGTGGGTGAGGATAAATACAATAAAGGTAAATAATGTACCTAGGTGAACATGAGCTAAGGTAAATACCTACTCTAACACCCCCCCCTCAAGTGAAGCTAGGGGCCAAAATAGAAGTGGCATGTCCACAGTATGAGTCCCGACAACTAGGCCTGATGAGGTACTCATGTACAATATATCCCTGAAGAAATCTCTAACCAAAAGAAGGAAAGAATCCTGCTATAAGGAAAGAGAAAGAATAAGGAGAAGGAAGATGTTCTCACGAACACCCCCCAAGAACAAATTTTGAAACCACAAGCATTCCACGCAAATCAAGGTAGCGAGGTGATGTAAAAGGCTTTATAAAGATGTCTAAAACCTTCTGCTGAGTCAGGAATGTACTCCAAGCAAAGAACTCCATCCTGAATGTGCTGACTGAATGAAGTGGATGTGTATCTCAATATGCTTGGTCCACTAGTGCTCAACTGGGTTGCAAGAAATGTGAATTGCACTTTGGTTGTCACACCAAAGTACAGTTGGTGAATCCTGTGGGAATCCAAACTCTGTCAATAACTGGTGAAGCCAAAGAATCTGCTGACTCACTGTAACTACTACCCTGTACTCTACCTCTGAAGATGAAAGTGCAATAGCCTGTTGCTTTTTGCATGCCCAAGAAACTGGAGAAGAACCAAGATAGAAAAGATAGCCAGAAGTGGAATGCCTATCATCAATAGAACCTACCCAATTTGAATCTGTATACCCAACCAACTGAGTAGAGCCCCTAGTGTAGTGTAGGCCAAAGTGGGAAGTGCCATGAAAATAGCGCAAAATCCTTTTAGCAACCTGTCAGTGACTACTATGAGGAGAATGTGCAAACCAAGATACAAACCCTACTGTAAATGAAATATCAGGGTGAGTATGGGTCAAGTACATGAGACTCCCAACCAACTTCCTATACAACATAGGATCACAAAGTGGTGTGGTACATGTGGATGTAAGAGTAACTCCAGACTGAAAAGGAGATGGACTTGGCTTGCAATCAGCCATATCAAAGTGCCTAAGAAGATCATGGGTGTACTTTTGCTGACTCAAATGAATCCCTGAATTTTTCAGAGAAATATGAAAACCAAGGAAATAATGCAATAGCCCAAGATCTGTCATGTCAAACTGTGTAGAAAGAGCCCTCTGAATACTCTGAATGTGGGAAGAAGAGCTACCAGTAAGTAACAGATCATCAACATACAAGACAAGTATCACAATATCCTCACCGACATGCTAGAGATACACTGTATGATCAGAGTGGCAATGAACAAAACTAGTAGATAGAAGAAAATAATCCATCTTCTCATACCAAGCTCCGAGGGGCTTGTTTGAGACCGTAGAGAGACCTTCGGAGCCTGAAAAACAAGAGAATAATCCTAAACAAATCTAGTCGGCTGCTCCATATATATTTCCTCTTGTAGATCTCCATGTAAGAAGGAACTCTTCACGTCCATCTGGTATACGGGCCACCCCTGTGATGTAGCAATAACAAGTACAAGGCGTATAAAATCCATCTTGGCAACGGGTGTAAAAGTCTCAGAGTAATCAATACCTTCGACTTGTGAAAAACCCTTTGCAACAAGACGAGCCTTATACTTGTCAATGGACCCATCAACTACGTATTTGGTTCGGTATACCCACTTACACCTAACCATATTTCTTCCTTTAGGAAGAGATACCAAATCCCAAGGATGATTCTTCATCAAAGAAGAATACTCGGCTGCCATCACATCATCCCACTCCGGTATCCCATGAGCCTTTGAAAAAGACACCGGATCCTCAGAAACTACCTGACACAAAAGTCTAGAACCTGTAGAATGTGCGTGATGATGCCTAGTGGGTGGAAGATCCTCTATGAAAGGTGCTGCCTCAGAAAATGTAGTAAGAGCCCACTTAGGCATAGTGAAAACATCAGTGGGAATAGGATCCTCAATGACATCTATAACCTCCTCATCAATCTCCTCAAAGAAAGGATCCTCAAGATGAGATGAAGAAGAAGAAGGAATGGAAGAAGATGAAGAATCATGAGGAGTGAAACGCTCATCAAACTGAACATGTGTTCAAAAAAGAACATCATGTGTATCAGGATCTAAAAGATGATAAGCTCTCATGTCCTCACAATACCCTATAAAGATCAAGGGTTTACTCTTCTTATCCAAAGCTTTCCTTTTCTTCTTTGGCACAAAGGCCCAAGCATGGCTCCCAAAGACTCAAAAAAATGAGACATCTGGCTTAGTGTTGGACCAAGCTTCCTCTGGAGTCAAATGCTCAAGTGCTCTATGTGGTGTGTGATTCTGAATATAGTTAGCACAATTAACTGCTTCTACCCAATAGATATGAGGTATATCTCTAGAATGCATCATACAGTTAGCCATTTCCTTCAAATTTCTATTCTTCCTTTCTGCTAATCCATTCTATTGTGGAGTATGAGGAACAAAATGCTGGTGAATAATGCCTTGAGTTGCCAAAAATTCACAAAACTCATTGCTGAAGTACTCCCCCCATTATCAGTGCGAAGGTTCTTTATGCTACTAGAAGATTGTTTCTCGACCAAAGCCTTGAAGACTTTGAAGTGTGAAAAAACATCACTTTTGTACTTGAGAAAATAAACCCAAGTACGCCTCGAGAAATTATCAATAAATGTAAGTGCATACTTAACTCCATTGAAAGATGGGGTAGGAAAAACCATCAAGTCACTATGCACAAGCTCAAGTGGTGAAGAAGCTCTCTTAGACAAATTCTTAGGAAAATGATCTTGGTGTTATTTCCCTAATGCACAACCATGACAAACTCCCTCAAGACAAGAAAATATAGGAAGACCATCTACCATACCATGAGTGCTCAACTCCTTCAAATATATGTAATTGAGATGTCCAAATCTTTCATGCCAAAGCTTACTCTCTGAATCTGAATGAGAAACCAATCTTGTCCCTATAGAAGAAGTGTCATCAAAACCCTCAAAGTGATATAGTCTAGAACTATGATCAACAATACCCTGAGCAACAAGTGAATAAGGCTCCAACAAAGTTCTTACTTCTGCCCCATGTGGTGTAAAAGTCACTATTTTCCCTTGACCAAAATGAAAAATTTTATATACAGAAAGTAAATTTATAGTGATGTCAGGAAGATATAGTGCATCTTGGATATTGCCACCATCAATTTCTATATCACATTTTCCCTCAACAGAAAGAAAGGAAGAATCTCCAACCTCAATTTTGTAAGTAGAACTCAAACCTAGAGAAACAAAAGACTCCTTGGAAGAAGTCATGTGATGAGAAGCACCAGAATCTATAACCCAATTGTCTGCAAGTGGTGATTGAGATCTTCCAACAACATTAAGTGCCTTTCCCATGCTAATTATAAGGAGGTGGAGTGGAGATAGAAATTTTGTGTTTCTTGACTACATCCTCTAAGGCTTGCATTCGCTTATAACACCTATTTTCTTCATGATTACTACCCCCACAAAAAGAGCATGAATGGCTAGACTTATTCTTGGATTTAGAATACTCCTTGGGTTTTGAGTTGTTTTCTTTGGGTTTAGGAGCATTTTGAGATGGAGAAGGTGTGGATTTGGTTTTACTGTTTGGTTTTCCCTTGCCCTTAGGATTAGATGTAACTAATGCCTTTTGAGAGGTGGAAGACTCAAGGTGAGATAATTTGGATTCTTCCCTAGTAATTCTTTCACAAAATGTTTCTAAGTTAGGCATTTTGAAGGTGTCACCTAAGGCATCCATGCTAGAGAAAAAGGTAGAAGAAAAAATTTGGAATGGTCCTCTCAACTTAGATAGAATCAAGTAAACACACTCTTCATCTTTCTTATCTCTTCCACTCCCCTTCAACTATGTCAACAAATTCTTGAACTTGGTAAGATAGTCTATAATTGTTGGAAAATCTTCAGGATTAAGAGAGGTGATCTCAATTTCAAGTTGCATGGCTCTCATATGATCCACCTTACCAAATAAATCCTCCAATTTCTCCCATATTTTGAAAGGAGAGTCACACTTTTCCAAATGAAATAAAATACTGTCACTTACATAAGTTCCTATCAAACCCATACACTCATCAAATTTTCACTGGTACTGAAATTTCTCATATTCTCTAGTGAACATTGGTTGTTCTAAAGAAGTTAAAGCCCATAATCCTTTCCGCTTAATTATTGTTTCCATTCTTGGTTTCCATGTGTGGTAATTATGTGTTGTTAATGGCTCAACATGATCTAATGTAGAAGTAAATAAAGATGCCATCCTAAAAATAAAAAAACACCAAAAGAAATGCAAGAACCAAGCAATGCAACAAGACCCCCAAACAATGCAACAAGAGCCCCCCAGATTTTGGCACTTTATAATGAGTGTATGTTACAATATGGCACTTTATAATTATAGTGTGATTCTAAAAATAAATATTTCCAATGGAAAGAGCATAAAAAACAAGCACTTTTGCAAAAAATGGCACTCAAAACAGAGTTACCGATCAAAAGATACAAGTTTTTCAATATTATGCTCTACTATTTATTTTAGTTGCCACTAAAATAGAATAAAAAGCTCTTTCCTTCACCACACAAATAAAATGAAAGGGGGCTGGAGTTAAGCTCCTACTACTAGGAATCACAAGATTTAAGCCTTCATATGACCATACCATAGAAAATATTTCATTTGAAAAATACCTCCTACGTTGCTATCCGTAACTAATACCATAAATACCCAGGAATGATAACACAGATGGGCCTTACTTATATAGGAGAATAAAAATCTAAGAACCATTCAGTAGGTTTCTTTACACAACAAAAAAACAAAAAAAATGACTCACCTCCCATAAATGGTCGAGTTTACAGTTGATCTTAGGGTTTTACTACCTTCCATATCCAATTGAAGCCTCTATTTTACATAAAAATGCATCTCCAGCAACAAAATATGAATAAAATCCACGAATATATGAATGAGGATAAAGAATATTTACAAAATAAAACTTAACATGAATGTACCTAGCAATCTCCTGCGCTGATACATAAAGTTAAGCGTAAAGTACTGTACTGACCTCCCAACAAATTCCTGGTGTCACTTCCTCCTAATGTTGTTGGGCTTTATTAGGTGTATACTTGGCTCCATCGTTGGCGTCTGATTAACACGATGAGATCCCTCTCCACCATCAGTTCAAGCTTTTGGTGTGATGGAAAGTCGTGTAGCTCTAATACCATAAAAGGAACGATACCCAAATCATGACAAGCCAAGAACACAGATGTTAATCAAACATCACGATCAATAAGATGAAAGCAATTCACCAGAATAACTTTATAGAAAACCTTTGCAAACAAATGGGCATCAATATCATATATTATTATGGAACTCAATGAAATACAATGAGAATGGGCCTTACTTATATAGGAAATGAATAACAATCTAAGAACCAGTCAAAGTCGTAGATCAAGCCATAAATCATGGAAAGAACTAGTCATCAAAGAACTAAAATCAAGTCCATAGATTTATGAGAGAACTAGACATCAAGGATCTAGTCAATACCATAGATCTAGGAAAGAACTAGTCAATATCATAGATGCAAGGAAAGAACTATACCTAACAACTAGATAATATCTCCTAATATCTAAATAAATAAAAAGAAATATCCACACACATAAGTGGGTGAGGATAAATACAATGAAGGTAAATAATGTACCTAGGTGAACATGAGCTAAGGTAAATACCTACTCTAACAGAAATTACGCCAAGCTGATTGTCTTACCGATGTTGGACTTTTCACCAACTTTGTCTAATCCAAAATTATGAACCAATGGGTAGTTGGCATAGAAACTGGCCTTTTGATTTCATTTCGTACCAATTGGGACAAACTTCCGCCAAAACTGCCCATACAGCTTATTTATAGGGACTCAGCGAGGAATGCTGGGAAACATGAGACATTTGTTCCAAGTTTCAGAACACCAAAACTTTGACTCGTGAAGGACATGAAAATGAGAACCTCGTAGCCATATCCAATGATGTGAAACAAACACATAGCTTCAGACGTATTTGAGCTTGAATTATGATGGGACACACGAAAGTACGCTTATTTGAAGAAACTCCCTTGGATGCCATCAAAGAGTTGCCATCATTTGGATGAAGGATTTCCACTGATGCTCTGGGACAAATGGTTAAAAAGTCCAAAATATTCCCACCGTACAGTACCTGTGGATTTTGTGGCAAAAACATAAAAGAAGAACTAGGTTCAATCATTTCCCGACAGCATTGAAGAATGAGGTACAAAAGATTGCTAACAACAACAGAACAAGTCAACCAAAACTTCAAATTCCCAAAAGGTCGTGGGAAATGAAAATCATCTCTAGGAGTTTGACATGAATCATTACTCCAAGGAACTATGCTTAAAATTTTCAAAATTTAACTTTAAAAGAGAGGAAATTTTGAGAGACAACAATAGTGGCTCTTTCTGGGGATGACTTGAATGGATCAGAGGAACAAGGCAAGATCAAGAACCTGTAGATAATTTTGGTGAAAGAAGACTCAGTGCCTTATCCATTGGGCAAAGGAAGTCAAAAAAGACCAATACTACCAAAAACACACAAGATAGGAACAATGAAAGAGAAGAAAAAAACGAAACATAAAGGAACAGGGAAAGCAAAACATAGCTATACAAAATATACAGAAGGACCACCTATTAAGAACTTGAACAAATTTAAATACTTCCCACTATAAGGAAGTGGGAGAGGATAATCCATCCATGTAATCCAGATAAAAAGAGTTCTCACCAATAAAATGTCTAATTTACGAATGTAAAAGGACCAAGCCAAAGAGAATCAAATTTACCATGGTCAATTCCTCAAGGTTCATGTCTTTTGGATCCCAAACAAGAACAATGTCTCCCACTTGGGTAAAACTTCTTGGTTTGGCATTTCTTGTCAAACAGAGCAACTTTACCTTTAACTGATGAGCTGATATTCTGTCAAACATACTTGCAATCTGTCTTCATTCAACTTATGAAGGTACATAATTCTATTGTCCAAAGAATCACTGAAACCATACAATCTTCAATGGCCTTCATCAAATGCAAGGCTGGTAGGGCTCCAATGTCACTCGGATAGTTGAGCTTCCACACCATACACCACTTGAAAAGGAACACATTCCAATTGCTCTCATAGGTGTAATCCTATCTACCCAAAAGCATCATATAGCTTTAATTATGCCAATTCCTCTTAGAGTCATTAACAAATTCCTAACTGATGAGTCACCACTAGTTCTTATTAGTTGATTATGCCTATCCATTCCCTTGGGGCTAGTAATCTGAAGAGTGAGCAAGGGAAATGCCATATCCATATTAGAAATCCATCATCTCAGCAGAAGAAAAATTGGAAGCATTTTCAGTTAAAATCTTGTTTGGTATCCCAAACCTTATCAATATGTGCTCCTTGATGAAATTGCATACTACCTCAGAAGTAGTACTCTTAACTAGAATGGCTTCCACCCACTTGGTGAAATAATCTATGGCAGTCAACACATGAGTATGTCTAGCACTTGAAGGTGGGTTTAGTGTCCCAATGAAGTCCAAACCCCACTTTTGAAAGGGTTCTTCAATCACAACTGGTTTAGTGGTAAATTAGCAATTTAGGTCTTCCCACAAAGGTTTGACATGCTTCACATTTACCAACCCAGTTTGATGCATCTTTGAACATGAGTAGGCCAATAATACCCTTAGGGATGAAGAATTTTACTGGGCTACATTACACAGATGAGAAATGACCTCCACATTAGCCTTTTCATGAAAGGTTGAGAACAATTTCTTTTGTTGCTATTTGTCAACACATTTCAAAAACCTTCCATTTATCTTACTCGTTTGAACAAAGCATTCTCCCAAAACACATACTTGTGTAAACCTTAGTTTGATGGCCACTCTTCTCCTTGGTTACTTAAATGATATGGAAATTCTCCATAGGTAAGAAAGTGAGCAATGTCAGCATACCATTCATCCATTGAGATGAGGAAATAGAACAATAGGGACATCAACTCCATCCTTGGACAACTCCTTGGCCATCATCTCTTTCAGCAATGAGTTCACACAAGCCTTTATCCCGAACTAACTTTGTGGGTTTGATGTCAAGATCATACTCCTAAACCTTTTCTACCTAATTACCTCTCTTGGTTCCAAATTCTTGTTGTGTAAGAATGAAGTTGATGGTTGTATCAGGCACCAATTTTCCACAGAATGAGAGTTAAGGATGTAGAAACGAAACTTGCTTTACAGCTTTGACCACTACAAAAGCATGTTTCTCCATCATGGTGTACTTCAACTCATGATTTTTAAAGACATAACTCATGAAGGCAATTGGGAGCTCATGACCTTAAACATTCTTTCTGGGTCAACACAGTGGCTAGGGTACTTTCAGTGGCATAGCAATAGATAATGAAATCTTTCACTAAAGTCAGGGCATGCCAAGATTGGAGTCTTTGCAATAGCCGATTTAAATGTCTTCAAATGTCATTCCTTTCCTTTAGATGGACCAACCAAAAATTTTCTTTCCTTACATCATGATGAGCAGATGATTCAAATTAAGTTCTGAAAAATCAAGGATGAATCTTCTCAGGAAGTTGATCTTACCAAAGAAAGAATGGCACACCCTTCTTACTTGTGGAAGAGGAATCTGTTGAATCACTTGAACTCTTTCTGGATCAATCTTGATTCCCTTCCTTGGAACATAAAGTGTCCCAAAGTCAATTTTCCCTCTGTGACACAAAACATAGATTTCTTGGGATTCAAGGAATGGTCCATGCTCTCTACACTTTTGGAGGAGAATTGTTTCAAGGTGTTGGAAGTGATCTGCTCTAGTTTTTAGAAAACATACAGTTAGGTCATCCAAATACATAACAATGCATTTCCCTTTCAGACTTCCAAAATCCATGTCCATTTCCCTCTTGAAAGGTGGCACCGGCATTGATGAGACCAAAATGGCATCCTCTTAATGAAAAGGTGCCCCAAGGAGTGGTAAAGGTAGTCTTATGTTGATCTACAGCACTTACTTCTGACAGTTAAATTATTTCCTGAGAACCCATCAAGCATGGACAGTATTTCTAAAACTTTAGATAGCCTATAACATTTAATCCATTATGGGGAGAGGATAGGTATCCTTTGGAGAATGCTTGAGTAAAATTCCTAGAATCAGCTCATATCTAGATGTCACCATTCTTCTTCACAGTAACCTTAGGAGTTTGATTGTGATAAAGTTTAAAGTGTCAATTGTGAGAAAGCATCTTTCAGTCATTTAGAAAGTGAATTGGTATTTTAAACTTATTAATTTATTTCAAATTTTTCAGGGTTATATTGCCTCTGATTTTTCTGGAAGGGCTTGATCCAAGGATTTAGAGGAATGGAATGTTGCATCTCTTACTTGCTGAATATTTTTGAGATCATCATAAGAATATGCAAGGACATCAACATTTATTTTTTTAAGATCTATTCAATTTTTCCCAACTTAACAGAAAAAATGACTAAGAAATTGTTTGATCTCAGCACGGGTTCATTGAAGAGGTCCCAATATTAAAATCTTCTTCATAGTTAGCAGACTAGTGATCTCCTTTGAGATTGTTTTGGATCTTTCTGTAGCTTGTATTCATGTTTATCAAATGTCTCTTCCTAAATCTACCAGGGTCATTCTATACATTTTTTGATAATTACCTTTGCTAGTTTGAAAATCATCTAACAAAGATCTACAACTTCCAACTTTGAATTTATTCTTATACATTTGGGGGCACACACTTTTTAGGTATGATTTCCACTTCCTAATCCAATATTACAGATGTTCTAAATTATCTCTTCAATCAAAATGTAGAAACAAGAAAGCAAGTTTCTGATCATCCTTTCCAAAAAAACATGCCAATTGTTTGCAAAACTCAGGAGGACTAGGCCTATGAATCATCTGAATGGTGACATTTATCCACATTCGAGACAAAGTGTTGTACTACATGGATCAGTAGTAGATTTCCGAGATAGCCAAGGAATAGCTTCATTGGTGTAAGGTAAAACACCCTTGGCATGGATTTAATTGAAAAGACATCAAGGAACTCAATGGAATCCCAAACCAGATTCCTGTAATGTTTCAACCTTCTATTTTTCACTTGAAAAAGATCTTTGACCTATTTTATAATTAGCTCTGCATCTCCATGAGGAAGGAGATTCTTGATCCCCATCTCTTTTTCCATGCCTAAACCAAGGATGAGAGCCTCATACTTAGTTGTATTATTTGTGTTTTCAAATTGGAGCTTGAAAGAGAAAGGGTGAATTTTCCCTTCAGGAGAAATAAGCAACACACCAGCTCTAGAACCAGCTGAGGAGAAAATTCCATCAAATTCCAAGATCCAAATGCCATTAGGATCAAGAAACACTTCCTTATGATGGTTAGCCTCATCTTGTGACATGATCATGTATTTACCATGACCAATGTCCTCATAAATTATTTGTGCCTTTGGGTCATCTGATTTTTGCACGATATATTCAGTTTGTTTCTCAGGAATTAGCTTCTTCATTTTCCCATTCACTAGAAAAAGAGCATGTGACCAATCCATCATGATTTCTCCCCCAACATTTTTTCAAAAATTTCTACTCAGTAGCATGCCATAGGAAGGGGGAATATTATTTACCAAAATGGTCACTAAAACTTTCTTCTCAGGCAAAGCAGCAAAGGCTACTTTTTCATCCTTGATCCTTCCAACCAATGACACTTCTCTACTTTCCATTTAGTAACATGAACCAAAAGCATGGGTTAGGTTTAATCCTAGGGCATGCGATAGCTTAGTAGGCATCACATTATCTAAAGCACTAGGATCAATAACATAATTGCTAAGTTTGTGGCCAACTATGAGGAGAGTGACATAAAATGGTTCAATCTTCCCATTAGATAAAGTGAACACTGCCACGAGGCTTGGTTGAGATGAAGGAGAAGGAGTGGGCAAGAGACCTTTAGAACTAGGGGATGAAGGCTTGGATTTGGAGTTTACAAAGTCTATCATCTTAGTAAAGGCCTTGGGATGGGTTTGGTAGAATTCAGATTTTGAGATCTGGACCTTAGTTTTCTTGAGATGGTCAATAATGTCAAAATAACCAAAGGTAAATGGAGCATAATTGATAGGAGTAGATGAAAATTTTAACTTATCATCTCTATCATTTGAAGAGAAAGAATTTTTAGGAGAAAAAATAGAGGAGGAAGGAACACCAAAACCTACCTTGGATGTGGAAGAAGTTGGAATAGGAGCTCCTCTCCTTACAACCACTAGAATGACCGTAGGAGGCTCCTTAGATATTTTAGCATGTTGCACCACTTTCTCCTGCTTATTGGCTTGCTCATGAGTCATGACAGCATATGATTCACTATTCATCTTTGTAACTCTTTCTTCATAATCATCCTCTTCATCTGTACCTTCAGTGGTGAGAAAATGGACATGATATCCACTCAACTCTTCTAATTCTTCATCAGCTTCTTCCTCATGTTCTTCATAGGTTTCATCCTCCTCCTCATCATCAGGATCCAACACTTCACATGTTACATTGATTGGAACTTTGACAGGTGGGCCTTCAATTTCCAGTGTAGTCTGAGTAGAGGGCAACCGATTATTGGGCTGAAATTTCTTCCTAGGAACATCCTGATAAGGAGCATGCTGGGTGAACTGCTTTTTGAGAGTAATAAGATAATTAGCAAGTTTTTGTACTAATTGATCTGCATTATCTCTAGGAGAATATGTGGAAGAAGGAGATGCTTTGGATTTGGATGAATCTCGCTTTCCAAACATGATCATATCATCTTCAACGCTGACATAAAATATTTGATCAACATCTAAAGTGGCAAGATTGGCTCTCCTAAGTGGATAGCTCACTTCAGGTAGTTGGGCACTAAGGAAGAAAAATTTTAGAATTTGATCCACAGGGCATGTGTTTTGTGGGATCCTGTTAACCAGCCTGTTGAATTTGGCCACAAATTCCCTCATGGGCTCATGTGAATCTTTCTTGATTTGAGAAATCTGGGCCAAGAGGGCATGTACATCCTCAGCAGGTTTGAAACTCTACTCAAACTGGGTTGTCATGGTGTTCCAATTGGTGATGGATCTAGTAGGGAGATGATAGAACCAATCAGCAACATTATCTTACAATGTCTTCACAAAAATTTTAATGGAGATATCCTCATGTTCAACTCCAAGAACACCACAAGTAACAATGAAGGTTGCAATATGTTCATCTGGATGAACCTTCCCACCACCTCTGAATTTAGGGAAATTATTTCTATTGCCTCTAGGTAATTCATACAATGGTTGGGGAAGAGCAAGAGGCCCAACCATTTGGCCCCAAGGCAGAGGAGCTGCCATCCTTGGAAATATTGTTTGGAGAGGAATTGAAACACCAGTGAGAATCAAAGCATGCAAATTATGATTGATTTGATCTTGAGGGATGTCACTCCCAGAAGTTCTATCTCTAACAAAAGGAGTGCTTGCAGACCTTGTTCCTCTTCATTTTCTTGTTGATGAATGGAGAGAAAAACCTTGATGATCCAAAAGTTTTAAATGAGGGTCTTCTTCCCCAAGGATTATTCTACCCCGAGTGTATCTTGGAGTCGCCAGAACAAAGATGATCAAGAAGTTGTTATTCAAAAACTGGAATCCATTTGTAATGAATTACCCAGCGGAGTCACCAAAAATTTTTGGGTTTCAAAATGGAACATGGGTTGAAACCACAATCGGGGGAAAACAAGTCCCTCCTCTTTAATGGGAGAGGTTCCCTTATTGAAAGAAGAAAAAATAAATGTACAGATATACAACTCTCAATGTTTGGACCCTGATATTCTGGAATGTTTTCATACTTAAAATATTATCAATTAGAAGGAATGGAAGAATATAGAGATGGGGGAAGGAAGAAAACAACAATGATTTTGGGAAATATAGATAACAGAGTATCTCCCTACTCAAATTGAACCAAGAAAATATAGAAAAGGATCAATTACTTCACCACTGATGCAAATATATAGACACAAAGTTTTGAGGATTACACAGACTAGAACACAAAGTTTCTATTGAATGTAAAACAAATGATCCATTGAATCGAGCCAGGAAAGAGAGATATAACAGAGAAAAAAAAGAAAAGAAATAACTTTTTATTGAATTACTTCAGTATTTACAACCTTCCCAGAAAACTAGAATTCCTTTTCCATGGCCAAAACCATGTTCTTATAACAATTCGTGTACATCCATACTTTGTCCCCAAGAAAAGAATATCCAAAAGGAATAATGTTTGTTGTAGATCCACTTTTGGAAAGTGACATGAAACAAACGCACTCATGAAAATCGGAGGTTCAAAAAGGTGAGTATTTCATCAGTTCAAGCATGATTATTTTAGCAGGGGTCATCTCATGATTTTATTCTTCATGTGGTTCTTCCATTTCCACCTTTTAACCACTTTCATAGCATGCAAGCGCTTACTCGTAAGTTTTCTTCCTTTTTTATTGCGTATGCCCAATAAACTCTATTTTTTAATGATTAAACTTTACATCCCTTAAAACTTATTAATTTGGCTCCATAATAAACCAAAAATGCATCTCATGGAGAAATGACAAGGATACAGAGAAAACGAATGAAGAATTTTCCATTTTTGTGTTTTACAGAGCTCTGGTTCGTTAATGGTGTCAAAAACTAGATGAGTGCATGTGGCTATCTTTTCCCCTATTTATCTTCAAATTTGGACCCTACACATGGCAAGATCCAAGCAAAGACAGCCCTGGGGGAGAAATTTGCATTTCCTTACATTTGGGGGAAAAAGCATGATTTCTCATTTTGCTCCGCCCTTTCGGAGCTCCGCCAAAAGTCAAACATGTGGCACCTTCTGAGTGGCTGAGGAAATGTGGTTCAAATATGCCATTTAAACTCTTTTTAACAAAAAGATCAAATTCTCAAAAACCTCTGCCGGCCCGCTTTGACTTTTCAATGTGAACACGTGGCACACCACGATTGGAAAAAGGGGTCATGGCCCAATTTGCAACATTTTAACCTTTTGGTGAAAAAGGCTTGAATTCTCAATTTCCCCTGCAAACCCATTGTTCTGATTTCATCCTTCAACACGTGGCATCGCCTGACTAGGTGTGGGAATGCACTTCAATTTTATACTTTATCTATTTTTGAAAAGGGGAAAAATTCCAACTTTTCCCCAAAAGGTCTGAGCCCCCGCTGTTGACTTTTCAATGTAGGCCAGGTGTCCCTTTCCAATCTACTACGGGCCCTACTTAGAAATTTTCCCTTCGCATGAGGGGGGCCGATGGCCATTTTAGAACTTTTCTCCTTTGGTGAAAACAAGGCTAAAATTCCCAAAGTCCTCTGCTAGTCCGCCAAAGCGCCTGTGAACTGAAAAATAGCCACATTTCCCTCTCTAATTCTTCAACACATGGCATCATCTGCTTGGTTTTGGGGATGTGCTTTGTTTTTTATCTTTTTTGAAGAAGGAAAAATTCCAACCTTTCCCCTAAAAGTCCATGCCTCCATCATTGACTTTCCAACATGAACACGTGTCCCTTTTTGATTTTCTAAAGATTTCAACTCAAATTTATCCTTTCACTTAGGTGGTGCCGTGTGTTTTTTTAGGACTTTCCGCCCTTTCACCGTAATTCCTTAGAGAATAAAATGGATCCATCAACCCGAAATTTCACCAAAACTACCCTAGCCAATCAGGGACTGACAGGGATTCGGGCAAATCTAAAATTTGTTCCAAAATCACCAAAAGTGATAAGTTCAAAAAGGAACCTACCCGGCCGCATCTAATGGGAAACAAACACGTAGCTTCACCTTTCCGAGCAATAATTTTATTGGGAAAAGAATGTAGGAAGTTGCAGGAAATAGGAAAATGCCATTTTTGCTCCCGATGAAGAATTTATTTCTCTGGAAAAGGTTAAAAACAAAATATGCAAGGTCCAACGCATTCCAAACGCATAAAAGAAGAACTAAAATCATTTCCCATCCATTGAAAATAGTTAAAATATTTTAACGACAACAGACTAAGGAATTTGATTAAAAATGTCATGGGAAATGAAAATGAGCATTTGAGGAGTTTAAAACACAAATTTCTTCCTTGGCAGGGCTCCAATTTTCATGAAATTAGGTTCGAAAGGGTGGGGAAAATTGAGAGGACAACACTTCCAAGGTGATTTTTTTTATTCTTTCACCTCATTAGTTTAAAGTAGAAAGTAACAACATCTATGAACATTCTAGCACACTCGGTGAGATTAGTTATCCCTCTCTTTATTTTATTTAAACCAATTTTATTTAGTTTTTGGATTTCTACTCTATAATCGCTAGCGATTCAGTCAAATTTCCAGTGATTGGGTGAATCGCCAGTAATTCCTTCAATCGCCAATGATCTCTATAATTTCTCTTAATTACTTAGTCAGTTAGCTCCTAACTACATTTTCTTTATTTCTTTTTCTTTCTGCTAACCTTTCTTGTAGGTTTTTACTTGCTACACTATTGCATTGATAAAAAAATCAAAAACTTGAAAATTAAAATATTAAAAAGGAAGCGTTTTTCAGGTGTATTTTTACCCTTTCTTTTTAGTTTCAAATAATCATTTTTTTTTTGTTATTCCTCATCCAATTCAATCATTCTTTTGGGTTTTAAAGTGAACCTTGCATCCTACTTGATCACATAGATTAATTAAAAGGTTAATTTTTTCCTTCGCATTATCTTCCCTTGCACACATCCAAGTCATGTCAAATATTAAACTTGCATCAAACACTCCTACTTAGGTGATAATTATTGGGATTTCATCACCCAATAGGGAAAGTGAATCGTTGTTCTAGATGAGTATAAAAAAATGGTTGTCGGTATATTGGCTAAGAACACGAATCCCTTATTGTTGTGGGACTGTGAAGTGAGGGGGTATGCCTTAATACCAGGCCCCATACCAGTACTAGCATAGATTTGGGCTTCACGCACCTTTGGTTATATCTAGGAATCCAACCATAAACATTCCTAAAACCATCTATAGGTGGTCATTTTATAGAACCCTATCATCTGTTTTACACATTCCACCTTTCTAAATTACTCAAGATAATTAAAAATAATCATTTTGTGTGACTCACTTGTTGCTTATAATCAACCCAGTTAGATTTGCTTTCATTTTGTTAAGTGATTGTTTATTTTTCCTTATGGTACTTACAAGACAACAATCCCATATCCATAATTCAGGACACATATCCAATCCATTCAAACAATCTACACCATAATACCACCAAACCTAACAACAAGCCCGAACCCAATGTTTCACCAATAATTTTAATGATTTCTAGGACAAAATAGATAGAAGGTAAAATGGTTAAGGGGGAATACTTGTGATATGTAGGTCGAAGGTTGAATGCACACGTTTATGAATTTTTGATCCAAGCTGATCATGAAGAGCTTCCCTTTGGCTAAGAGGAATGATCTGTATAAGAAAGACAACAACACCACTAAACAATATTACTAATATAGGTTAGTGGACTTCCTAGCGAGTGATAGATCTGGGAAGAAAGGTGCTTCTTAGAAGGTTTTCAATCCACTTTCAAATATAAATTAATATTGTAAATATCATGAAGTAAGGAAATCCTACTGTAGTTATATGATTTAGGTATCTCGTGTAAATACAATAAGAAAATATAATCTAATAGGAAAGGTTATGATTAGATCTGGAGGTTTGGTAGGTTATTTTGGGTTTTACAGGTCTGACAGTGGTTTGGGATAGATCGGGTGAAGTTTGGGTTGATTTTGGTTGATTGAGAGCTTTTCTAGTCAAAAGGAATGAAATGACACAGAGACCGATATTGGTCAAGTGACCGATGTCAGTATAGAGGTGAAACCAATGACGGTTAAGTAACCGACATCGGTAGGGGAAATTGACAATAATTTGATAAAAATGGTTTTTGGGCTTTTCTGTGATTACAAAGAGAGTGAGAAGGGTGTGGTTAGGTTTGTAATATTACTGAGAATACTCAAGGATACAGAGGGGGATGTCACGGGAGGTAGAAATGCTATAGGTTGTTAGGTTTGTAGACTAGTGAGGAGGTGGAGATAAAGGAATATAGGAAGAAATAAAGTATAATGAAAGAGGTAAGGAATCTATACTTTAAGCAAGCACGATATGATTGAAATCATGAATACTTACTTTCCTTTACAGATCTGGTAGGTGAAGGTGGATGGTAGTTGATCCGTGAAGAGATTATGGAGTCAGTGTTATAACACTACTCCCGTAGTGTTCCCATGAGTATTCCAATACTCTGGAAGAAGAACCAAATGTTTGTATGGGACTGTTGTTGAGTATTTTGTGTTGTTTGGATGCTGAGAGGCTTTGGATTCATGCTTGAATGTAATAGTTCTCTCAAAACTAAAAATGACCAACCTAGGTAAAAGGTTGAAAATTTATTTATAAAGGAACCGATGATGGTTAGGTGACCGACACCGGCCGAGGGATAACCGATGTCAGTTAAGGCGGATAAGTCTAGGTTTAAAAAAAATAGGTAGATATTCCCACATTTGGCATGTTTTCTAGGTTGATTCCACTTAGGTAAGTGGAATTCACATGAGAGAAGACAAATATCTTAGAAGAATTGCAATTACGTTTAGGAAGAAGTCTTAGTTAGTTAGGTCAAGTAGTGACTTAGCAATCAGACTGATGACTCAGTGTTGAGATTGATGACTTGGTCAATGTGATTCAAATGCCCCTGGAATGGGTCAAGGGTGAGGTGTAATGATGAGGTGGAGGTATGAGGATGAAATTAACTTAATTAAATTAATTAATAATGTGAGGATGAATATTAATATGGGATGAAGGGGTCATGATGTGTTACGTTAATTAATTACAGGGGACCAAGGGGAGTGTGACCCAAATTTGGTGTCTACATTTTCCCCTTTTTCGTGTAGCTTGTATTGATAAGGGAAAATGACAAAAATAGGAATCTTGTGTCCTAGGTATAAATAGAGATCAGGTTTCCCCAAGTATGGATGAAAGTGATCCCCCTCAAACTAGGAACTGATGAGGTAGGAAACAGATTCGGTGAATGGTTTGATAAATAGGTTGTTACTAAAAACAAGGGTGGATGGGTTGTAGGTAAGGGTAATGGTTGGGTTAGGTAATAGGTAATGGAAATCAAACACACACACGTATAGATTGTGATAAGGTACTAGGTTGAAGATCTTACAAACTCTACTTCGTCAAAGGTCGATAGGTTTATCCAAACGAGGTTGAAGTGGTTCAGGTATCCAAGGTATAGGATATGGTCCTGAATCACAACTAGGCAAGATGTAGGAACATGCAATAGGTTTTGTTCTAGGGCACCAAAGGTTTGGTCAGGATAAACATCACGACATCAGGTAAGGTGAGTTCATTAGGATAAACCACACAAGCAGCATCATCGGAAGTTATAACAAATACACAAATTTAAATATCACAAAAGGAGTTTCAAGGCCAGGTATGTACGTCAAGGCATAGGTAAGGCTGAGGTATAGGTAAATAACATGTCCCTAAGAATAATTAAAGAAATGTACAGGTAATGTAGGCTTGTGGGTAATTTTGTAATAGGTGTTGGGAAGTGTAAAAGTTGTGTAAAAACATTATTTTTAGGCAAAGTGGGCATAGTGTGGGTCAAATGGTTATGTTGGGTGACCGATGTCAATTATATATTAACCAATGTCATTTTTCTAGGGCATGACATGACCAACGTCAATCATGTTGATTTGGGGCTAAAAAGGATAAAATCCATGTTTTACAGGATCAATTGTTGCTTTCCCATTTGTGGACAATGACAGAGAAGAAGTGGAAAGTTGGAAAGAGACAGTACAAGGTCACTAGCTGAGTTCGCAAGCTACTGCTAGGTGATTTGGCATTCAGTAGGCAGGTTTACAAGATCAATTGGAGTGATTTGATTTTTTCTAAGGTGAGGAGTATATTTTGGCATGGTAGAGGCAGGAGAAGGAATGGGTGGACCACCGGCGTAGCGACCCGAAGTGTGCCACCATGGAGATGACACCGAGTAGAGGTTAGGAGACAATCCTAACCCTGTATTTAATTTTAAAAGATTTGATGTTAATTTGGGTAAAATGTGGGTGGGAATTTGGGTTTGAAATTATGGCTAAAAAGGGGTGAAATGGGGTTGGGAAAGGGGAGAAATGTCAGGTTAAGTAGGGTTGGGAATGAATGTAGGGTAAATTTGGGTGGGTGGGGTAGGGTTTTAGGTTGTTTTTTGAGCATTGATTTTTGGACAATGGTCAGACGGGGGTTTTCAGTTTCATCACCAAAATAGTGACCGAAGTTGGTCATTGGTTGGCCAACATCAGCTAGGTTTTAGTTGGCATCAGTCAATGTTGGGGTGACCACCGCATCAAGAGTGACCCATTACGGTCAAGGCAACCGATTTGGTCACTATAAAAAAGTGATGAATGAAAAAAGGGCTAGATGGGATGTTAAACAGTCAAGGAAGGGGTAGGTGAAAGACTAATGTAGGTGGAATCAGGGTAGGGCACTACATTTTTCAATGTGTGATAGGTATGTAGGTGAAATGATCTAGGATATTGGGTAAGTATGATAATGGCTGACCTGAAGTTCTGTAGGGGCATTAGGTAAAGGGGTAGGTATTAGAAACCTAGGGGGGTAGGCATTAGGTCCACCGTCATGTAGGCATTTGTTGTGACCCTACAGGCCCAAGTAGCTATAAGAAAAGTCTCCTGCACATAGGGTGGAGATGGGGATAGAAGGGTAAGTAGTCCACCTTACAGACATGTGGCTAGATTACAGGGCTAGGATAGGCCTAGGTAGCACTGTATGGTACCACTACAGGCACCGAGTACAGGGTTTATTATATCGTACACTATGACAGGGTCTACTTTTGGTATGGCATAGTTCACAAGTGGCAATGAGGCCGAATGACACCTATAGATTATATCCATGACAAGGTTTAGGGATTCCCTGAACAAGGCTTACTACTATCAGGACCAGACTAGCAAGTGACTGTAGGTATTGATGTGCCCTCCTATGCTGAGTACCAAGCTCAGTAGGTATTTAGTGAGTGGACTAGATCTAGGACTCACAATTCAGGTATCATAAGGGTTGTTAGCCCCAGAGACAGGGACATGGTGAGGTTACTAGTTCTTAGAGACTAGACCCTACAGAGGGTAAGGAGGAGGAGATGGAAGCTAGGAAGGTACTAGCAGAGCATGGTGAGATCTTGGTAGAGCATGTCGACCGGTATGGAGGAGAAGATAGGTGAGAGAGAGGATGGTATCGAGTGGGGAGAGGATTGATATCCATATGTGATATTGTACCATTATTTTGATTTTTGATATATATACTGGCCTGCGTGCCATAAGATGTGAGATTATACATGAGAGTTTTGAGATACCGATATTTATTTATATTTGTGTATATATGTATTGATACACAAACACTCCCATTATATAGTTGATGATGTTTATTGGATGGATGATGTACTTGTTTTAATTTCCATTGCTATTGTGTATCATGCAAACTAGCTGAGTTAGGCATGATTGATTCGAGGTCATATCAGGCATGATGGAGTTTAGGTATAGGCATGGTGGAGTTAGGTATAGGTATGGTTTGAGTTAGATATAGGCATGGTGGAGTCAAGGTATATAGGCATGGTGTGAGTTAGGTGTATAGACATGGTTAAGTCCAAGTTTTATGTAGGCATGGTTGTGCATGGTTTTTGTGTTTGATTTAATTAAGTTATTGGTATTATGGAAAATAAATGGTATATGTATGTTGTTAAATTTCCAAGTATTTGATATCATGAAAATTCAAAATGATTGAAGTAGAATATGGTTGATGTTGATAAAATGGTAGGTATGTATGTTTTTATGATATATTAATTTCCAAGTTTTGTGTAAAATGGAAACTAACTAGGTAAAATGTGAATATAAAGGGGGGGGAAAATTGGTTAGGGGAAATATAGTGGTTGAGATAACCTCCAAGGGCCCCATGCCTCAGTGCTACCTATATAGCCCCGGTAAAAAGGGGCCTCAGGCTGAAATGTAGTTCTCCCATAAGCTAGGGAAGAATAGGATGGGGATAGATGAATGGGTTGGTAGGTTTTAGGCATTATTAAGTCTAGGTCATTTTAGGCATGGTTGAGTTTAGGTAATTGGCATGGTTGATTTAGGTCATTTAGGCATGGTTGAGTTTAGGTTGAATAGGCATGGTTTAATTTAGGTCATTTAGACATGGGTGATGTCTAGAAATAGGCATGGAAGTTCATTTAGGCATGGTTGAATTCAGGTCATTTAGACATGGGTGATGTCAGGTTAAATGTAGGTTAAGGGAAAGAAATCCTATAATGTAGGTCTCGAGGATGTAATCAGAATTAATAAGTAAGAAAAGAGGTGAATGGTAAAAGGAGACAAAATGCCACCGAATTGGTAAGAACCATTATGAGTCTATCATACCAAAGATTGGATTATGAACATAAAACCCTAAAGGCGTTGCATGATTGATTGTTCTAAGGGTGAAGAAAGTGACAGGATCACAAAATGTTGCATTTGCAGCATGTCTCTTGAGTAGGTAGAAGATTAGAAAGGAAATAAGGTGAGGTGAAATGGTTATGTAGCATGTTGTGAGACAACATGCCTCTTTTGCAAGATACCCAAAATCAAAATAGGTAAGTCCATGACAAAAAATTTATCTTTTTCATTTTGCTTTTGTTTTATAGATTGATCAATGGGAAGTCTATGTGGGATGAATAGAATATCTCCTTGAGGTCTTCATGAAGTTGATCGATGCGGGAAGCTTCAACAATATTATTTTCATTAGTATAGAACTAGTCTTCTTTTTTGATATACTACATATTTTTTAAGGCTAACTTTTATAGTTGTCCTTCAAGGGAGTAATCTAATTATAGCAGACAAGATAGAGATGTAGATGTCATTTTTGAGGGAGGCATCTAGTTACAAGAATTTTGACTCAAGGAGTAGAATTTGAACATCCCATATATTACTTTTGGAATTTCTTTTGACTTTTAGGTCATGGACAAAGACTATAAAGGAGTATAGGATTCTTTTATGAAGGACAAAACCATAGCACACAGGGGTTAGCTATGAAAGAGAAGGTTTTAAGTGATGAACGACCATGGGATTCCATCTTGAAAATGATGAAAAGTATCTATGAGAATCATGTCCATGAGTAGAGTCGTGGTACTCATATTGAAGATAAGGTTGAAAGGTGATGGGTAATCACATGATTCTTGTTTAGTTGTTGATCCTTAAAATAGGTAAGTGGAAGGTGAATTTTTCTCAAGGGACAAACATTTAATAGATAGAAGATGATACAAGACTTGATTCAACAATAGAATGGTCAAATATGTAAGGCATTGAGGGGATTAGGTTTGGGTTTACCTTCGAGTGAAGATAAATGATAAGTACCTAATCCATAGGCATGAGTAACAATATAGGGTCCAAGCCAATTAGGAGAAAAATTGCCCTGTTTACTTTTCTTCGCTTTTGTTACATGTTGATTTTCCTTCAAGACGAGGTCACTGACCTGGAAGGTTCATTCTTGGACACATTTATCATAGGCACGTTTGATACATTTTTGGTAGATATGGAGGTGATCGAGAGCATTTAGATGAGCATTTGTCTAATAACTCAAGTTGTGCCAAAACATCCTCGTAAAAAGCATCATCATTGAGCATATCTTTGAGTGAGATACAAAAAGATGGAATTTTAACTTCAAGAGGTCAAGACAAGCTCTGTACCATAGACCAAAGAGAAAGGTGTGGTAGAAGTTGAGGTGTGAATAGTAGTGTGATAAGCCCATAAGGAAAAATGAATGTGCATGTGCCAATCCTTACCAGTATTGTCAACCAATTTCATAAGAAATTTGTTTAGATTTTTGTTATTTGATTCAGCTTGGCCAATTTTTTTAGGATAATAAGGTGAAGAAAAATTGAGTTGAATTTCAAAGGCATCACAGAGTTTCTATAGGGTTTTGTTTTTGAATTGTTTTATGTTATCAGTGATGAGGTAGTGAGGAACACTAAAGAGAAAAATGATGTGATGATTGATGAATTCACATATTTTCTCGGCTTTTGTAGAAATAAGAGGTATGGCTTCCACCCATTTAGTGTAATATTCGGTAGTGGTAATAATCCATTGATGAAATTGGGAAGAATGAGGGTTGATCTCTCCCTACAAGATCCAAACCCCATTGAGAGAAAGGCCAAAGGTCTTGCGCAACCTGTAAGGTGTGACTTGGAGTGTTATGAAGATTAGCATGTTGGCACTTTATGAAATGCTTGACATAGTCACAAAAATCATGATTTAGGGTTGGCCAGTAATAGCCCAGGTGAAGTATGTGCTTAGAGACAGCTAAGCCACTGAAGTTACCCCCACAAATCATGTCATGAACTTCCTTTATGGTCTATGTAATTTCAGAACTCATAAGGCATCATAAGAGGATAGCATCGAAACCACATTTAGAGATAAGACCACCCACGATGACATAGTTAGAGAAACTTTTGAGAAAGGCTCATTGTCCATTGCAAGTAAGATCTGGGGGAAGAGTTGAAAGGGAAATATAGTCAGAAAACTACTTATACCAAAGGTAACGTGGGTCAGTTTCAATGTTGCCTACAAGGTTGATGTCTCGGATTAGATAAGAAGTTGAACCCAACCTTTGTATTGTGAAAAATATTTTCGAGTCAGAAGGTGAAGCGGGGATTTAAGAAGTAAGACAGGCCATGGTGTGTGAAAATTTATTAGTGTAACATAGTGTGGTTTGAAATTCATAATGGTAAAAGGTAGTCAAAATGATGTCAACATGATGCTTATACTTTTGAAGTATCTCATTACAAAACTGGTATATACCATTAACTTGGTTCATAACTAGTTGAGAGTCACCAAAGATATTAATTGATTTAACATCTAAGGATATGGCAGTTTGAATACCTAACACGAGTTCTTCATATTCAATGATATTATTAGTAAAATCAAAATCTAGTTTGAAAGATAATGGCGTAGGTTCACCATCAAGAGGAATGAGGATAACTCTAGAACCACCCCCATGCTGACATTTAGAACCATTGAAGAATAAGGTCATCTAGTAAACGGTATCGTCTAGGGAGAGGGTAGTGATGGATTCATCAGGGAAATTGAATTTAGAAGATTGGTTTCTAAAGAGATGTGCATCTGTGAGTTGGTCAGCAATGGTTTTTCCTTTGACAAATTTTTGATGGATGAATTCGAGGTCAAGGTGTGAAAGAAGCATGAGCCAACATGCAACACATTGATGTTGGTATGGCTTAGCATACATGTAATGTAAGGGGTCAGTATTGGTGAAAACAAAGGTTTTTTGATTGAGTAGGTAATGGAAAAGTTTAGTGGCAACAAAAACTAAGGCTAAGTAAAGTTTTTTGGTGTGAGTATATCTAGTTTCGTAGTTTAAAATCTTACTACTTATATAATAAACCACTTGCTCCTTGTGGTTTTCGTCATGATGAGTGAGCATGACACCTAGGGAATCATCAGTAGAAGAAATATAAAGGTAAAATGGTTGGTCATCCTTAGGGGGAATGAGCACAGGTGGTTGGAAGAGGTATTGTTTTAAGGCATTGAAGGCTTTGTGGCATTCATCATTCCATTTGAAGGAGACATCCTTTTTGAGAAGATGATGAAATGGATGGCAGCGGTCAGAAAGATAAGAAATAAAGTGATGAATAGATTATAACTTTCCATCCAAACTATGAAGTTGACGAAGGTTAGTAGGTTGAGGAATTTCAATAATAGCCTTTATTTTAGTGGGATCAACTTTAATGCCATGTAAATAAACAATAAAACAAAGGATATTACCAGAGAGAATAGAAAATACACACTTCTTAGGTTGAAGGAGAATGTAGTATTTGATGAGACGGTCAAAGAAAAAATTAAGGACACCAAGGTGATTGTCCCGATGTTTAGATTTTGCAAGAATATTGTCAATTTAAGCTTACAATATACTAGTCATGATGTCTTGAAAAATATAAGTCATAGCCTGTTGATATGTAGCACCGGCGTTTTTAAGGCCAAAGGTTGTGACACGAGAAAAGAAGGTCCCCCAAGGAGTGATGTAGGTGGTTTTTTGTTGATCTTCCAAGGTGATTAGTATTTGTTTATAACCTTTGAAACTATCCATGAGTGATAGTTTCTCATGGCTGATGGTGAGATCAACTAGTTGGTCAATAATAGGTAGAGGAAAGTCATCTTTGGGACAAGCTAAGTTAAGGTCATGGAAATCAATACAAATGCAGACTCCCCTTCCCACTTTTTTGATAGGAATGATGTTAGAGATTCATTAGGGATAATCAATGGGTAGGATGAAGGAAACCAAAAGAAGGCATTGGATTTATTCTTTGACAAGAAGGGAAATTCGAGGATGCATTTTTTACAGCTTCTATTTCACATGTTTGGCATCGAGAATGGTTATGATATTATGGACCAAAATGTTTGGGTCAATACAGGGTATATCAGCGTAGGATAAATTAAAATCATTCCTATTATCCTAGAGGAAAGAAGTGAAACCTTCATGTTCAACAACATCTAAATATTTCCCTATTTTTAGAATGTGTGGGTCATCCTGATTGTGAATATTGATTTCGATGGTCAATTCATTCAACATGGTTTGCATCTCAAAAGGTAATGACCGATGAATATAAGAATATTCTACACCAAGGTAGGTGAGAATAGACTCATCCTCCTAACATTGAACGGCGTTAATATAAGGGGTATCCTCATCAATCATGTCAGGATATAAGAAGGGAAGATAATAGAGAGCTTTTCCATCATGCTGATAAGTCAGAGGTCCCACAGAAACGATGTTCATTAAAAAAAAGTTAGGACAAATGGATTCTAGTTCTATATACTTTGTAGGTGAAGGTGGTGAAGCTGGTGAATGGGGTGGGAAATTTTTATCATCCTCAATGAGTTCAACTCGGGCCTTCCTAGAAGTTGGTTTGGTAAATCCAATACCACTGTGGTCTTTATGCTTACGAGTGGTGTAAGGAATGAAAGTATGGCAGTCTTGTTCATAGAATCCAAAGCCAAAGCCCTTCCAAGCACACCGATGGAGGAATGTGTGAGCAAAGTGATGGTTGGTGAGATATTGAAGGTTGGAGGAAAATGGTCAGGTTTGGGAAGGTGTCTTGGACAATTAAGTATAAGTATCAAGTCCCCCATATGTTAAGTTGGTGCGAAGGTGGGGAGAACCGTAAGATAAAACCTTTCCAATGTGGTGATCATAGCAAGGATGCCGATGACGTTTACCATACTCTTAAGGAGTAAATAATGTGTTAATGTTATAAAGGTGGTAATCCCCTAGAGTGAGGCATTGAAAAACACCTTCTAAGGGATCAATAGTTGATATGTGGGTAGCGGGAATGGAAGAATCAATAGACATTTGGGAAGAAGAATCATTAGTTGTTTTAGAAGTAGATTGATTGATTGATGGGTCAGCTGCAAATGTTGCGGTAGTAGTTAGGATAGAGGATTTAGTTATAGAAGATGTAGTAGCAGCATTTGTAGATGAGGCAGTGGCTAAAGAAGAAGTGGTGGCTGTGGTAGATGCATTAACTGGTATAAGGACATCATTGGGTCGATACAATATGTTATAGATCTTGAATGGTGAAGGGTTGGCTGGAATGGTATAGTTGTGCCCTTCATGTTCTAAATTTAAAGAGTGGTGTAAGTTTGAAGGAACAAAACCCATGGCACAAATCCAAGGTCAGCCAAGTTACATGTTGTACTAGAATTCTGCCTCTAAAACATATAATAGTTCAATAATTCCACGGGGACCTACACGAATGTGGAGAATGATGGTGCAAAGGTTGGAAGTCATGGCATCATTGAATGAACGTAGTATAACTGGGTTATTATGTATGTAATTGGCAAGGATGAACATTTGGTTATATGCATGGGAAGAAATGTTGTTAATACTAGCACGGCCATCAATCATAATGTGTCAAACGTGTATATTATCAACGTAAACAAAAATAAATAGGATAGGATCAGGATCATCCGATTGGAGAGGTACAATCTCATCGTTAGAGAAACTGAGAGTGGCTACTTGAGGTGTGATAGTGGGAGAAGAGGAAGGGGGTGAAGTGGTGAGAGAGGCCACATTGTGAGGAGTGATAATTGATGCAACCGACGTAGGGTCGTTAGGTAGAACCTCAATAGATAGCAGGACCTCAATGAGGGCCTGATGATGATATTTAGAGGTTTGGACAAGGTCGTATAAAGACATTTTGAGAGGACACTAGTGTAATTGTTTAAGCATTATAAAATGGGAAACCTTGTCAAAAATAGGTTATGTGTCTCCACGGATGGTGATTTTTGCTACAGGTGTAGATGGAATATTGGGTAAAAGAATAGTGGATGAGCTGGTTATTTTCTCCTTTCCTTTGTCCTTCTAGGTGCAAGTGGAAATTTGAACCATATTAATATGTGGTGAAGGAGAAAGTGAGCCATGATAGGTGTAGCGAAAGGATGGGAAAAAGTATGGTGAGGGCATATCCTAGTTTTGTGAAAATAATGCAACACATTGGCATTTTGGCAAAGGTTTGGCTAGCTCTCTTATGTAGACCATATTGATCTCAAATGTTGAAGGAGTATAAAAGGTTTATGGAGGGGGAGATGAAGGTTAATGAATAGGTATAATATGAGGATGTCTGGTGATAGGTGAAGGTGGCATAGGGTCCTCATCTAAAATATCATCGTCATCAAAGCTTTCTTCAAGAGGACATAGTTGGAGAAGAATATTCTTAAGAGCCTTACAACTTTCCACACCATGCCCTTGCACATGATGGTAAGCATAAATTTTGGTATCATCAATCCCTTATGGTTTAGGTTTGAGTGGGTTGTAAGGTATAAGTGGTGGCAATGTGATGACAGAGGTTTCCAAAATCTTATCTAAGTTGTTGGCGTAAGACCCTGGAAATGGATCACAATGTGAAGTAAGTGTGGGTCTAGATGGGAGTGTGGCTGAATTTTGTGGGAGAGGTGACATTGGAAGTGGAATCGAAGGTTCAGTAAGTTTGACCACCTATTTGGTAGATAGTATGGTTTTAGGTTTGGATTACACCTTCTTACGTAAAGATGTAGTAGGTGAACTAGTTGTTGAAGGTAGTGTAGGTTTAACTACTACTTTGGAGGGTATTGGGTTTTTGGGCTTTGGTCACACCTTCTTTGGTAAAGGTGAAGAAGAAGTGTGTGATGTAGAAGGGAAGGAAGATGGTGGAAGGGCCCAGGGTAGCCAAGGTGATAATGGAGGTGTGGTGAAGGTTGTAGTAAGAGAAAATGTGGAAGGTAATGGTTTAAAATAAGGGAATGGCATGGGTAATGATAAGGATATTGGAATTGGTGTACATATAGGAGGTAGAAAGTATTTAGGTGATGGCGAAGGTGTAAGTTGTGTAGGGAATTTGGGTGCAACATAGGATCATCATGAGGTACGTTGTTATGCTTTTGGTTTACTCTGGGTAGGAGGTTGCTTGGCCAAGGTTGATGGGTGGGGACCTAGGATAGATGGAAGTGGTGAAGGTGATAGAGGGGTAGTGCGCGAAGCCGGTGTATGCGGCCTAAAAGTTTGGGTTTTCCTCTTAGGTGGTGGAATAGTCTTTGCAATGGAATTTGAAGATGTGGATAAATCTAGTTTGACATGAGGATGGAATATTGATTTTTGCATGACTCCTAATGTGGTAATGGGTCTGGACATGGAAGAAGATATAGATGCTGGTAAGTTTTTAGGAATAGGAATATTTTCATTTGATGATAAAGGTTTAGGTGTGGGCGAGGGTGATGAAGAAGGTTTCACTACAACTGGCATGGGCATGGTGGGTTTGGTTGTCTAAAATACCTTTAGATATATCGTGGAAGTATCACCAGATAACATATTTGCATTTGAGTTGAGACAAGTAGTCTAATGCATCCCCAAAGCATGGAATTGTCAACATAATCAAAGAGGCCAGACAAACGTGAAAAAAACATCATTGTAAGGGGGATGAGGTTTATTTAGTAGTAATCCCTATCAAGAATGTCTGTGATACAGGGAAATGGTTGGCTTCATAATTTTTGGGTAAAAGAGATGAGAGAAAATCAACAGGATCCTTGAAAGCCAATGGAAAATTGTCACCAATAGGAAGGGATGTTGTTAATGGATCCCCTGCGGGTAGGGGAGATGACAAGTTAGATGAGGTAAGTTCATATTTTGGTGAATAAGAAGGTAAGCATAACTCTCCCATGGGTAGAAGAGTAACTACTACGGGTTTTTTGTCAAGTTGATATGTGATTGGGGAAACTACATCGACAGATATGGTAAAATCCTCTGTGGGTGAAGGATGAGATAAGGGAGACTCCTATGTGGGTAAAGAAGTACATGAAACCGGTCCCTCCATAGATGAAGGAGCTCATCTAATTCCTTGATAGATGGAGTAGGAGGAATTTGAGGAGGAAGAGTTGGTATGGTGTCGAAAATAGCATGAACCTCATAAACGTTACTTTCATTGGTCGAGGTTTCACCGATTTGGTTAGACGATAAGGTGTGATTTAGGAATGACTTCTTAAAGATGTGAAGGTTCTGATTAGGTGGTGCATTATGATTATCCAAGACAAGATCTCCATTATCAAACATTTCTTGGATGATATTTTTGAAAGTTATACAATTACCTTCGTTATGACCTCTAATGCGATGATAGTTTCATTAATCATTTTCTTTGTACCATGTAGGCATAGGATAAAAGGGTTCAAAACTGGTATGTGGTTTGATGAGTGAAAGAGTGACTACTCCATCTTTTAGAATTTTTTCTAAAATAGAAGAATAGGGTTATCCTATGGGAGTATCTTTTTGTTGGTCCCGCTAGAACTGGAAAGCTTGAATAGGAAAAATATTGGAAGAAGGCTTCGATTGGTTGGATAGGTGAGATGGTCCAGATTTCAAAACTACCGTGTTGGCATATCATTTTTCTTTAGAGTAATTATTTTTTGGTTTGGAAGAAGAAGAGGTATCGTTTGATTTGAATGCAACTTTCTTGTTATAATTTGTATCTTCTTCTGTTCAATGGCACAAATTTCAAGTTTTTGGGCCATGATGAATGCCTCGTCAAACATGTGGAAGGTTTGAATTTGGAGAGGTAGCAAGATGTGTCTAGCATAAGCTCTGGTGAAAAACTCTATTAACTCGGTTTGAGGTAGTTGGAATGTGAGCTAGTTAATCAAGCTCCACCATCGAGCGATAAAATCTATGATAGATTTTTCTTCGTATGGGTGTGTCCCATACAAGTCGGTCATGATGACCTTCTTGACAATATTGATAGAAAGGTGGTATAGAATAACTTGAGCTACATGATTGAATGAAAAAATGGAATTCCTAGGTAGAGCACTATACCAATCTAAATCCAATCCTGTCAAAGACATTGGGAATGTTTGCAAGAGCAAAGCGTCATCATGAGCGATCAGATAACACACATGTTTAAAATACCGTAAGTGTTGTTTTAGTTCCTCTTTTCTTTTAAATCAGTTGAAATTAGAAATTTCCTAATGGGGACGATATGGACTAATTGGAATGGATGGCTAAATGGGCTCATTGTAAATCTTGTCGTATGTCAGAGCATTACGTGAGCTGGAGACAAATCCTTCTAATATTTGTATCTCTTCCATCATCATTTTGATAAAATTATTGGTAGGTTTTGACGACTTGGAATATCTTGCAATATATGGGGGTAGATGAGGAGGGTATGACATGGGCAGCATTCATGTATGTGGTGGTGTTGAGTACAAAAATTTTGAGGAAGGAATGTAGGCCGGAATAGATGTAGATGGAAAGTATCCTAAATAAGTGAGATGAAATAGGGGATTGTTAGTGATAAGTGTAGGTAGGTGGAGTGGACGTAGAGACTCTCGTAGCAATCAGAGGAAGAGATTGTGGGATGGAGACTATAATTTTTTGGAAGAGATTATGGGATGCTGATACCATTGGTGGCTGAGATGCAATAGGTATATGAGAGGTGGTGGGTGCATATAGACCTACACTCAAGGTAGTTGATAAAGGCATGGTTGACATCTTAGGAGTGAGATATGTCAAAGGCGTGATAGATGTCATACATACAGTAGATATCAATGATGTAGGGTCAGCCTGGGAAACCACATGTGGTAAGGTGGAAGAGGGTAAGGCCAAGCTAGTAGTAGTAAATGCAGAAGTTGGTGTGAGAGTAGGATAAATGGACACATGCATGTCATACACAAGCCACCCTAATGAATTACAGGTAGATTTATGAGTGAGATGGTACTACAGAGCAACGGGGTTATGATTAAAGAGTCTCATGAACTCCTCATCACTAGTGGGTATGACAAGATCCTGATTGGGGTCCATGGGTGATGATATTGAAGGGGTTGATGGGCTAGGTGGGAGTGGTTAGTGGCTGAAACACAAGAGAGTTATCTTGTTTATAAGTCAAAATCATATGATTGATGATAAAACATGTATTCTAAGCTTTGATGATGATGCAAAAACACATATGGAATGGGGAAGAATTGGTTTGAATATGATTGGTTAGATCATTATTCTGATTAGGAAATCAAAACACAGAGACTGATATTGGTTGGGTTAACTAGTTCTGGTATAGAATAACCAATGTCGGATGGATAAGACCGATGTTCGCTACTGTGAAAAATAAGAGATTCAAATATTTGGCAATAAAAGGTTAAAATCCATCAACCTGGATCTTGAAAATGATATCAGAGACTCAAGAGTGGGATAAAAATGATAGAACAAGCCACAAAAATAACAAGAAGGTGGAGAATACTATTCTAGAAAAAATAACAAAAAAATCATATAAACTGATGTCTGTTAGTTAACTGATGTCAGTTATTTAACCAATTTTGGTAAGATGATACAATCAATGTTGATCGTTGGACAGATATCAGTTACTGTGAAATTTGGGAAGAGAAGGAAAAATGAATTTTTGGAGATTTAGATTAAATAAAAGGGCCAACCTAGAGACTGAGTATGGCTATGAGGATTCCTAATAAACCAAGAATAAAATTGGAATACACTAGTCAAGATGTGGGACATAAAAGGATAAGAAAGAATGAAGAAACACAACTCACACCTCAAAACACGAGCAAAAAAAAGATACGAAACATGAAATCCTAAGCTATAGATTTTATGTTGTGGCTTATGCCATTTAGGACTGACTATAAGAAAGATACAATTTTTGGTTAACAAAGGTACCCTATAAAATCTGACAACTATGGCTGGTTTCAAGTAAGTTTTGGTGTGGGAGATCCTTCTTTGAGATGATGACTAGACAAAGAAACCAGCTGAAGCCCACTATCAATCCTCTGATCATGTGATCATTGACAACTTCTTCTGGGAAAGATGTTTTTTAAGAAATGTGTAGTTTGTTTTTAGTGATTTGGTACAAATAGTGTGCAAAATGTGAGCTACGGTTCAATTCATCAACCATCAGTTGGGCATGACTTCCAACATATAGGTTGCCCATAATTTAGATTAGCTATAATTCAACAAAATCAATAATACAAGTGCACAATTTTTAAAACCCAAATCCACAAATTATATTTGATGAGAACAAATTATGAAGAGGTTAAGGGTATGAATTTAACTAAGTGCAATACATGAAAAATAAATAATAGTTATTTTTAATCCCAAAAAATAAGTGTCACTTAGTCAATCATAAGAAAAGAATATTTCCAGAGAAGAAGCTTAATGTGAACTTATTTCAAATGAAAACAGACACACAATATTTTTCCTAGAAATGAACAATGCAATGAACCCCAGATGGGTCCCACCAGGCATGCAAAAATGTTTCACCAATAAGAATTACACTTTCTAGGATGAAACATATAGAATGTAAAATGGTTAAGGAGGAATACATGTGATATGTAGGTCGAAGGTTGAATACACGCGTTAATGAATTTTTGATCCAAGATGATCGTGAAGAGCTTCCCTTTGGCTAGTTGGAACAACCTGTATAAGAAACACAACAAGACCACCAAATAATACTAATAATATAGGTTAGTGGACTGTCTACTGAGTGCTAGATCCGGGAAGTGAGCTGATTCCTATAAGGTTGTCAATCCACTTTCAAATATAAATTAATATTAGATATCATGAAATAAGGAAATCCTACTATAGTTATACGATTTAGGTATCTCATGTAAATACAATAAGAAAATATAATCTAGTAGGAAACGTTATGATTATATCTAGAGGTTTGGTAGATTATTCTAGGTTTTGTAAGTTTGATAGGGGTCTAGGATTGATCGGGTGAAGTTTGGGTTGATTTTGGTTGATGGAGAGGATTTTTGGTCAAAAGGAATGAAATGACACAAAGACTGATATCGGTCAGGTGACTGATTTTAGTATAGAGGTGAAACCAACTGCGGTTAGGTAACTAGCGTCGATAGGGGAAATTGACAATAATTTGATAAAAAAAAAATTGGACTTCTCTTTGATTACACACAGAATGAGAAGGGTATGGATAGGTTCGTAATATTACTAAGAAGACTCAAGGAAATAGAGGGGGAAGTCACGAGAGGCAGAAAGGTTGTAGGTGGTTGGGTTGGTAGATTAATGAGGAGGTGAAGATAAAGGAATATAGGTAGAAATAAATTACAATGAAAAAGGTAAGGAATCTATACTTTAAGCAAGCACAATATAATCAAAATCATGAATACTTACTTTCCTTTACAGATCTAATAGGTGAAGGTGGATGGTATTTGATCTATGAATATATTCTAGAGTCAGTGTCACAGAAGTAATCCTGTAGTTTTCCCATGAATATTTCAATACTCTGACAGAAGAACCAAATGCTTGCTTTGGCCTGTGCTTGAGCATTTTGTGTTGTCTGGATTCTGAGAGGATTTGGATTTGTGCTTGAATGTAATAGTTCTTTCAAAACTGAAAATGACCAACCTAGGTAAAAGGTTACAAAGTTGTATTTAAAGGAACTGTTGAATATATCTACCCCCCGGAGGGGTTAGAAAACCTGACACAAAAGAAAGCATGTAGGAGGGGTTAGAAAACCCAACACAAAAGGAATTTCGGGTTTCGGGTTTCGGGAAACATGAGACATGAAGCATGAAAATCGTAAGGCATGTCCCGATGCTTGAGAGTTCTGAAAACCTGAAACACTTCCTAGGCCAATCGGGTCTTGGAGTCGGGAAAACAAGTCGGGAAAGCATGGGGCGAAAACATGTCGAGCCACCTTCCAAACCCGATGCACATGCAAGTCCGATTTCTAAACCCGAAGCAAAGGAAATCTTGGAGATACCGGCGAAAGTGGGTTTCAGGAAAACACAAGCATCAAACACATGTCGAGGCATCCTCCAAACCTGATGCAAATGCAGAGGAGAACCCCGAACCCGACAGGCAGAAGACCCTGACACGGGAAATATTCAGATCGCCATAACTTTTCACTGGGAGCTCGGATTCATGCAAGGTTGGACTTTTTGGAAAGCTTACGAGGTCCTCTATCTAACTACAACTGGATATCTTTAATTGGGTGAGAACAAGTTCTTCAAAATGCAAAATACAGTTCGCCATTTTTTGGGTTTGTTGGGGTTCTTACCTACCACCATAATGAGATGAGTTAGGTGCAGTCTTAGAGGTGGTTGGGGCAGATTTCGAATTCTTCTCTTCTCCCTCATTTTTTTCTCTTATAAATTGTAAGGAGGGGCTTCTTTCAAGGGGTTGGACATTCTTGTTCTTGCCCCTCCTTTCTTCTCTTTGGCAGTGAACTTGTGGAGTTAAAACCTCCCATTTGAAATTGTAATGCAACCTTGCCTCTTGGCATTTTGCAGTGTGTTGTATCAATCTTTGGAGAAAATTAATGCATGTCTGTGGATGATTCTCAACCCTCTCTGTGTTCATTTGCATCCTCTTGATCTTTCATTGTAAATCGGTTATCTGTGCATGATCTTGCATTGCATTTTAGTGGTTTGTGTTTATTAACAAGACAGATGTTCTTCATTCCTCGGTGCATCACCTCTGTTAGTTTAGGTTTTATTTTATGCATCTTCTTACCCTGTCTCCTTGGAATGTTAGTTTAGGTTTTAAGTAAACCCTCTGCATTTTACGTGTGCATCTGAACAGAGGAATAGGAACCGGCCTTCATTCGGAGAGCTTTTCTGATTTCGCAAGGTCCCGCACTTGGGAAAAGCTCCATGTTATGCAATCGCACTGAGAGTTTCAACCCATCGTGTTGCAGACACTCAGGGGTGCTGTGATTCACCATCAACAGTTTTGGCACGCCCGGTGGGACCAAGAGGTCATTCCACAAGATTTGAAGGAGTTTTCATGAAATTCAGACTAAAAAATTACAGTTTTTACAATTTTGGATTTTGCACCTCCCAGGCTGAACTCCGAAATCAATTTTCAAGGGCTTAACTCACTCAAAACAAGTAAAAATTTCAACAGTTGGTAGATCTAAGGTTAATCTTCAAAAGGGTATCTTTAATTTTTTGAGATTTTGACTTTCAAAATTTCATGCTTTTTAGTGTTTCGGGTTTTCGAGGTCCGAGAACATCAAAGCAGACCCAACAGTCATTTCGGGTTTTAGGGTATGCATTACATGGTCCTATTCCTGAAAACAGTCATTTCAGGTTTTCTGGGGTGTCGGGCATGTCCCAAGTTCTGACACATGGCAATTCGGGTTTTGTAAGTTGCATTGCATGACCTGAGTTCCGCCTGTACCTTTCGGGGATTCACATCTGCACAACAAGGCCCAAATTTCGAATTGAAGACTATATCCTCTGGGTCCTTTGAAGTTTAAATTCCATTTTCAATATTGTCAAGTTTGGTGTGTAACTTGGCAAAATCTAGTCTTTTGAGGCTCGTTCTCTAACACATCTGGTGACTCCAAAGGGATAGAATTCAACAGTGTAGCAGCACAAGTTGCCCAGGCACATGAGAAGAATTTGAACCAGGTCTAATACTCGAGAAGAGGGGCTATTTTTCCACTTGCAACTTTCACCAAAAAGATCACAAAGATCACCATCTCCACCTAACAGGACTTTGTCTACACCTCCACCTGGTAGACCTTTTCTCGCATCAACAAGGGTTCTCAGGCCAATCAGAATGGCGCAACCACTGAATCCCTTTATCAATTTCACCAGCAGCAGTCCACTTGCCCTCAAGGCACATAATCCGGTTCCAATTGCAGCATTGAAGAACATTCCATTTTTTACTGGAGAAAATCATACCACTCCTGGTGATCATGTGAAAGACATCGCCAACGTTTGTGTAATCCATGAGATAAATGAAATGGATGTTGCTGTCAAATTGCTGGCATCTTCGTTCAAAGGGAAGGCTTTGCAGTGGTTTAGGAGCCTTGCAATTGGTTCTATCACAAATTGGAATTAGTTATGCATAGTCCTCCATGAGCAATTTGGAGAAAAGGGAGACAATTTGTCTCTACTTGAACAATTGACGACTATCAAGAGAGCTCCCAATGAGCAGCTGACTGACTTCAACTTCAGATTTCAAAGGTCTTGGGATAGGATTCCTATGGCCATTAGGCCAACAGCTGAAGGTGCTTTTCTATACTATCTTAAGGCTTTGAATTTTGATCTTTCTATGTTAATTCAATCTATGGGAGGCACAACATTACCTGCTGCTTATAGCATTGCCATTAGGGCTGAAAACTGTCTTATTCAAGTTGGTAAGCTAGCTCCTAGGCCTCCCATGCCCTTGTATCCAAACTTAGAAAATCCAAGCACTAGTCAAGCACCCACTTTGGCTCCTATTCCCACTCCTAGAAATCAAAGTTCAAATGAAACTTCTACTTCATCCTCTAGTGCTTCAAATGAAATCCAAGAGGTTATGAAACAGTTGCAAAACCTTGGAAATGAGCTGGTGACTATCAAAAGACAACAAGCTCAAAGTGCTAGACCGTATCAGCCTCAAGCGTAGTACCAGGCTAGGCCACCATACCAACCCAATAGGCCACTCAACCTAGCTGTAAATCAAATCCAAGCAAGGCCTCCCGCTAATAGACCATTTCAGCCCTATAACCCCAATGTTGCATCTGCTTCTAAAGCATTAGTGCCAGTCCAAAACAACATAGCTCAAGAGTATGATTGGTGTTTCCCATGCAATGAACCTCACAACCAATCTATGTGCTTTAATGGTGCTTTGAACCAAGCCTTGATGGTGACAAATACTGGCATTGAGGGTGAAATAAGTCAAGAAACAAATCAGCAACAAGGGACATCTCAGCAAAACACAGCTCCAAATGATACCGCACTTGCGAATTGGCAAGCTGAGGATTTTTGTGGCATGAATCAAACAATTTCTCAGAATGTAGCAGATAACACAAGATCAAAGAAGAGGAATATTGGTGAAGGGCAGTCATTGGCTCCAAGTGATCTACAACCTTCCATCACTCCACAAGGTATTGGTAAGCAAAATACAGTTCCAAACTTTTAAGGACAGCCCAAACCACCTTCCAAACCAACTCAAATGCCAGCTATTGCTGCCCATGCGCAAGAAAGGAATGTGCAGGCTAAAGGACAGCAAAGAGATCTTTCGTCCCCATTTAGCATCATTGATCAAATGAAGAAGACAAATGTGAATATATCAATGTGGGAATCTTTATCCATCCTAGGCCAAAGAGATCTTCTACAAGCTGCCACGAAGAATTGGTCAACTTCGAACCAGCAGGCCCATATGCAAGAGAAGGTCCTCACGAATGCTGCTAAGCCTGAAGGGAATAATGGAGGACAACAAGGTAAATTTTTGAAACCCCCTCCATTCTATGTTTCATTAATCATCGGGGATAAATTAGTACACAATTGCATGATTGATTTTGGGGCAAATAGTTCTGTCATACCCAAGAAAATAGCTGATTAGCTGGGTCTCCAATATGAAGTCATATCAAAGGGGGTAGTGCAATTGGATGGGACAGCAGTAGAAACCGTGGGAGTAATTAAAGGTTTGAATCTTACCTTGCATATGTGCCCCAACGTTACCATTTTACAAGATGTGTCAGTGATAGATTTGCCACCACTCTTTGCCCTATGCTTATCAAGGGATTTCACAGCCAAAATTGGAGGCTACTTATCTGCTGATTGGTCACACATGTTGTTCAGAACAAGATATGGTACTAAGGTCACTATCAGATCTGAACCAATTGCAAACTTTCATATTGAGCCTCATACTCCAAGCCAAATCAATGCCAACTGTTCAGCATTTGATCAAGAAGATTATCCAAACACAGATGAAGCTGACACCAAAGTTGGAAGCATTCCATATTTGACTCTTGATGAATGGGCAAGCAAGGTACATGCTTTTGATCCCTACCAAGAAGTAGAAGAATCTGAGCTAGGAGTTTATTGCATACATGAAGAAAACCAAAATATTCCTAGCATCACCAAGCCAAACCACAAGGATGACAATGAGGTATGGAAATTATTTTTCGATGGATTAAGGAGTAGGTAAGGTGCAGGAGGAGGAGCTATGCTTGTTTCACCTCAAAGCATCAAATATTATTCATCTTTTCGTTTCCAGTTTTCTTGTTCAAACAACATAGCTGAATATGAGGCCTTGATTCATGGACTTCATTGGGCTAGGAAAAAGGGCATAAAGAACTTGCAGGTGTTCGGGGATAGTGAGCTGATCATCAATCAAGTCAGGGGACAACATGCTATAAAGAATGAATTGCTAAAGAACTACAAGAATAGGGTATGGGACCTCATTGAGGATTTCAAAGCTTTCAACATCGTGTCCATACCTAGGAAGAAAAATGAAGCCACGGATAGGCTCGCAGCTGTTGGAGCAATGCTTGATGTGGTTGACAACATCAAAAGGGAAAAAACGCAACCACATATCCATGTGATTGTGAGGCCAGCAGTTCCAGATAATAACACAAGCTGGTAGGTGTTTGAGAACGATCAATAGATCATCAATTTTTTAGAAGAAGAGGCTGAATTCTCAGCTAGAAATCAGGATAGGCTAGAGCAGTAGTATGGGGATCAAGTAGTGCAGCTACGGAAAAACAAGCTTCCTAAGGGTTTAGTAACGTTGGAGTCTATCTTCAACCCTAACGACCAGTTCCATAAGGAAAAGGCTAACATACAGGTCAAAAGAGAAGATTCAGAGCCAATTCCGGTTGGGGAAAGCAAAACACTTCAAATTGGCAGAGTGGCCACTGAACAAGAGAAATCAGATTTCATACAACTTTGCCAAGAATTTCCAGATGTCTTCGCTTGGAGCTATGAAGACTTAAGAGGATTCAATCCAAATTTGGCACAACATACCATAGAATTGGATCTAGATGTTAAGCCCATCAGGCAGAAGAAGAGACCAGTCAACCCTCACATTGAGCCTCTAATGAAGAAAGAGATAAATAAGCTAATAGAGGCAAGCATTATATTCCCGATGAAGCACTCAAGCTGGGTTGCAAACTTGGTTCCGGTCAGGAAGAAGAGCGGAGAAATCAGGTTGTGTGTAGATTTCTGAGACCTAAACAGGGCATCTCTCAAAGACCATTACCCGCTCCCTTCAATGGAACAAATATTGCAAGTAGTATCCAGTTCAGAGAGATTGTCTCTCCTAGATGGCTACTCAGGGTATAATCAGGTGATGGTGAAAGAAGATGACCAGTTCAAGACGGCTTTCACCACCAAATGGGGCACCTATGCCTACAAGAAGATGCCATTTGGGCTATCAAATGCTGGAGCCACTTTCCAAAGGGCAATGGATATGGCATTCAGGGGGTTGATCAATAAAATAGTTTTGATATACCTTGATGACATCACTGTATTCTGCAAAAATGCAGTGGATCACCTCTTTCATTTGAGGCAGGTATTTCAGAGATGTAGAAGATTTGGGGTATCATTGAATCCCAAAAAATGCATATTCTTGGCTCATGAGGGAAAACTTCTCGGCCATATTGTTTCAAAGGAGGGATTGATGATTGACCCAAAAAGAGTTGAAGCAATTCAAGCGTTGCCATTGCCAAGTCATAAGAAGGCTCTTCAAAGATTCTTAGGAAGGATCAATTTTGTCCGCAGGTTTGTTCCAAACTTTGCAGCTCTCGTAAAGCCAATAACACTGATGTTGAAGAAGAGCATGGCATTTAAGTGGACATCTGAAGGCAAGGCAAGTTTTGAGGCAATAAAAGAGGCTATATCTCAAGCTCCAACTCTCGTCAATCCAAAATTCTCCAAGGATTTCATGTTATACGCCTTTGGTGGTGGAGACACAATTTTTGCAATCTTGGCACAACAAAACAAAGAAGGATTAGAACAACCAGTTGCTTTCTTTAGTCAAGGATTGGAGGAATACGAAACTAGGTACTCTTTCATTGAAAAGCATGTACTTGCAGTGATCAGGAGTTTAAAGAAATTCAAGCACCTAGTCTCAAACAACAAGATCCAATTATTGGTCTCTCATGCGGGAGTCAGGGACTTCCTTCTAAACAAGGATCTAAATGAGAAACTTTCAGGATGGATAACTCGTGTCATGGAATATGACATCGAGATCAAGGTCACCAAACTAGTACGTGGGAAGGGACTATGCAAACAACTAGCCTTGAGTCAACAAGTTGAAGCAGGTAATGAAAAAGAGGTTGTCTTGGTACTACAGGATGGTCAAGAACAGGAAAATGATGATGTGTCCACTCCCTGTTGGACTCAGAATGTGATACACTTTCTACAGACAGGCCTATGTCCTCTAGAAATGAGCAAAGCAAAGAGGAGGTACTTCAAATTACAAGCCATTCCGTATGTGCTTGTTGATGGTGTTTTGCTTAAGAAAGACATCAATGGAGTTCTATTGAGGTGCATTAGGACAGGTCAAATTGAGAGGGTGTTACGAGATTTTCACGATGGAGATTCTGGAGGACATTTTTCCCCACGAGTAATAGCTCTCAAGATAATGAAGGCAGGGTATTATTGGCCGACAGTCTTCAGTGACTGCTATACATGGATAAGAAAGTGCAAGAAATGTGCACTCTTCACGGGAAAAGAAAGACTAGCAGCGCTTCCATTGCACCTAATTTCGGTTGACCAACCATTTATGCAATGGGGATTGGACTTCATTGGGGTCATCAACCCAAACTCAAACCAAGGCCACAAGTGGATTCTCACGGCAACGGACTATTTCACCAAGTGGACCGAAGCAGTAGCGCTCAAAGAAGCAAATGAGTCTAACATACTAGACTTTTATGAAGGAATAGTGACCAGGTTTGGTGTGCCGGCCACTATCATATCAGAAAATTCATTGGCATTCATAGGTTCCAAGATTACAGAATGGGCTGTCAAGAATGGAATCTATTTGAGCACCTCTTCAAATTATTACCCGCAGGGTAATGGACAGGCAGAGTCCACGAACAAGAATTTACTAAGAATCATCAGGAAGACTCTGGATGAAAATCAAAGAACATGGCATACCAAGCTAAAATCAGCATTATGGGCTGACAGAATAACACCAAAGAGGTCTATAGGTAATTCCCCTTACAAGTTGGTCTATGGGAAAGAGGCAGTATTGCCTATATCATTAGAACTACCTGCATTGGAGTTCATGAAGCAGTTGGAGTTGGCGGAGTTCGAACCAATGGAGGCCAGGTATGCAGAGTTGATGGAATTGGAAGAAATTAGAGAACATGCAGTTCAAACAATTGAGAAAGATCAGGCCTTAGTAAAAAGATGGTTTGAAAAGAAAGCAAGAGCAAGGACCTTCCAGGAAGGGGACCTAGTTCTGAAATGGGATGCAGATCGGGAAAAACCAGGAAGGTATTCCAAGTTTGATTCCATTTGGAGTGGCCCCTACATGGTCACGGGATGTAAAAGTAATAATGCCTTCCAATTGTCTACATTGGATGGAGAGGAACTTCCAATTCCGGTTAACGGAATCTATCTAAAAAATTGCTACTAAAAGGGAAATGGTTTACCCTTATAAATATTAGCCTAGATTTCAATTCCTCTAAGTGCGTATGCACATTGTCTTGTTGTAGTTAGGTTTCAGTTTCCCTAAGTGCTTTGGCATAGGTTTTGTTGCTCCTAGGTTGGATTTCTACAGTTCAGTGTGCTCTCAGAGGAGTTGCAGTATCAGGCTTGGGATCAGATATCAGGTTGGTTTCAGGTTATTGCTTATGACTCCATGCCCAATGGATCACTAAAAGGCAACCAATATTCTACCTAGCAGGTAGGTAATCCCATTGAGTTGCCAAATTGTTGAATATATCTACCCCCCAGAGGGGTTAGAAAACCCGACACAAAAGAAATCATGTCGGAGGGGTTAGAAAACCCGACACAAAAGAAAGCATGTCGGAGGAGTTAGAAAACCTGACACAAAAGGAATTTCAGGTTTCAGGTTTCAGGAAACATGAGACATGAAGCATGAAAATTGTAAGGCATGTCCCGATGCTTGAGAGTTCCGAAAACCAGAAACACTTCCTAGGCCAATCGGGTCTTGGAGTCGGGAAAACAAGTCGGGAAAGCATGGGGCGAAAACATGTCGAGCCACCTTCCAAACCCGATGCACATGCAAGTCTGATTTCCAAACCCGAAGAAAAGGAAATCTTGGAGATATCGGTGGAAGTGGGTTTCGGGAAAACACAAGCATCAAACACATGTCGAGGCATCCTCCAAACCCGATGCAAATGTAGAGGAGAACCCCGAACCCGACAGGCAGAAGACCCTGACGCGGGAAATATTCAGATCGCCATAACTTTTTACTGGGAGCTCGAATTCATGCAAGGTTGGACTTTTTGGAAATATTACGAGGTCCTCTGTCCAACTAAGACTGGATATCTTTAATTTGGTGAGAACAAGTTCTTCAAAAATGCAAAATATAGTTCGCCATTTTTTGGGTTTGTTGGGGTTGTTACCTACCGCCATAATGAGATGAGTTAGGTGCAGTCTTGGAGGTGGTTGGGGCAGATTTCGAATTCTTCTCTTCTCCCTCATTTTTTTCTCTTATAAATTGTAATGAGGGGCTTCTTTCAAGGGGTTGGACATTCTTGTTCTTGCCCCTCCCTTCTTCTCTTTGGCAGGTGAACTTGTGGAGTTAAAACCTCCCATTTGAAACTGTAATGCAACCTTGCCTCTTGGCATTTTGCAGTGTGTTGTATCAATCTTTGGAGAAAATTAATGCATGTATGTGGATGATTCTCAACCCTCTCTATGTTCATTTTCATCCTCTTGATCTTTCATTGCAAATCAGTTATCTGTGCATGATCTTGCATTGCATTTTAGTGGTTTGTGTTTATTAACAAGACAGATGTTCTTCATTCCTCGGTGCATCACCTCTGTTAGTTTAGGTTTTATTTTATGCATCTTTTTACCCTGTCTCCTTGGAATGTTAGTTTAGGTTTTGAGTAAACCCTCTACATTTTACGTGTGCATTTGAACAGAGGAATAGAATCGGCCTTCATCCGGAGAGATTTTCTAATTTCGTAAGGTCCCACACTTGGGAAAAGCTCCATGTTATACAATCGTACTGAGAGTCTCAACCCATCATGTTGCAAACACTCAGGGGTGCTGCGATTCACCATCAACAGGAACCGATGGTAGTTAGGTGAATGACATCGAGTGAGGGATAACCAGTGTGGGTTAAGGCAGATAAGTCTAGGTTTACTAAAAATAGGAAGATCTACCTAGATTTGGCATGTTTTCTAGGTTGAGTCCACTTAGGGAAGTGCAGTTCACGTGAGAGAAGATAGGAAGATCTTAGAAGAATTCTAGTTAGGTTTAGGAAGAATTCTTAGTTAGTTAGGTTAATTAGTGACTCGGAACTAGGAGTGATGACTCAGTGATGAGAGTGATGACTTGGTCATTATGATTTAAATGCCCCATAAATGGGTCCAGGGTGAGGTGTAATGATGAGGTGGAGATGTGAGGATGAAATTAACTAAATTAAATTAATTAATAATGTGAGGATGAATATTAATATGGGATGAAGGGGTCATGATGTGTTACGTTAATTAATTGCGGCGGACCAAGGGGAGTGTGACCCAAATTTGGTGTCTACACCCAACTAGATGAAGCTCAACGACTCATTGATGAACTCCAAGAAATTTTATTAACACCCCGTATAGAATATCAAGAACAACCGCATTCTCCCAATAGAAAATTTGCTTCATCTAATATTCCAAAGCCATTCAGTCCCCGTTACTTTGATAGTAGGGGTCCTGTGTTTTCAAAAATCTTAGATTAAAATCTCATAGCCATTAATTCCTATGTTATAATTATGGGTGTTCACCTTTATCCTTCATTTCCTAAACTGTGGCCTTACATGCCTGATCCATCATGCGTTGTTTCCCATCTTATCGATCCCAATCATGAGCCTATTATCCAGGAGATTTAATCTTACCCCCCAGTAGCCGACCAAAAACATCTAATGTTGTGTCTTCAATTTCCATTTTTGACCTTAACATAATTTATTCATGAGACACAACCACTTGGCAACTGACATCTTCACTAGACGTATCCATTGGCTCCGCACCTCCTCAAAACAACACAAATATATATTCTTCCACACATACCCCTCCATCCTCCTATATTGTTCAGACACCACTTGTGAGTTGTGTTATTATTTATGCTAGCATATCCCAACCACCATTCTCTCAAAAAACCATGAAACATATTCAAAACATTACCATGTCTATCCCCATATCCACGCCCCTAATCAATTCTAATGTTGTTATCATTACTTATTCAGTCTCATTCAAGTCCTCCACTCACCTCATTTCACAATACACACCTCAGCCATCCCAACCACTTACTTCTTCCCAATACATACCTTAATAGTCAAAACCTTTTCCTTTCCAAAAAAATTCACAATAATCACAACCCTTTTTGTCACTTCTATTACATTTCAACACCCACCCCCATATTCACAACCCCTTCCTTATCCACACATCCACCCCTTTTCAACACATCCCTCAAAAATCAAAACCTCCCCTAAACACATCTATTCCTATCCACTATCAATATATTCAACATTGCAGCCATTAGTATAATATCCCACTTACAATATCCCTATGAGAATCCCTAAAAAAAAATCCCCTTCTGGAAAAATATCTCTCAAAAATATCAAACTAATCAATATTCATTCAATCAATCTGACTCATCCTCATCTAGTGCACAATAACTATCACAAATAAACCCTCTTCAGGATTTAATGAACATGATATCCATCCTCAAAGCCACTTCCATGGGCCCTAAAAACACACTTTTATATGAACAAATTTTTAATGAACCCATTCACCCATATTTTCCTTATAAATATTATCCACCTCACTGGGAGCTTCTAAAATTTCTCAAATTATATAGCAAAGAATATCCCAAACAACATATCTGATCCTTTCACCACATTTTTTATCTTATATTTCATGATCAATATCTAATGTTTAGGACATTCCCTATGTCTCTAGTTGTTCCTACCCTAGACTTGTACAACAACATCCCCCAATACTCTTTATTTTCATTTGCACAGCTAACTCAACTCTTTCTAGAACACTTTTCTATCAACATCACCCACAAGATCATGATTAAAGACCTATATGCAATTGAAAATTTTGAGGATGAGTCTATTGTATACTTTTTTGTCCACTGGAGGGGTATAATTTATTAATTATAATTCTCACTCCCACAAACATAATTAATCAAATTATTTTTCCATTCATGTGCTAAGAAAATTTCATCTACACATAATATTCAATCATTTTAAACATTTGATGAAGCTTTTATGATGGCCTGTAAGCTTGAACTATGAGCCCTCAAAGAATATAGAGTAAATATTAGACCAAAGAAACCTAAATGAGAATTCTCAACAAAACCATCTTCCAATTCAGATAAATCGAAGTCATTAGCAAATGACATAGTTTTCAAATCCTCCTCTAAGGAACGTTTGACCACCAAATGCTCCCAACCTCAATGTGTTTATACACCCATTGAAGAAACTGATAGCATGGTTTTCAACAAACTCCTTGCTGCTAACATGATCTCTCTTCCACCTAATCATCAAATTGACACATCTTTCTCTAAGCCCTCTTGGTATATAGATAAATACTATTGCAAATACATAGAGTTAAGGGTCATAAAATCAAAATCATTCATTCTACAATATTCTCCAAAATTTGATTGATAAGGGTGAGATATATTTAGATAATCCCAATGCACCCCAAAATTAGAACCTAGATGTCTTCAAACAACCATTCCCCGATCATACCCTATTGAGTAGTCAACCAAAATCCAACAACGTACAATCCAACCACACCATAAAAACCATTAATAAGACATTTCATATCACTGAATCCATGCCCACATCTTCTAGAAACACCCTAAAATCAACATCCTCAGAACCTTCTATTGAAAAATGGATATTCCGCATCTATAGCTACCACCTCTTCACCAAGCCCATCTAAGGAATCTCTACGAATACCTAAAAATAAATTAGTCATCCAAATTATGAAAAGTTCCTATGATGAATTTGTATCCAAGTATTTCCCTATAACCTTCAAAAATATATTCCACCACCTTCTAAAAATATCACGGTCATACCTCAAAACCATGTAACTATCCCCATGATAAATTCTAAATATCAACAGTCTATCTTGGATCCCCACCCTTTGTCGAAATCAAATATTATCAACATGCCTTCGAAATAAATCCATCCAAAAGAGACTCAGAAATTTACAACCAAAGTAGTGTCTCATGTAGGTTCTAAAAGAAGTAAGACCCCATTTTCCTCAACATCTGCACCTAAAGGTCACTATACAACAACTCTAGAAAAATTGCTTTAGTAAACATTTGTAGTGTTACCTCTTCTCAAACCATCCATCCTAGTATAACTTTGAATATTTCTATAATTACCATCGAATTCCCATACACTCTATAGAATATTGTAAATCCTTTCATGTTATCGTTAATAAACTTGAGAATAAATGTCTTCTTTCTGTAGGAGTCACACCAATCCAAGAAACCTCATACAACATCTACAGTTGCATCCTTGTCCACATCTAAGGAAATGTTTAATAAGGTTATTCCTCATCAATTTTATGTTGTCCATATCACTATGCACTCACACACCCACAATCTTGATTCATCATAACAGAAAGAAGATAAGACATTTTTTGCCATTCCTTCACCTTTGGAACTCTCCTCTTCTTCTTATAAATCTAGAGTTTCCATCTCTCTCACACCCAAATTGTCTAATTAGAAAGATAAAATCTCCATTTTCTCCACTCCATCTTCTACTATAGTACAGAAGTGTTGAGACCCAGAATATTGGCTAAGGATGAGAAGGTGCATAGGTGTGCGGGACCTAGTTGAAGAACGCAGTGTTAAAGGTGTGCATGGAAGGGTTCTAGCAGGGTTTTGAAGAACACATGCCATACATGCATAAGGAAAGATAGGTTTTGGACTTAGCCATATTTGGTGTCCTAGGAAGCACATGAGAAATGTATGACCCTTATGGATAAGGTGCCATCCTGATGACTGTAGGATCAAAAAGGGAATATTCTAGGCATGCGATGGAAGGTTCTGGAAGAGCATCATTACACGGAGTGGAGATCTCGGATCAACGAATGCATGCTCCATTGGAGGACCACTTGGACACGTGGTGACCAATCTACTAACTCAAAAGCCATGTTGGTGAAGGTAGGAAAACTATATAATAAGGTGTGTGGGTAGAAAGAAATAGAGACAAAAGAGAGATATAGAGCATAGAGAGGCATAGGATCATCCTAGAAGAGCAGAGGTACTAGGAAAGATGTGAAGCTTTCCAAATATGCCATGGAGGATTATATGGGTTGTGATTAGGAAACTATAGCAATCATGACACATTTAGAGGGATGGGTCTGCATTCTTCTTTGTAAGGTGATGAACATAGTGTAGTTCTAATGCATTAATTTGCTCTGCATGGTTATATGAGGGTCTTTTATGACCTCAACAGATGTAATTTGGTTATTAAACTTGTTAATATAAATATTAGGCTCTGTTATGAATCACATATGTGTTCAGGGGTATAATACTTATGCATTTCCTTTATGTATGAATCATTTCTACGCACTATGTATTATTTTTCTTTTCTGGATGCAATGAGATGACAACTTGTTCTAGGTTCTTAGAAATTTGTATGGTTCTTTTCTCTTCTTCTGCATTTGATTATATGTCATAATATGATGCATTCTCATAAGACTCACATAAAGGAGAGACTAGGCACCCACGTGTGCCTCGGGTGAGCACCTATTGCCTACTGGGTGATAGGTTGGCATGCATGGAATTAGACTATTGGTCTAAGGGTATAAAATATGACTACAAGAAGGTTGTTATAAAACAATTACAAAAAAATCTAGTTAAATTTTCACTTTATGAGCTTGTTTATATATCACACTCACATAAGCAAGCTATGCTCGAAGCGCTTCAATCCATATAAGTACCCATAAATGATCCATCTTCCTTTAAAAACTACGTAGGTGCTCTTAAAGTATCCTCTTCTATCTCATTTGAATCCTCCAAAATACCATCACGTCGACCAGAGGATCATGACTTACCCCACTTCATCACCACTCAGATCAATGATGTTCTTGTCAAAAGGGTCATGATTGATGGGGGTACTTCTATCAACATAATCCCCTCCATCACTTTAAATTAACTTAGAATAGAAAACATTGTCATCACCTAGACACCAATCTTACTTTGATCTTTTAACGAGACCATTGCACCCACATTAGGTACTATCATTCTACCTCTTAAACTAGGCATCAAAACCATTCCAAAATACTTTTACACCATAGAGGGGTAAGTGTAGGAAGTTGATGGACAAATATAGGGTCATCCGTGGACGTCATATTGCAAAAAACAGTGAAATCTCAACTTGTAGGGATTATTAGCTATACACGCACTCTAAATTAGAAAAAATTATATAAATATGAATTGTAGCATTCGGAATCTAGTTTCTAAAATACTAATTTTTGTAAAAAACGGATAAGTTTAGCTATATTAAACACTTAAAATTATATGACTTTTTTTTTTTTTTGAAAAAACTTATAAGATTGTAGTCCGTTTACCCGCATTTTGGATGACGAAATCTTGTTATTTTTTTTTTTCCTTTGGTGAAAAGTTAGATGTAGTTGTTTATCTTGGGATGGATTTTATTTTGTATTTTTTTTAGCAATATTTTTTCTTTTATGATTTTTTCCGTGAAAGTGGTCTGAAAATATTTAGAAAATGGAGCGCTTTCCGTTTGCCCGCCATAACTATATCAAAAAATATCGAAATCAATTTTTATTTTTTTAAGGTGTATATAATTTGTCCACGCTTGGAATGGTATAAGTTTTATCATATTTTGATAAGTGAAACAAAAGTTACAGTCTTAAACGTAGACATGAACATTCACGGGAAAAAATGTCTTAAAGACCTATTATTAGTAAGAAATTATAAAATGATATTTATCGTATTTTATTCACTTTAAAAACAATATTTCTACAAAGCTAAGAGTCTACCCTACGTGATGGCACCATTTTTGTGAAATGTTTTCAATTTTTTAGCATAGTTCAAGTCTTTGGAAGAGCAAATTTGAGGTTTTTTGACCTTTTGCACTTCATAATGACCTTCCATAGCTTTGGTTGGGGAAAAACAAAGATTTTCCGAGGCTTAGGTTCGGCAGATAGATCCGCGATCACGGTTTTTTTAACAATACTGCGAGCGCACTTTATAAAGCGCACTCGCGGTTTATAAAGCATGCTCACGGTTCATAAATCATATTTACACACATCCCAATGTCTGAATTACCATGTGATTTTTACTCTCTGACCTTACTGTATGAATTACTATGAAATTCTGTCTTTTTTCAGGCACATTTTTCTTATCACCGGAAGCAAAACATCATGGGAGACAAAAAACAAAGTCAAAAAAGGAATTCATTAAGTAAAAAAACACCAAACGAATTAGAGGCCAACAAAATTGAAAATGTTGAGCGAATGCAGAAACTTCGTGAATCTAGAAGAGGTTCATCTTCAATCCCAACTATTGTAAGCAATGAAGAACTAGGTAATGTTTCTACTTTCAATGTTGAAGTTGAATTAAATACTCGTGATGAAGAAGTTTTTACTGTCAATGTTGAAGAAGAATTAAATACTCATGATGTAGAAAATGTTGAAATTGAAGGAGACAATGAAAATGTGAATAAGGAAATTCATGTTGAAACTGTAGACAAGCAAAATTTGACAAAAGCACCTCCTAGGATTTTACATAAGAAACCTAGTTTTTTTATTAAAATCGATGAAAACATTTTGAAACTAATGTCTGACAAAATTTCTGAACAACAAATCAGAAGAAAAGCCACTGAAATTTGGGATAATCATTTTGAAATTTTAAATGATTCCCAAAGATGTCAGTTGTTGGTTAGTTTGATGAAATTGATTAAAATGAGACCTACATTAAACACCTTAGGATTGACAACATCTAACATACGTGGTCAAACCTCTACAATTGTTGAAAACCTTCATGATGCATATCACACTGTTGGTGTCAAGAGACACACTAGGGATAGTAATATTGTGCATCGTGTACTTGCTACTAGTGTTGTAAGTGAATCAATAAAAAAACAACGTTTGATTACGCAAACAAGTCGAATGTTGCAAGTTAATCGAAAAACTCTAATGAAAGAAATTAAAAGACGTAATATCCTTTAATCACTCAATAATGTCGATTTTTGGGCATTTTCTGCTAGAGCACCACGTAAGGACAAAAATAATTCTGATGCTATAAGAGAAGTTATTAAATTTTGGCATGATAACACTAGAGTTTCACCTAATACAATAGATGTTATAAAACAAAGAGTTGGTTCTACTAATCGTGAACCCCATCCAAAGCATTTCTTAGATATGACTCAAACTCAATTTTTTCGTAAGTTTGAACAAGAGAATCTGGAAATTAAAATTAGTCAACGTTTTTTTGAAATGTTGAAACCATTCTATGTGAAAATCAACCTTGCTCGCACCACTTATTGTTGTAGGCAACATGTTGAATTTGCAATGCATTATGCTAAATTTTTACGTATTCATTCTATTTTTCATTCTGAAACTATGTTATCTGAATGTGGTGTTCAAGTTCCACCAATATCTTCCAGGGATTTCATTCCTACTATATTTTGTGAAAAAGAAGTTGGACAATTTTTTTATAGTCATGATTGTTTAGATGGAAGTTGTAGTACATGCGGTGGATTACCTAAATTGGAAAGTTGCATCCATGAGAAAATTGAAGGTACAATAGGACATAATTTAGTTGAATTTGATAAATATAAATCAGTTGCATACCAGTTGAAATATGGAAAAGAGTCGAAACGGTGTGAGCTAGTTACAGAACAAATGCCCATTTTTTAATTTATGAGAAAATTTAAGGATGAAATTGTTTATGAGTATGCGAGGTATACACATAGAGCTCGATGGTTGGATGAACAATTCAAGCTATGCAAAGACACATTTCCTATTGGTACTATTGTTTCAGTGGTCGATTTTACAGAGAATTACACATTGCAACCAAAAATAGAGGTTCAATCGCAATATTACAACTTAGTACAAGTTGCCATTTTTGTGCATATAGCATTTCTACATTCTCCTGACAGTATAGAGAATGATCGAAAAATTTTAAGAGAGTACCACTTTTATATCAGTGATGATCGTACTCATTCTACTGAATTTGTGCAAGGGTGTTTCCAGTTATTTTATGGAAACTTGTCTGATAGGGACATCCACTTCAAACAACATTATATATGGTCAGATAATTTCACGTCTCAGTTTAAGAATGCACGAATGTTTTATTGGATGAGCAGAATGCATGTCAAGATGGGTGTACAACATATTTGGAGTTTCACTGAGGCTGGACATGGAAAAGGAAAGCATGACGGTGGAGGGGCATGTGTGAAAAGAGCATTGAAGTACAAATATGGTGCTAAATTAAAATATGTAAAGAGCATAATGGAATGGTGTACTGACAACATGGCCCGAGGTTCTCAAGAAAATTCCACAGTTTGAAGATAGTTTTGGTTGATAGAGGAAAAACATATTGCTAACTATGAGGATTGTATGACACTCACTGGGTCCAGTGATATGCACTCATTTTGTAGCTCAGACGCTACTTCGTGGGCCGTATGGACAAGAAATTTGACATGTCTTTGTGTATCTTATATCGAATTTGTCACTGCTGAGTGTGATTCACAAGAATGGGTGGAAGGATGGATTTGTAGGCCTCTAACTCCGCTTCCTAGTTATCAACCTCCACAAGCATTACAACTTGTTTCTACAGATGAAGTTACAACATCCAAGGACTTTGACGAAATTTCGATTTTGGTGTGACAAGGTATTTATGTTTATTTATTTAATTTTTGTATTGAGTTATGTCCATTGAAATTTTAATATGTAATTTAAATTTGAGTTGTTCAACCTTGGTTATTTTTTTGTAGGACATGTGTTTGCAGTAATTGCGACAGAAGACAATGAAGAAGGAACAGACTATTTCTTATGTCGTTGCATCGAGGAAAGAAAGAAGTTGACTTCTCCTATTATAGATGGCGAAGAGATTGAGTATCCTACAGGGTCAGTGGTAGTTACTGGAACTTGACTTCGACGGTATCCATTAAAAAACTCCTCTGTTTGGGTGTTTGAAGACTTTGAGACACATAGGAAAATACTCTTATATTCACATCTAGTTCTAGCGACAAATATTCAGTTGTATAGATATCGAGGAAGACCTAATAACAAGATTCTTTGGAAGGTTCGAGAGTCAGATCATGAAGCAGTCTTGTCTGCTATTCAGAGTAGATCTGATCTTGATGGTTCATTGGAATGAATTTATAATGCTCATGTCTGGTATATATTTGATTTCAAGTTTCAATTTATATATATATATATTTTAGTTTAAAGATCTAGATTTAAGTTTGAATATATTTTATTTTAAATTTGTGTATTTTGTGTGTCATGTATATAGATAGTATATGGTTTTGATTTGAAACTTAAATTTCTTTGACTAACAATTTTATGTTTAGGTTAGTGGTGCCAAAAAATCTTCCAAAAAATCTTCCACCTTCACGTGGTTGGCATTGTTAGTAGAGAATTTTAAATTCTCGAAGCTAAGAGAAGCTTGAACATTGTTTGAAAAAATTGTAAATTTTGAAAAAGTCACTTGTAAATTTGAAAATAATGTAAATTTTGAAAATGTTGTAAATTTTGAAAAAGTTGTAAATTTTGAAAAATTTGTAAATTTTAAAAACGACTCCTCTAGGTGCCACGGAGTTCGAGTAGTCAACCGTCGAAGTTGAACGATATTTTGGTCTCAGGGCTCTTAAGGGACTAAGCCCGAACGAAGTAGCCCGGAAGCAACAACCCTTTTGCGCACCGAAACACCTCCTCCTCTAGCATTCACCTGGCCACCCGGATGTGCCGGCGTAGTCGGTTCGGTGCCACGACCCACCGTTTGCAAAATATAGCGTTTGACAACCTTACACTGGCTCCAACTGCACTATTTCGTGCATTTACAAATAGTAGGACAACGAGAGCACCGAAATGAGAAGGAAAAAATGAGAGAGGCTATTGTAGAGGGTCCGTACGCCGAGGTACCAGATTAGACGAGGCCTCTTTAGGTGCCATGGAGTCCGAGTAGTCACCCATCAAAGTTGAATGATATTTTGGTCTCAGGGCTCTTAAGGGACTACTCCCGAACGAAGTAGCCCGGAAGTAACGACCCTTTCATGCACCAAAAAACCACCTCCTCTAGCATTCACCTAGCCACCTAGATGTGCTGGTGTAGTCAGTTCGGTGCCACGACCCACCATTTACAAAATATAGCGTTTGACAACCTTACACTGGCTCCAACTGCACTATTTCGCACGTTTGCAAACAATAGGACAGCGAGAGCACCGAAATGATAAGGAAAAAAATGAGAGAGACTATTGTAGAGGGTCTGTACACTGAGGTTCCAGATCAGATGAGGCCTCTCTAGGTGCCACAAAGTCTGAGTAGTCACCTGTCAAAGTTGAACGATATTTTGGTCTCAGGGCTCTTAACGGACTACGCCCGAACGAAGTAGCCCGGAAGCAACGACCCTTTCGCGCACCAAAACACCACCTCCTCTAGTGTTCACTTGGCCACCTGGATGTGTCAGTGCAGTCGGTTCAGTGCCACGACCCACCGTTTGCAAAATATAGCGTTTGACAACCTTACACTGGCTTCAACTGCACTATTTTGCGTGTTTGCAAATAGTAGGACAGCGAGAGCACCGAAATGATAAGGAAAAAAATGAGAGAGTATATTGTATAGGGTCCATACATCGAGGTTTTGGATCAGACGAGGCCTCTTTAGGTGCCACGGAGTCTGAGTAGTCACCCGTCAAAGTTGAACGATATTTTTGTCTCAGGGCTCTTAAGGGACTACGCCCGAATGAAGTAGACCGGAAGCAACGACCCTTTCGCGCACTAAAACACCACCTCCTCTAGCATTCACCTGGCCACTTGGATGTGTCGGCATAGGTGGTTTGGTGCCATGACCGACCATTTGCAAAATATAGCATTTGACAACCTTACACTAGCTCCAACTGCACTATTTCGTGCATTTGCAAACAGTAGGACAGCGAGAGCACTGAAATGAGAAGGAAAAAAATGAGAGAGGCTATTGTAGAGGGTCTATACACCGAGGTTTTGGATTAGACGAGGCCTCTCTAGGTGCCATGGAGTCTGAGTAGTTACCCGTCAAAGTTGAACAATATTTTGGTCTCAGGGCTCTTAAGGGACTACGCCCGAACGAAGTAGCCCCGAAGCAACGACCCTTTCGTGCACTGAAACACCACCTCCTCTAGTGTTCACCTAGCCACTCGGATGTGCCGGCATAGGCGGTTCATTTCCACGACCCACCGTTTGCAAAATATAGCATTTGACAACCTTACACTGGCTCCAATTGCACTATTTCACGCGTTTACAAACAGTAGGACAACGAGAGCACCGAAATGAGAAGTAAAAAAATGAGAGAGTATATTGTAGAGGGTCTATACACCGAGGTTTTGGATTAGACGAGGCCTCTCTAGGTGCCACGGAGTCTGAGTAGTCACCCGTCAAAGTTGAACGATATTTTTGTCTCAGGGCTCTTAAGGGACTACGCTCGAACGAAGTAGCCTCGAAGCAACAACCCTTTTTCACACCAAAACACCACCTCCTATAGCGTTCACCTGGCCACTCAGACGTGTTGGTGCAGGCAGTTCAATTCCATGACCCACCATTTACAAAATATAGCATTTGACAACCTTACATTGGCTCCAACTGCACTATTTCACGCGTTTGCAAACAGTAGGATAGTGAGAGCACCGAAATGAGAAGGAAAAAAATGAGAGAGGCTATTGTATAGGGTCTGTATGCTGAGGTTTTGGATCAGACAAGGAATCTCTAGGTGCCACAGAGTCCGAGTAGTCACCCGTCAAAGTTGAACGATATTTTGGTCTCAAGGCTTTTAAGGGACTACGCCCGAACGAAGTAGCCCGGAAGCAACGACCCTTTCGCGCACTGAAACACCACCTCCTCTAGCATTCACCTAGCCACTCAGACATGCTAGCATAGGAGGTTTGGTGCCACGACCCACCGTTTACAAAATATAGCATTTGACAACCTTACACTAGCTTCAACTGCACTATTTCGTGCGTTTGCAAACAGTAGGACATCGAGAGCACCGAAATGAGAAGGAAAAAACTAAGAGAGGCTATTGTAGAGGGTCCGTATGCTGAGGTTTTGGATCAGATGAGGCCTCTCTAGGTGCCATGGAGTCTGAGTAGTCACCCGTCAAAGTTGAACGATATTTTGGTCTCAGGGCTCTTAAGGGACTATGCCCAAACGAAGTAGCCCGGAAGCAACGACCCTTTCGCGCACCGAAACACCACCTCCTCTAGCGTTCACCTGGCCACCTAGACATGCTGATGCAGTCGGTTTGGTGCCATGAGCCACCGTTTGCAAAATATAATGTTTCCTTATTTATTTAAATTAAATTACAATGACTTGGTTGTTATGTTATCTCTTGTTGTCATCTTGTCCTTGGTAGGATGATATACATCCAGGGCTCATGAATCTTATTTTCTGCCTTCTCCTTAACACTTGGTTTTGTTATAATATTATGGGTGATAAATTATTCTACGGTTTTCTTTTCCCAACTCTCTTGATTCAACTCTCTGACCTCCTGTGAAACCATAATTATATTCTCTTCCTCCTTTCTTCTTTCCTTTTCCTCTCTCTCTCTCTCTCTCTCTCTCTCTCTCTCTCTCTCTCTCTCTCTCTCTCTCTCTCTCTCTTCTTGTACCTCATTAAAGCTCTATCAACCTTTGAATCACATATCCTACTAGTTCTTCTTCTTCTTCACGATATATATCAAGTCTGATTCATGAGGCCTAATAACCTTCAAAATTATCTTTCTCTACGTTTCTTCCTTGTTTCCATCATCTTTTCTATTTTTCACATATGTTCTTGTTCTCTTATCCTTTCTTGTAATTTCTTTAGTCTAGCATCTTATCTCTCTGATACTAACTTCTCCATCCAATGTGGCATTTTGTAACCATGGTCACTCTTTACTTCACCCATCATTTTCATCTATCTCTTTGTCTCTCTTCTTGTCACTGTATCAACCTTATCTCAAATCCTTTTAGCGATTGAAAGAATGTAGTTACATGGTATTAGTTTCATATGGAAGAAGAAGATTGCAACTATAATGGCATGTTTCAGTAATGCACATCTAACAGTACAAGCTTATGATGCAAATAAAAATAATATAAAGATACAGCTCCACATATCATTCAGATTTAACAATATTTCAGGATTATTATGAGTTACAAAAGAACAGGATTGGAAAATCAATACAGTTACTTCAAGGATTAACTCATATGTACACACAAAAGTTACAAACAATGCAGACCCAATTTTGGGTATACCTGTAATATTATCAAGATACAGTCAAATACACCAGAGTTTCAAGCACACTTTTCCAAATACAACAGGATGATATTGATGAATTCCATTAAATCCATAGGTTATGGAATTATTATTTTGGGAGTTGTTAAAAGATGGAGGGATGTGAACCATAACTCAAATAAGCTTTAGTTACTAATACTTAAGTTGGCAATAGAGCTAACAATATTGTTTTAGTTTGAAAAATAAAAATTCAAAATGCCCATGGTGAAATATACCACAAATAATAATCAGAAAGATACTAGAAAATATATAACTAGAAGTAATACAATAAATCCACCGAACAGAGATCAAAACACACTTTCTCAAAGTTATCAATAATACCGAAATAACCAAAATAAATATGATTTAACCAACACACATGGATATATATATATAAGAATCAAACAAAGTGTGCTCCAGACGTGCACGTCTCTAAAAATATATATGTACATAAGTTCATAATGTATGTATACATCTCGAACTAAGCACGTGTCATAATGTACATATGGGACCACATGCGGTCGCAAAAGGCTATATATATATATATATATATATATATATACAATGGACTGTGAATCTACTCATGACCACATATGTGTCATCCAGGTGGACTATAAATCTACTCATGAAACATCTTCCCTCTCTTCACCCTGCTAGAAGTAGCACGTCCATGACCTAGGGATGTAGTGGAGGGAGATGCCACTATGGATTTCATCCATGTGGTCCTAGGTGTCTCTAAGCATGCCTGCAACCTAACCTGCACATTCATAAACAACAAGTTTTTAACACCCAAAATTTTAAAATACATTCAAAATTTAGAAACTTGTACAATTTAGTTAAAATGCATGTGAAATCTTACCCCAATGTCATGATCCCTATCAATTTGTTGTTGATGCGTCGCAGGGACAACAATAGACTCACGAGGGGTAAGTTGTACATACAAATAATTAATTTTCAAATTAAATATTTCACATATATACCTACAAAATTTGATATTGTAGATTTAAGTTTAATAAGAAATAATGAAGCTCCAAAATTTAACAAATTTAAAAAAATGTGTACCTCAGTTAGTGGATCTGCAGATGCTATGGCAGTATCTACAGTAGCCTCCACAGTCTGCATATATGGAGGAGTCTCTCTAGCAGTCATAAGCTATACAAAAAAACATGTACAAATCAATATTAAAATCTACTTAAGAGCTATACAGAAAAATGTACAAATCAATATTTAGTTAGTCAAGAAAGAATACAAATGTTATTATTTTATCTTCTATTCAGGCTAAATACATAGGATCTATAAATGTTAGCACGAAGGCCATCTATCTTCATAAGATTTTCACAAAGTTTTGTATTTAATCAAGGTAACCCATAGTCATCTTCTGAGGGAGCATTTTATCCATCCTTTCTTCTTTTCTCTTAATTAAAGGAGTTTTTCCCATTGGTTTTTCTCATGTTCTCTACTTTTGGAGAGTTTCATTGTAATTTGGGTAGCTCATATGGTCTTATTTCAAGGACCCTCATTTTTACCAACCTAAGCTACACTTCAGGGTGTTTTCGTGTAGGTATAGATTTTCCTTGTAATTATTTATTTCTTAGAATATTTCGTGTAGATATATCGTGACTCATCTTGCTTATATGTTCTTTGTTTCATAGGAGTTACTTGAATTTTTAGGAGTTATTTGTGTGGTGGTACTCCGAGACATGTAAAACCAATATATGATTACATACATGGCTAGTTATATCAAATGAATTGGCATTTTCCTACTAGAAATAATATATAGGTTGAGTATAAGAAAGTGAAACTCATGTACAGAGGTCCAAGAATTAGAAACAAAGTGTAAAGAGATTTGTAACTAACCTGCATAAAACTCATGTGAGGCGTGCCAGTAGCCTCAGTTCCCTGAGCAGATGATGACCCACCAGGCTCCTGTGTATAAAAGAGAAAAATATTAATACATGTACAACATACACGTGAAACAAATTATAATAATAATCTAGTGCCATTAAATGATTTATTAAAAATGTAAGTTTGTACAACTTGAAACTTACATTTGAAACATGCCCAACCGCAGTAGCTAGCATGTTGACACCGGATGTTTCCTTCACCGGATCTTGCTATTTAAAATAAAATAAAAAATTAGATTTTTACATGTATGTACATGACGTACAATCAAATTATATATATATATATATATAATATATATCTCAAACATGTGAATTAAACTATTGTACATATATATAATTATTGAAATTTATTTAAAATTTACCTGTGAAAGACCAATATCAGTGGCTCCAGTTCCAAAAACATTCCCCAGCATCTCATCTATAGAAAAGAAATCCTGTGAACCAGCAAATGATGTCTCGCCTGCAGTGCATACGGCACCACATGATCCACAGTTTTGTGGTGCACTAGAACTGGTGCCTCCACCAACATCACCGGATGTAATCTGGGTGCTATGTTGGGTGAGAGTGGCAGTGAGCTCCCTCAATGCATGCAATGTATCAATCTCCACAACCTCCTTCACTTTAGGAGGGATAACTGAAGGCAGTGGGGGTTTTTTGGGGCATGGGGGATCCTAGGCTGACCTACGCGTGCACCAGGTCTGCTCTGTTGTAGAGCCACCTCCTCGACCAAAAAAATTCTGAAAAGTCAAAAATAATTCGGAGACCTCATTGAGCATGAACTCACAATATAATTTCTTCAAAAAGTAAAGAGGAACCTCATTGTTGTTGCATGGTGGATAATTCAAAAACCATCCACCATCGGTCCCAAAAATTGTTTTTGATTCTATCATCATGGCACCAATGGATTGGGAACCGTTTGCAAGTAACTGTAGGGGGGCATTGGTTCTAGGGTCGGTAAATAATGCACAAATGAGGTATTTTCCAATTTTTTTTGTCTTTAACGGCCACATGGGATAGTTTATCCGCATACCACTGCCTACAGTCACTTCTAAAGGTTTTCCATCTATGTATTTGGTTGGTTGTAGACTCAACTTCACCAATCAATGTTTGCAATGTATTGGCTAAAGTCATGCTTGATGGATTTGTAGCATGATTTTGTCTTATAGTTTGAATTAGGTTCTCAAAGACAATTTTATTTTCTTGGATTCTTCCAATGATATTATCTTGCGTTCCTGCTGGCTCAGTGGGGACAGAAGGAGCCACAGGAGGCGGATCTATGTTTGGAGGAGGGTTTTGAGGAATGTTCAGAGGGTTTGCATGATTTCGAGCTTGCCGACCAACTGATAAAACAAGAAAATTGTATACATAAACAAACATTTTAAAAAACCCATGAAAATGCAAAAAAAAACTAAAATGCAAAAAAATGGTTACAATCAGGGACTTACCTCCTCATCTTGGTGGCATGGTTGAATCTATCGCTATCCAGAAGTCCGATGAGCAATTTTGAGATAGTATTGAAAGCGCGAGTGAAAAACGTTTACGAAAAGTCACGGTTTGAAATGAAAAATGAGAAAAATAACGAGTTGCGGGACTGTTAAATTTTGTCTCAGAGTTCCACGATCACGGTTTATAACCGCGCTCACCGTTATAAACCGCGATCGCGGTTTTAGGTTTGGTAATTACCGAAACTAGAATTCAAGAACCATGATCGCGGTACCTTTATTTTGGGTTTTTATGTCCACGGAATTTTCCACCAACTTCGTGCACTTACCCAAAGGGAGAGTTCTAATACAATATTTTGTTAGAATAACCTTGGATATGCACCATGCATTGTGTACCCTCAACCCTACATCATTATGTTAAGTATGAAAATGAGGGCCAGACATTCACAATACCTATAGATCCTAACCCTTTCATCAACTGCAACATGACATACCGTCTAAAAGACAATATCATACCAAAATCAGAATCATCCGATGAAGCATCTACTAGTATATCTATCCCATTATCCAAATTACTATATGAATCCTCCCTCAGAGATGTCGTGGAGCATATTTTAATGGGGAGTATTGTCTCACCATGCTTAACTCACTGGCTACACCTAAAATGTATGGTAGACCAAAAAAACAACCTATATATGAACCTAGTATCGGAGATGTCATCTCTTATGGTCTATCATATTTAAAAACTAACCTTGTTTATGGAGGATTCGACAGGCCTTCATCACAATACATCGAACAACATCATGTTATGTTCTTTTCATCAAATTTCCATTCTTTGTATAACCAAATATTTTCCCAAATGTATCTCCATCGCTTGGAAAGGCTTCAGATTTGGGTGTTATGAACAAGGAATACTTGACTTAATCATCCAATACTCTCTTAAACCATGTGATAAAAAATTTTTAAGATATGAAAATCCCACCATCAAATCATCCATGCATACTGCATCCCTACGTATCACAAAACTAGAATCATCATCATATATTGAATCTGACCTCCCCATGGACACTGATGACACCATCTCCCTCCCACCTACATTTTTTTGGTCAATATTTTTTCCTTGGGTCCATTAACTTATCAATCTAACCACATCACTAACACACTTCCTCTCATTTGGCTAGAAATGATTAAAGAAGATTCACCCACCATTAACATCCTTCAATGTCACTACAACCAATAAATCCTCTCCCATATGGGAGTAGATGATAATTTCCTTCATAAATCCTTACCACCTAATACATCAACCCTCCTTAACAAATAAACCATCGAAGTTAACTTAGGGACCATTTGGGAATCCTGTATAGTTAATTTTGGTCGTTCCCTAAACATGCAAGAATTGTATGATTTCACCAACTTATTATCCAAATATATCCAAACCATCACCTGTCATATAGTGATATGTCAGGTATTGATCTAAATATCATTTTACATAATATTTTCACCTATCCTAATGCTAAATTGGTCACACAAAATCTCTATAGAATGTATCCCCACGTAGCTCTCATTATCAAAGAAGATTTAGAACGCTTACTTTTTACCAATTTCATTATACCCATTGACTATCCATGATGGGTTTCTAATATCACACTTGTAACCAAAGCTTTAGGAAAATTGTGTATTTGCACTGACTTCTGGGATCTCAATCATTCCTGCCCTAAAGATGAGTTCCATATTCCCAATATCGATTAGCTAGTTGATCTCACAGTCGGCCATGAAATGCTCTCCCTTATGGATGGTGTTTCTAGTTATAATCAAATCCTTATTTCCACTAACGATCAACACAATACATCCTTCATTACCCCTTAGGGGACCTTCTACTACCATGTCATTACTTTCAGACTTAAAGGCTTTATTATGAATCACATATGTGTTCAGGGGTATAATACTTATGCATTTCCTTTATGTATGAATCATTTCTATGCACTATGTGTTATTTTTCTTTTCTGGATGCAATGAGATGACAACTCGTTCTAGGTTCTTATAATTTTATATGGTTCTTTTCTCTTCTTCTGCATTTGATTATATTTCATAAGATGATGCATTCTCACAAGACTCACATAAAGGAGAGACTAGGCACCCACGCATACCTTGGGAGAGCACCTAGTGCCCACTGGGTGATAGGCTGACATGCATTGAATTATACTATTGGTTTAAGGGTATAAAATATGACTATAAGAACGTTGTTATAAAACAATTAAACCAAAATATAGTTAAATTTTCACTTTATGAGCTTGTTTAGATATCACCCTCACATAAGCAAGCTATGCTTGAAGCACTTCAATCCATATAAGTACCCATAAATGATCCATCTTCTTTTAAAAACTACATAGGTGCTCTTAAAGTATCCTCTTCTATCTCATTTGAATCCTCCAAAATACTATCACGTCGACCAGAGGATCATGACTTACCCCACTTCATCACCACTCATATCAATGATGTTCTTGTCGAAAGGGTCATGATTGATTGGGGTACTTCTATCAACATAATTCCCTCCATCACTTTCAATTAACTTAGAATAGAAAACATTTTCATCACCCAGACACTAGTATTACTTTGATCCTTTAACGAGACCATTGCCCCCACATTAGGTGTCGTCATTCTACCTCTTAAACTATGCATCAAAACCCTTCCAAAAACATTCTACACCATAGAGGGAGAGTTCTAATACAATATCTTGTTAGAATGACCTTGGATACGCAACATGCGTTGTGTACCCTCGACCCTACATCATTACGTTAAGTATGAAAATGAGGGCCAGACATTCACAATACAAATAGATCCTAACCCTTTCATCGACTGCAACATGACATACTGTCTAAAAGACGTTATCATACCAAAATAAGAATCATCTGATGAAGAATCTACTAGTATATCTATCCCGTTATCCAAATTACTATATGAATCCTCCCTCAGAGATGTCATGGAGCATATTTTAATGGGGAGTACTGTCTCACCATGCTTAACTCACTGGCTACACCTAAAATGTATGGTAGACCGAAAAAACAACCTATATATGAACCTATTATCGGAGACGTCATCTCTTATGGTCTATTGTATTTAAAAACTAACCTTGTTTATGGAGGAGTTGACAGGCCTTCATCACAATCCATCGAACAACATCATGTTATGTTCTTTTCATCAAATTTCCAATCTTTGTATAACCAAATATTTTCCCAAATGTATCTCCATCGCTTGGAAAGGCTTCAGATTTGGGTGTTATGAATAAGGAATACTTGACTTAATCATCCAATACTCTCTTAAACCATGTGATAAAAAATTCTTGAGATATGAAAATCCCACCACCAAATCATCCATGCATACCGCATCCCTACGTATCACAAAACTAGAATCATCATCATATACCGAATTTGACCACCCAATGGACACTGATGACACCATCTCCTTCCCACCTAACTTTTTTTGGTCAATATTATTTCCTTGGGTCCATTAACTTATCAATCTAACCATGTCACTAACACACTTCCTCTCATTTGGCTAGAAATGATTGAAGAAGATTCACCCACCATTAACATCGTTCAATGTCACTATAACCAAGAAATCCTCTCCCATATGGGAGTAGATGATCATTTCCTTCATAAATCCTTACCACCTAATACATCAACCCTCCTTAACAAATAAACCATCGACGTTAAATTAGGGACCATTTGGGAACCCTACACAGTTAAGTTTGGTCATTCCCTAAACATGCAAGAATTATATGATTTCACCAACTTATTATCCAAATATATCCAAACCATCACTTGTCATATAGTGATATGTCAGGTATCGATCTAAATATCATTTTACATAATATTTTCACCTATCCTAATGCTAAATTGGTCACACAAAATCTCTATAGAATGTATCCCCGCGTAGCTCTCCTTATCAAAGAAGATTTAGAACGCTTACTTTTTACCAATTTCATTATACCCATTGACTATCCATGATGGGTTTCTAATATCATACTTGTAACCAAAGCTTCAGGAAAATTGTGTATTTGCACTGAATTCTGGGATCTCAATCATTCCTTCCCTAAAGATGAGTTCCCTCTTCCCAATATTGATTATCTAGTTGATCTCATAGTCGGCCATGAAATGCTCTCCCTTATGGATGGAGTTTCTAGTTATAATCAAATCCTTATTTCCACTAAAGATCAACACAATACATCCTTCATTACCCATTTGGGGACCTTCTACTACCACGTCATTACTTTCATAATTAAAGGCTCTGTTATGAATCACATATGTGTTCAGGGGTATAATACTTATGTATTTCCTTTATGTATGAATCATTTCTACGCACTATGTGTTATTTTTCTTTTCTGGATGCAATGAGATCACAACTCGTTCTAGATTCTTAGAATTCAATATGGTTCTTTTCTCTTGTTCTGAATTTGATTATATTTCATAAGATGATGCATTCTCACAAGACTCACATTAAGGAGAGACTAGGCACCCACGCGTGCCTCAGGTGAGCACCTAGTGCCCACTGGGCGATAGGCTTGCATGCATGGAATTAGACTATTGGTTTAAGGGTATAAAATATGACTATAAGAACATTGTTATAAAAATATTACACCAAAATCTAGTTAAATTGTCACTTTATGATCTTGTTTAGATATCACCCTCACATAAGCAAGCTATGTTTGAAGTGCTTCAATCCATATAATTACCCATAAATGATCCATATTCCTTTAAAAACTACGTAGGTGCTCTTAAAGTATCCTCTTCTATCTCATTTGAATCCTCCAAAATACCATCACGTCGACCAGAGGATCATGACTTACCCCACTTCATCACCACTCAGATTAATGATGTTCTTGTCAAAAGGGTCATAATTGATGTGGGTACTTCTATCAACATAATCCCCTCCATCACTTTCAATTAACTTCGAATAGAAAACATTTTCATCACCTAGACACCAATCTTAATTTGATCCTTTAATGACACCATTGCAACCACATTAGGTACCGTCATTCTACCTCTTAAACTAGGCATCAAAACCCTTCCAAAAATCTACACCATAGGGGGAGATTTCTAATACAATATTTTGTTAGAATGACCTTGGATACGCACCATGTGTTGTGTACCCTCGACCCTACATCATTACATTAAGTATGAAAATGAGGGCCAGACATTCACAATACCTATAGATCCTAACCCTTTCATTGACTGCAACATGACATACCCTCTAAAAGACATTATCATACCAAAATCAGAATCATCTGATGAAGCATCTACCAGTATATGTATCCCATTATAAAAATTACTATATGAATCCTCCCTCGGATATGTCATGGAGCATATTTTAATGGGGGAGTACCGTTTCACCATGCTTAAATCACTAGATACACTTAAAATGTATGGTAGACCGAAAAAACAACCTATTTATGAACCTAGTATCAGAGATGTCATCTCTTATGGTCTGTCGTATTTAAAAACTAACCTTGTTTATGGAGGAGTTGACAGGCCTTCATCGCAATCCATCGAACAACATCATGTTGTGTTCTTTTCATCAAATTTCCAATCTTTGTATAACCAAATATTTTCCCAAATGTATCTCCATCACTTGGAAAGGCTTCAGATTTGGGTGTTATGAACAAGGAATACTTGACTTAAACATACAATACTCTCTTAAACCATGTGATAAAAAAATTTAAGATATGAAAATCCCACCACCAAATCATCCATGCATACCACATCCCTACGTATCACAAAACTAGAATCATCATCATATACTGAATATGACCACCCCATGGACACTGATGATACCATCTCCCTCCCACCTAACTTTTTTTGGTCAATATTATTTCCTTGGGTCCATTAACTTATCAATCTAACCACGTCACTAACACACTTCCTCTCATTTGGCTAGAAATGATTGAAGAAGATTCACCCACCATTAACATCCTTGAATGTCATTACAACCAAGAAATCCTCTCCCATATGGGAGTAGATGATCATTTCCTTCATAAATCCTTACCACCTAATACATCAACCCTCCTTAACAAATAAACCATCATCGTTAACTTAGGGACCATTTGGGAACCCTGCATAGTTAAGTTTGGCCGTTCCCTAAACATGCAAGAATTGTATGATTTCACCAACTTATTATCCAAATATATCCAAACCATCACCTGTCATATAGTGATATGTCAGGTATCGATCTAAATATCATTTTACATAATATTTTCACCTATCCTAATGCTAAATTGGTCACACAAAATATCTATAGAATGTATCCCCATGTAGATCTCCTTATTAAAGAAGATTTAGAACGCTTACTTTTTACCAATTTCATTATACCCATTGACTATCCATGATGGGTTTCTAATATCATACTTGTAACCAAAGCTTCAGGAAAATTGTGTATTTGCACTGACTTCTGGGATCTCAATCATTCCTGCCCTAAAGATGAGTTCCCTCTTCCCAATATCGATTAGCTAGTTGATCTCACAGTCGACCATGAAATGCTCTCCCTTATGGATGGAATTTCTAGTTATAATCAAATCCTTATTTCCACTAACGATCAACACAGTACATCCTTCATTACCCCTTAGGGGACCTTCTGCTACCACATCATTGAATCACCTGTGATTCATGTACACTTTTTTACGTTTAGTATTAATCCAATTTTGTTTATCCTTTCTATTATATTTTTATCACTGCTAATTTTTTTGTCAAGTATGATTTTTTTAGATGTTACTAGATGGTCAAGGACGTGAGATAACTAGCATCCACTCATTACCTGTCATCATCCATCCCTTACAATGGGTATAATACGATCTTCTCCATGACCTGGAATTGTGTGCAATTCATTCAGCCCCTTTAGATCAGATGCAAAACATATTTGAATCCACTTAGAGGATTTGTGAGGCCAAAAATGAGTTTTGGGAGGCCTATTTTGAATTTTTACGCATTCAAGCCGACTTAGCATGGTTAGAATACCAATATAAATCTCAACTAGAGGGATTAAGATCTAAAGCTGAATCTAAAGATCAAAATGAATTTGAACACTCATATCTAGATTTTGATACAAAAGAGGAGGAACCTAACTATATTTTTGACTTCTTTAGGGAAGACTTCAGTGACCAAGAGAATTCAGATTATCCTGAAGACATTGATTTTACTGAAGAAGAAAATTCACCTTCATCTAAAAACTCTGACACTTATTTAGACTCCAAATTTTGAGCCATAGTCTACATATCTCATATTTCATTATATATTATATATATTTTTAATAAAATATGAATTTTGCATAACATCTATGATCCATTGTATCATGTCTTGTTTACAAAACCACTTTATTTTGTAAAGAGCGAGTTGACATCCTTATGAGGAAATCCTTTGAATTTCAGGGACTGGCCTTTGCCAGGAAACCTTCTAATTTTTTTTAATAATATATATTTTGTGTAGTGTCCTTGATTGCAACTTCATTTTCAGGATAGGAGCTAATTCATTTTTTACACGGAACGCAACAATCAAACCTCGTCCATCCACATCTGTGGGTACCTCTAAACCCCTCCATCTCAAGGTTTGGTAAGTTTTATTATCTTTCTTATTAGGTTAAGTTGAAGAGGTAATATTTACTCTAAACATCGTGGCACACCCGATGGGACACAAGTCCCTCATTTTATGTCTTATTTCATTAAAATAGAATTTTTTTCTTTTCTTGATTTCTATGTGATAATCACCTATGATTGGCTAAATCATCTGTGAATGGGAAAATTTCTTGTGATTTCTCTATGTGTTTTTTATATGATCTTACATTATATTTTACTGCTTTCTGTTTTCAGTTCTCCTAACCTATTTCCAAGGTATTGATTCTGGAAAGCTCATATGTTGGATTGCTTGCCTAAAATTTTTCTAAAAAAAAATAATAGGAGCATTTAAAGTTAAGTACTAAAACATTCTTGTTATTTTAGTATTTCATTTTGTTTGATTGTTTTAATCAAAAAATACATTTCAATTTGGGTTTTAAAACGAAATTTTCATCTCTCTTGTTTCACATAGAATTAACTAGGAGGATAATTTGTTACATTCACTTTTCTTTCGCCCACACACAACCAAGCCATTTAAACACAAAATGCATTTAAAACAATTCTTACCCTAGGTGGATACCTACTTGGATTCGATCACCAAGAGGAGAAGCTGACTCGGTGTTATGGTCGATTATAATCATATGCCTGTTGGGGTATATATCAGATAATTATCCGACACCCTTATCGTTTTGGTACCATGAAGTGATGAGGTAGGACCCAATACCACACCCATATCGGTCATAGTATAGAGTTGGGCATCACGTACCAATAGGTATATTGAGGAATCTTGTCCTTAAATATACCTCAAAGCAGCCCTAGTTTTCCATTTCCTAACACCCTCGTTAACCATTTTACACATATCACTTTGTAATTAAATCAAGAAAACTTAAAAATCTATTTTGTTTGCTTTTGATTGTTGTTTGTAATCAACCCATTTTAGTTCATTTTTAGATAACTGTGTGTGTGTGTGTGTGTGTGTTTAATTACAATGGTAAAAACAAGACAACAAGATCTACAACCAAGCTATCTAAAAGCATGTCTCAACTAATATCCACACCCTTATCGCAAAAAATACCTTTATCCACTCCATTTGTCTATACCATTGTCTACACATTTATCCACTATTGTGTCTACACCATCATTTACTACACCACTACAACAATAAAACCCATTCCATCAACCAATTATAGCAACTCCTATGACTGAATTATCAGTCAATCTTGGAATGAAATAGAGGAACAATATAATGAATAAATGAGACAACATCTCTTAAATTTTTCACGTCAGTTTTGTAGTCAAGAATTCAATACATCTAAACATGAAGACAACTGAGCAACCATATTCCCCCAACTCACAATCAGAATCTTTTTGAACCTACTTTCTTTGAAAGAGGATATCCTCTTTTCAAAGAAATGTTGGATTCAAACCCCATTACTCTCAATACATATATAGCAGTTGGGGGTGTTCAACTCCATCCATTCAGCATCTCAGCCATCTTCAAATCACACCTGATCCTTTATTCGGATCTTCAAAACAACCTGAATCGGAACCATCCTCAAACATTACCAGATCCTTTATCTGTCTACTTCAAAATAACTTGAATCCGAACCATTTTTAGATGTTCCTGGCTCTAAACATCCTATTGATTCAAGTCAAAAATCTATTCCTGAACCACCACACAATCCTTCCTCTACCATTACAAAACTTATTTCAAATTAGGAACCTATCATTCAAAAAATACAGTCATATCCACCTCTGAGTAAAACTGAAAGAAATTTCATTTTCCATTCCTATTCTTAGTCTTCATATGGTTTCCTCTAAAGACACACCCACCCAATAACATACATCATCACTTGAATCTTATACTAGGTCAACACCTCCAAAAATTAATACTAGTACTTCGTTATCCACCCCTCCAACATCTTCAGTTACTCAAACACCTCTAATGAGTTCTATTGTTACTTCTACTATTATGTGTCATTCGGCTACCAACATTCAGAATATTACCATGTCTATTTCGGCATCAAGTCCTTTAATCAATACTAGTGTAATTTCCACCACTCACCTTGTTTCAGATTACATACTGCAACAATCATTATCATTAATTTCTATACCACAATCTTCTTATACTCAATATATTCCATAACAATCACCATCTGTTGTGGCCTCTGCTATGATATTTCAACAACCACCTCCTTACTCACAACTATTTCCTTATCACTATATACAATCTTCACAATCATTGGCATTCCACAACAAAATACTCCTCTACAACAGAGCATCCCTTCCAAAAAATACTTTCCACAACAAACTACTCATCTACAACAGAGCATCCCTTCCCAACAATATATTCCACAACAAACTACTCTACAAAAAAACATCCCTTCTTAAAAATACATCCCATAGCAAACTGTTACTCTACAATAGAGCATTCCTTCTCAGTAGGTATATTTCTCAACATAATTTCCCATAAAAAATATACCCCAACAAAACATTCCTTATCACCAGTATATTCCTCAATAAAACATTCCATAACAATACAATATTCCTCAAAAAAATAGTCCACAACAAAATGTTCCACAATACAACATTCCACAAAAAAACATTCCTTATCAGCAAAACATCCCTCAGCAATACCAAATATTCTCACAACCTAGTTAGTTTGCATTCTAACCTGGTCCATCTTCACAACAACTATCATAGAATGACCCTTTTCAAGCCCTTATGAATCGAATATCAAGTCTAAAAGTTGCCTCATTTGCACCTAAAAATGTCATCTCTTATGATCAAACATGTAATGAACCCATTCACCCCTCATTCCCATACAAAGCACACCCTCCTCACTAGGATCTTCTAAAATTTATTAATTTATACAATAAGGAATACCCCTGGCAAGATATTCATGTGTTTTTCCACACTTGTTACCTAATAGCTCATGATCAATTCCTCATGTTGAGGACCTTTCCTATGTCCCTCACCGGCCCTAATCTAGATTGGTATAATAGCATTCCACAATATTTCCTTTTCTCCTTCACTCAACTCACACAATTTTTTTTAGAACACTTCTTTATAAACATAGCCTGCAAAGTCACCATCAATGACCTTTACACTATCAAACAATTTGAGGATGAGTCCATTGCTGATTTTGTTTCCCGCTAGAGGGGTACAATCAATCAATTATCATTTTCATTACCACAAAATGAGTTGATTTAATTTTTCTATCAATCATGCGCCAAACATATTTCGTCAATATTACAAATTCAATCATTGCATACCTTCAATGAATCCTTTACCATGGCCCATAAATTAGAACTATGCAGTCTAGAAGATGAACTTGTTAAGCTTCAACCTAAGAAACCATGAACTGAGATTCCATCTAAGTCATCCTTTAGTCCCAAAAAATCCAAATCAGTTGTTAATGCCATAATAGTCAAGTCTTCTCCTAAAGAAAATCCTTCTACTAAATGTTGCCCTCCATAATGTAATTACACACCAACAGGAGAGAGTTATAGCATTGTCTTTGATAAACTACTAACTACAAATATGATAACGCTCCCACCTATTTGGCCCATCGACACATTTGTATCCAAGCCCTCATGGTATACCATAGGGTCAAAAGACATGATATTGAAAGATCTCGTATGTTTCAAAATGTTCTTCACGACTTGATTGATAAGTGTGAAATTCATTTGGATAATCCCAAAGCACCCCCAAATAAAAATCTTGTTATATTCAAGTAGCACTTTTCTAAATCATCCCCCATTCACTGAATCCACCACAATAAAATGTTGGCCATACTCACCACACCATTAATACCATTACTAAAATGACAACTTATTCCTGAATCAACATCTACATCTATTGAATCAATATCTACTAAGTCAATATCCTACATCCACATAATCATTATCCACATCTATTGAACCAACAATCATACCTACTGAATCAAACATCTATATCCACTGAACCAATCAACTAGTCAATATCCACATCCACATAATCATTATCCACATTTATTGAACCAACAATTATACCTATTGAGTCAACATCCTCATCTACTGAATCAACATCCACATCCACACAATCAATGATAATACCTTCCGAATCTAAAACTATGTCTATTGAATCCCTGTCTGACAAAATGCTACTGAGATTATTTCCCCATCTTTTTCACCTATCATTATTGATTTTATATGCCCCCGTAACTACACCCTCGATTCTGCAAATATAAATATGATACCTCTCGAAACATTCTTATGACACCAACACCTCCTAAATAAACTTTGGGCAATTCATCCTCCTCCTACATAAAAAATCCAATGTCTGAATATCAACCAATCCCAAAATGAAAAAAATCGTTCAGATCTACATCAACCGCATCATTTAAAGTCTTCTCCCCTTCACTAGCATCAATACCTACCTCTACATCCCTACCTAGTTCATCAAAAACCTCAAAGAGATCCAACAAACAAGGCATGATTCAGATCTTTAAAAGTTCTTAATATAATGAAACATACCAGTTTCGTGGCCCTCCACCTTTTCTTCCATCTCCTCCTAGAAAGGTCATTTCCACTCTTAGTAATCCTCTTTTCATGCTAAGGCTGAGACCCACCTACCAATCCTTCACAACAGGACCTCATAAATAAGACATTATTCAATATTTTAAAAGCCCTTATTATGTCTCCCCAAATCAAAATCCCCTGTGCGGTCCTCGATCCAGTACACCTAGGAATCACCCCATTATCTCGGGATTAAAGCCTGTCAATCAAGCTTCCATAAGTAGCTCTCATCCCTCATCCATCACAACACCCAAGAGCCATTGGCAGCCAATAAAATGACCACCCCTAACAAAATTCTTACTTCCATCGTAAGATAAGATATCTGAAAATCCATAGTCATTTGTATATGCACCAAAAGGGCATTATACAACTATTTTCAAATACCTCCTTTAGAAATCACTCATAATATTACCACCTATCAAACCATCAGACTTACGAGGATGGAAACCCACTTGGTATGACTTCAATGTCTCATGTGATTATCATAGAACACAAGGTCATTCTATTGAGAATTGTAAATCCTTCCACTTGATTGCACAGAAGATGGAAAAATTGGCTTCCCCTTCTCCAAAATTACATACAATATCGATATCGTATTTTTCACCAACCTCCCTTCCTTTTGAATCAAATGCATCAGCACCTTCATCATCTTTATCAAAATATAAGGAACTCATATCAAAAACTCCTTCCCATCAGGTCCATGTTGTACATATCACTACTCGTTCATAGAACTACAACACAGACCCATCTCAACCTAAGAAAGATAAAACCTATGTAGCCATACCTCTACCACTAGAAATAACTCCTCCTTTAGATAAACCCAAATTATCCATTCTGGTGGCACCCAATGTCTCCTAAGACCGAGGTTTCTATCCTCACAACACCACCTTCATCATCCACTGGGAAGCAGAAGGTTGTCATTAAACAATTACACCAAGCTCCTATCAAAATGTCATTATATGAACTGATAAAAACATCACCACTTCATAAAAAAGTAATGAAAAAAGTCCTTCAATCAATAACAGTACCTTCATATGATCCATCATCTTTTACAAACATTGTAGGATCTCTCAAAGCATCTGTCACCATATCATTCAAACCATCCGAAATACCTTCTCTCAAACTAGAAGATCATGACTTGCCACTTTTCATAACAACTAAAATTAATCATGTATGTATCAAAAGGGTAATGATTGATAGTGGTGCCACTATTAACATCATGTCCTCCCTTTCTTTTTATCAACTTAAACTACCCAACACCATTATTACGCAAATGCCATTCTTACTACGATCCTTCAATGACACTATCACACCCACGTTAGGAACTGCCATTCTACCACTTAAAGTTGGGGTTAAAACTATCCTAGAACACTTCTACATTATAGAAGGATATTTTCAATATAATATATTATTAGGGTGCCCATGGATACACATTATGCATTGCATTCCATCGAATCTTCATCATTGCCTTAGATATGAACATGAGAATTAGACATTCATTGTTCCCGCAGATCCAAATCCTTTCGTTAATTGTTACATGATGTATCATTTGAATGACATACTTGTTCCCATGTCCACATCCAAATCATCCAATGAATCTTCCACTAGCACATCTATTCCTTCTTCTAAATTACCAAATGATTCCTCTCTCACTGATGTTGTACAATGCCTCACATTGGGAGAATATCATCTCCTCATGCTTAATCACATTCCTTCACCAAAGAATTATGGTCTCCCTGATAAAAAACCCGCATATGACCCTAATGTGGGAGATGTTATCTCTTATGGTTCATCTTATCTCAAAATGAATCTTGTCTCTGGGGGACTCAATTATCCTTCATCTCATACTATTGATTAACATCGTGTAATGCTTTTCATATTAGACTTCAAGTCTTTAGATAATCCAAATTTTGCATGTATGTATCTTAACCGTTGTGCATTGAGATGTTTTTTCCTTGGGCATTATGAACATAAAATGCATGATTAGGTCATCCAAATTTCTCATAAACTTATGAAAAATATGGTCTAAGCTATAAGAAACTTGATTCTGAAATATTTGAGGCCACTACATCCAAATCGGCCATTTCCATGCTCATTACTGAATTAGATTTGTCATCTCCAACATCCCGCGAATACCCTATGGACATAGAAGATGTTTTTCCAATCCCACATTAAGTTTTTTTAGTCAATACCTTATCCTTATGATAACTCACTTATCAGTCCACCCATACCATTAAACAACTCCCTCTTACTTTCCTAGAAATGGTCGAAGAAGATTCACATGTCATAAATATTCTTCAATGTAATGATGACCAAGATGTCCTTTCCCATATGGGAGTTGAAGATCAATTTTTCCAAAAATCCTTGCCATCTTATACATCAAATCTCCTCAACAAATCCACCATCGACGTACACCTAGGAACTCCTCAAGATCCCTGCATAGTTAAGGTCAGTCAATCTTTGAATCCGCAAGAAATGGATGACTTTTCTGCATTATTATCAAAATATTATCAAGCTTTCGCCTGGTCATATAGTGATATGTCTAGAATTTATCTTAACATTTTCATACATAATATTGTCACATATCCAAACGCTAAGAGAATTAAATAAAAACTTTGTAAAATTCATCCACGCATATCTCTTCTCGTTAAGGAAAAGTTACAATGTATTTTATCCTCTAAATTTATCATACCAATTGATTACCCACAATGGATATCTAACATCGTTCCCATAACCGAAGCTTTTGGCTAGTTAAGTATCTACACATAATTTAGGTATCTTAATATGTATTTTCCTAAAGATGATTTCCCTATTCCAAAGATAGATCGGCTCGTTGGCCTAATAGCTATCCATGAAATTCTCTCCCTCATGGATGGTTTTTTTATTTATTATCAAATTCTTATCGCTATTGACTACTAGCATAAACACTCTTTCATCATCCCTTGGGGAGTCTTCTGTTGTTGTTTCATGCCATTTTGACTCAAAAATACAGGAGCTTCCTATCAATGAGTCATGAGCTATATTTTTCACAACCTCATTCACAAAATAGTTTAAGATTATGTTGATGATACTTTAGGAAATTCCAAACAATGCAAAGATCATCTTACAGTCCTCGATTCAATATTTACTCGTATCATCCAATATTTTCTTCATCTCAATCCTACAAAAATGTGTTTTTGGTGTCCTCACTAGTAAAATTTTAGGATTCATCATATCTATCTGAGGTATTGAAGTGGACCTAGCAAACATTAAATCCATCATTGAAATGCCTCCACTAACTAATATTACACAACTACTTAGTCTTCAAGGTAAATTATAGTCCATTCGACATTGTATATCTTAACTTTCTAATCGTTGTCAACCATTTCATCATATTCTTTGAAAATATGTTGATTTCTACTGGGATTCTAATTATCAGAAATATTTCAATGAGATAAAACACTATCTTCTATCACCACCTATGTTTACTCTGCCTCATGAAGGGGAGCCATTTTACCTATACATATATGCTTCAGAACACACTCTTGGAGCCATACTCACTCACCATGATAATCAGGGATGAGAACAGGTTTTATATTATATCAGCCGCACACTCCATGAGTATGAAACCCATTACACTTAAGTTGAAAAGCTATGTTTCCCTTTATATTTTTTCTCTTCCAAGCTACATCATTATCTTCTTAATCACAAAATGTATGTTTTCGCTAGCTTCAATCCCCTAAAACTATACACTCTAAACCATATCATAATGATCATATCATAGTGACTGAGTTTGACCTAGAATTCATATCACAAAAATATATCAAGGGTTAAGCCATCGTAGACCAATTTGTCAATGCTCCCTTACCAGATAATAAAATTCCTCATGAGCACTTTCTAAAAAAATCCATTTGTGATTTTGAAGAATACAAATTCATCCCTGTCAAGATGACTCTCTTCTTTGATGGTTCTAAATGTTAGCAAGGGGGGGAAGTTGGTATGGTTATCATTCCTCCTTGGGGAATTCCTATTATCATTTAAACTCAATGTCAAATGCACTAATACTATGGAAAAATATGAGGATTAATTGTGGTTTTCTCCACCTTTATTCTTCTAGGTGTTTACATCTTAGATATCTCACAACTTGTTATCGGTTAATTCAAGGGAGAATATCAGTGTAAAAAAAAATTCTACAAAAATATAAATCCTACATTGATTTTCTCCTTGTCTCTTTTGATCACTACACCATCCAAGTCATACAAAGATCTTATAATAGGTTTAAAAATACAATTCCCTCTTTGGGAGCCCTTATCACATTAAAAACTGAAGAATCAAAAGATAACACTAAACTATTCATCGTCATTCAACGATTAGATCATCCTTCACGTCAAAATGAACTTCTTCCTATCAACATTATCTACATTCGTCCAACTAATTTGTGGTACACTCATAGTTATGATTATCTTGGCGAATCAAAAAACCCTTCTAACTTATCACGTAATACTAAACAGTCATTTCTTCAACGTGCTACTTACTTTGTCATTATTGACGGTATCTTTTACAAACATAGTTTTGATGGTATCTTACTAAGGTGCTAAATCACATAAATAAATGAAATCCATCAAAGAAGTCCATAATGGTATTTGTGGATGTTATTTCAGTGGAAACTCCGTCACTCAATAGGTTATACAGCTAGAATATTACTAGCCCACTATCACTAAGGATTGTTGTGCGTATGTTAAGAAATGTGTAAAATGTCAAATTCATTCATGTCTGATCCATGTCCCTAGTCAAGCATTACAACCTTCTTAGAACCTATGGCCTTTCTCTTAATGGGGATTAGACCTCATTGGATCCATCAATCCAAAGTCATCTTAGAAACATCACTCCATTATCACAGCTACTAAATATTTCACCAAATGGGTTGAAGTTGTTAGAGTAGATATATACCTTAGCTCATGTTCACCTAGGTACTTTATTTACCTTTATTGTATTTATCCTCACCCACTTATGTGTGTGGATATTTCTTTTATCTTACTTAGATATTAGGAGATATTATCTAGTTAGGTATAGTTCTTTCCTTGATCTATGGTATTGACTAGATCTTTGATGTCTATTTCTCTGCTAAATAAATGGTATTGACTAGTGCTTTAATGACTAGTTATTTCCTTGATTTATGGCTTGATCTATGACCTTGACTGGTTCTTAGATTTTTATTCCTTGCCTATATAAGTAAGGCCCATTATCATTGTAATTCATTGAGTTCCATAATAATATATGATATTGCTACTCATTTTTTTACAAATTTTTTATGTAAAGTTATTCTGGTGAATTGCTTCCATCTTATAGATCATGGTGTTTTATTATCATATGTGTTCTTTGCTTGGTACGATCTGGCTATCATTCCTTTTATGGTATCAGATCAGGAGATTTTTGTTGACATCCGTCTTTATGTTGTATTTTGCAAATAAATTCTTTGTATATTCATATATTTGGGATTTGTCTGTATTTTGTTTCTGCGTGTGGTTTAATGCAAAAAAATTATTCCATTAGATCTAGAAGGTCGTAAAACCCTAAGATTGACTATAAACTCGACCATTTCTATAGGAAGACTGTTTATTTTGGTTTTTTTGTTGTTACAGAGGCACACACAAGGTTACCTTGAAATTCATTTCAATCATAACAAAACCTAGAAAAATTATAATTTATGGTTTGTATGCAATTGTTCAAGATCTATACTTAGTTTTTTCTACTGTGTCGCAGTATTCTTGATTGGCACTGGTCATATAGTATGGTCATATGAGGGCTTAAATCTTGTGATTCCTACTAGTAGGTGCTTAACTCCAGCCCCCTTTCATTTTATTTGTGTGGTGAAGGAAAGAGAATTTTATTTTGTTTTAGTGGCAACAAAAGTAAATAACAGAGCATAACATTAAAAATCTTGTATGTTTTTATCAGTAACTTGGTTTTGAGTGTTGTTTTTTGCAAAAGTGATTATTTTTTCATGCTCTTTCCATTGGAAATATTTATTTTAGAATTTCACTATAATTAAAAAGTGCCATATTGTAAAACACACTCATTATAAAGTGTCAAATATGGAGGAGTGTTGTAATCAATTGTTGATACAATTTCGGCTGAGCCCGACATCCTAAAATTTTGGGAGTTACATTCTTGTATCTATCATGGATTCTGAGAATGATATGATTTTCTCTAAAGTGTGTGGACTTCAAGAGGATATTGTAAAAATTTTGGAAGAAAATAGATCACTCAAGAAGTGAAATTATCTTCTACAATCACTCATTCATGATAAGGATATACTAATACACTCCCTGCAGCAAAAAATTTCTAGGCTACAACATCGCCATCATATTGTGGACATCCATATCCATGCTCCTAGTTCACTTACAATTGTTTCTCTTATACCCCACTGATAGTGATCTGTTAGTCTTTGATCATGTTCCTACTTTTGATGCTCTTAAGCCTATGAGGCTTGTTACTGCATACTCTTCCACATATGTGCCTATTACAGTAACACATGTTGTGTATCCTACTTCTTCTCATATGCATGGATATTTTGATAATCATACCACTACATTCAGTTCTCGCATGCTCCGTTCTCTGGGTTTCACTAGAAGAGGTATTGGAAGACATTCACGGGGTATTGTTTCCCCTATTCCACATGTTAAGTTGAATTCTTGCCATGACATTGGTTTTCAAGAAGATACTTCATTGGGATCACACATTGACATAGCTCCTATTTTTTTTTCACTCAACTCTTTCTGGGGATCATGAGAAATACATGAGTTATGCACCTTCACTCAAGCTAGAGAAACCTGAGATTTTAGTTGTCATAGATGATCAACCTGACACACATTCTGATGTTCCTTTGTAAGTACCCATTGTGTATTTTGCACCAAGTCATATGCAGGCATCTTATTCATCCATCTGTGTTGATTTGGGGTGGATATCTGATCACTTGTGGCGGAGACATAGGCATTCGTTGAGAGGAATCTATAGGCATGCATCCTCCACCATGCGGCCTCTTACTCCACTTTCTATACCTTTTGCATTGTAATGCTTCTTGTTTTGAGCATTTTTATTTAGTAGGTGTAGTGTATCTCTCTTGTTTGTTGAGAGATTTTATATCTTTATTTTTGAAATTTTTGGTATGTTAACAATATCTCTTGTTGGGGATTTATTCTGGTGAATTCCAGTGTTATTTTTTCATTGTTTGAGTATTTTTTTTGACAACTCATAAAAATTTGTAGCGTCACTCCACCCATTCAGTAGTATGGGAGCGTGTGGTGTTGATCCTGCTTCTTCGGGTTTTATGTCATTGCCTTGTTTCTTTGGTTATTTTTCTTGGATTGTGGCACAACTATTTGCAGAAGTTCATCGAATTATGTTTGGTGTTTTTTTGGTACTTTCAACATCACTCCATTGACAGTCTCCTTGTATGGAGTTGTTCTGATGAAGCCCAGTGTCAGTTGTTTTTGAGTTTTTTGATATAGAAGTGGATTCAGACCACAGTGCACACCAAAATTATTTAGCATTGTGTAATTTTTTTGAACCGAGATTCTTCATATGCCTTGCAATGGGTTTTTACTCTCTTTACTTTGTTGTTACTAGTTTTGGGTACCTTACGTTGTCCCTTTTTCCTATTTATTATACATGAGGCCTAATTTTTGAGACTCATACTATGGACATGCCACTTCTATTTTGTCCCCTAGCTTCACTTGAGGGGGGTGTTATAGTAGGTATTTACCTTAGCACATGTTCACCTAGGTACTTTATTTACCTTTATTGTATTTATCCTCACCCACTTATGTGTGTGGATATTTCTTTTATCTTATTTAGATATTAGGAGATATTATCTAGTTAGGTATAATTCTTTTTTGATCTATTGTATCGATTAGTTCTCTCATAAATCTATGGTCTTGACTAGTTCTTTGATGACTAGTTATTTCCTTGATTTATAGCTCGATCTATGAACTTGACTGGTTCTTAGATTTTTATTCCTTACCTATATAATCAAGGTCCATTCTCATTGTAATTCATTGAGTTCCATAATAATATATGATATTTGTACTCATTTGTTTTGCAAAGGTTTTATGTAAATTTATTCTGATGAATTTCTTTCATCTTATAGATCGTGGTGTTTGATTAGCATCTGTGTTCTTGTCTTGGTAAAATCTGGTTATCGTTCCTTTTAGAATTTATTCCTTTAACATCAACTAAGTGAGGATCTATTATTAATTTCATATATCAAAACATTATATGTTGTTTCGGCATCCTACATAAACTTATCATAGATAAAGGAAAATCCTTTTAAAATAAATAAGTTAAAAATCTTTGTGACACTTTCAATATTAAACTTAGCTTTTCGTGACCTTATTATCCATAGGAAAATGGATAGGCTGAAGCCTCTAATAAAACACTCAACAAAATTCTTACGAAAATGATAAATGATGCAAGAATAAACTTGCATCTACAAATCCCATTTGTTATCTAGGCTTATCAAACTAGCATTTGAACCCCTACGGGAGAAACACCCTATTCACTTGTCTATGGATCTGAAGCCATTGTAACTCTTGAAATTAAAATCCCATAACTTTTTGTATCACTTAAGGACTTCATCTCTAACGAAGAATATCGATAAGACCATTTAGCACAACTTGAACTAATTGATGAGAAACATCTAATGGCCCTTGAACATCATTAAGTTTATCAAGAACACATTAAATAATAAACATATCAAAGAATGTGACTTTAAATTTGGTGGTATTGTGCTTAAAGAAAATCAAAATTTCACTCAATTAGAATGGATTAAACGTGGAAATTTTTCCCCTAATTGGATCGGTCCATATGTCATCACTCATAAGTATGGGTCGGGAGCTTATCATCTCGGTTCCCCTGATGGTGAACCTGAAATTGAACCCTAGAATGCCTTACACTTGCATCTTTTCTATTGTTAAATAACTGATTGACATGACAGTAGTTACATCTCATCACTCCATCAAAACCATCCATCATGTCACAGTAGTGATTTGAAAGCATGTGGTTATCTGTCATTATCCTAAAAGCACCTTAATGATGAGCACCATGACTCTTTTCATTGCATCTTTCTCTATGGAAAAATTCTTCTCTGAAAGGAACCCCTTAAATCACTACACCCATCCACCTTATACCAAATAAAGACATTATATGGGATAAAAATGTGTAGATCATATATGCACATTTTCCCCTCCTCAAAATGGTTTATTACGGATTTTCTCTCAGATAAAAATAGATGTATTAAAATAATTTGGATGCATTTATCAAAAATCAAAATAAACGGTAGACTGATCCCTTAAAGAATATGTATCCATAAAAATCATAGACTGATCCCTTGAAGGATGGCTATCTGTAAAATAAATCAACAGTTAAAATTAGGCTAGCCTCTTAAATGATAACTATCAGTCAAAAGCATAGACCATACCCTCAAAGGATGGGTACCCATAAAAAAGGCTTTCTACATTGATCAGCCTTCGAAATGAATGCAGAAATATCAAAATCATCTAAGAAATCTTATTGCATTAATCAACTTTCCCATGATTACAAAATTCTTACATTGATAAGTTTTCTTCAAACTCAAAATTAAAGTTGGGGCATCTCTCTTTAGACTCATAGAAAAGGAGAATATGTTTCCCCTCATCGATCTATACATGTTCAAACTCTCTTTTCATGTCATAATAATAAATACCCATTTAATCCCACATTTTATTAATTATTGTGTAACTATCCATTAATGATCATATTTAACACTTATTAAAGGCTATAAGTGCAAGAGTGTTCAAGCTTTCAAACCCCATCACATATGTACCAAACTCATAATGGGGTAATCATTTCATGCTTATCCTATCTTAGTGAGCCACATTTTGATACAATTTAAGATAACATTTTAATTTAATCATATTCATAATGCCATAACATCATATCACATATATCCATCTAATACTAATACATTCAAATTAAAAGCATACATCACCATATACATTAAGATCAACCACATATGAAAGATAAACAAAATAAATCATAAAACCTCATCATCATCATCATATATATATATATATATCGATCAAGTCCAAATACATAAATATCAAAAATAAGCTTCTAAGATCCATATCATCAAAATACATCATATCAATGTCATACAAAAATAGGCTTCTATGATCCGTACATCTACTATCAAATGCATATCATAGATTATATATATATATATATATATATATATATATATATATATATATATATCGGTAAACTAAAAATCTCTAAGGGACTAGCAAGGAATATTTGTATTGCCCTCTCCTCTCTGAGCATCTCCACCTCTAGTTGCTCTTGCACCACCCACAACACTATTATCTCCTCTAACTCCCCCCCACTATCACCAACTTGCTCAGGTCTTTGAGGTGGATGACCCACACTCATAGCACTAGTACTAGGTCCTGCCACCTTACCAGCCAAATGATTAGCATATAATACCATGTCTGGAAAATCATGGGTTACCGTATCAATGTAATACTGTAATTCAAATTGAAATGATTGATAATGTGCTACAAAAACCATCCCATATCTTGTAGGTAGTCTTGATATAATACCCCCTAGTTTGTGACCACTAGTCTGTGGTCCTTTTCCACTAGCCTAAGCCCTATCCCTTCCTTCTTGTACCATCTTTGCTAACTCTGTACCAAAAATAGAAATCCTGGTAATCCCCAAGTCCTTCCTCATCCCATATCTCTATCCCTTATAGCAATCTCTATCTGCAATGGCTTGAGCCAACTGTGCACTAATTCCATCTTGCTCAATGATTAAACTATCTCACTTAGCAATCAATGTGTCCCAAACTCTAATGACATCATCTCTCTCTCTCTCCTAGTTATATCTCTCTCTCTCCCTCTACTATGGACTTCTTGTTTGTCACTACTGTAATAGCTACAACCACATCATCATCACCCTCCTCCTCACTGTCATCCTCTACACCCTCCACTGCCACCTGTGTTGGGGATCCTCTCCCTCCCTGAGCATGTACTCATCTAACTCTTTGTAATGATCTCTCTAAAACCCAAGCCCTATCAAAGATCCTCAATACTCAGGTCCACCAGGCTTTATACTCAGAAGTAACCCCTACATCATCAATCGAAACAATCTGACCCTCATCATTAGGACCTGTTGCATCTTGCTGATCCACGATATCCTTGGGCTCCATCACCACTACTCTCAAGGTCTCTGTGTCTCACTCCTCTTGCCTATATAATATAGGTTCTGCAGGAACTCCCTGCACCAATCCAAACTATCTCCTAACATTGTCAAAATAAAGCAACTTGTGCTCATCCATTTGGAAAGCCTACACCCATATGGGCTGGGGTAAACCAACCAACTCATCAAGAAACTCAGGGAAAACATGTAAATATAAGTATGGCCTCCATACCACATTTCCTACCTATAATCCAGATAACAACTCTCTATAATATCATGTCCTCATCCTCTTCATCCTACGACCTACATCCTCCCTCCATATCAAGAAACCAGGATTCCCATCATCAATCCACATGGCAACCCCTCTAGATGAGTGATGCCAATATGCTCAAAGGCCCAAGCCTGTAATAAGAACCCAATATCAATACCATTCTCTTGTGGATCTTCTAGGCCCATAACTCTCTAAATGTCTGTGTAAGTAGGGTAGGACCCCACTCAAAAATAGTGTGATGCTCCATCATCTCGGCCACAACCCTAGTCATCATCCATGGGAATTATCTACCTCAAAAATATGGTAAAGCATGAAAAATTATGGTCATCATCATCATGGTCATCCGAGTATGACCCTCTACATCAGTTGATTATTATTTTCCATAGGAAAACACTCTTGACTCATATCTAACATCAACCACATCTTCCCCATACAACCTAGTCATCACCTCTTCTATCTCCTCCTTAGTAATTATATATACACCCTCTCCATGGATTGGTACTCTTAGGATGTGGTGTACATCCTCCAAAGTGATCATGATCTCACTAGTAGGTAACAAGAAAGTATTAGTGGAAGGATTCTACCACTCTAACATGGCCAACATCAAACTTTGAGATCTTTGTAACTAGTGAAAATGCCTCATGACACCAAAACCAATAACCTTAACATGCTCCCAATTGTCATCATACATATCATCCCTCACCTCATCTAAGATCAGTGGTATATGATCATGGATCATCAACTTTACATCCACTTGCAAAATACAAACAAATCAAAATTATTATCATTGTTAAGAATATATATTTAATATATTAAAATCACCTACAACATATCAAAAATTTGTCCACATCAACATCAACATCATCACCTAAAAATACCAAAAACATCTAAAACATTAAAATTGAAAGATACATCACTATCTAAAGAAAAAAAAGAAAATTACACAAAATTGCTTAGATATCAAAATTAAGTTAATACAAAATAAAATTTTGTCAATATCAGTTACATTCAACACTAGTGTCAATATTGGAGCTACAAAGACCGTGAAGAATCTAAAACATTCCTTAAAAAATCATATTAAATAAATAAAAATGCAAATTGATTACATAGCAGGTGAATCATCGACAATTCACTTCAATCGCTAGTGATTACATGAATCGTCATGGATTCCTACATTTTTACCCTACAACATCTATGCAATCCCCAAAATGACATGAAAAACCACAAAACATCCACAAGAAATGGCAAAAACAGGGATAAATTACTTACCTTGACCATCATGGGCTTCCATTGTTTTCTCGAACTTGTCATTCCATCCTAGATTCATCTTTTTCTCCTTGAAAACATGTTTTTCCACCGGACTCGCTCTTTCAAACCATTTTCACCATGGTAAGAATGTGGTGAAATGAGCACGTGAATTAGCTTTTTATAACCCAATTTTTACATTGTGGAAATCACCAATGATTTCCTCGATCGTCGTTGATTTACCTCTAATCACTTGTAAATCAAACCTTATTGACATATGTGCTCATTTTTGCCTCAAATCATGGCAAATACACATTTCCATAAGTGTGTCCAATTTTTAATGGACCCTATTCCTTGAAACATTAAAACAAACAAAAAAATTCTATACCAAGATTTGCCATTCATCCATGGGATGCGTGCCCTTTGGCCCCCATCACTTGGCTTTCCTATTCTTTTAGCCTACTTTTATGAATCATACATCTATATGTTTCGAGTGCTTTAGTTCCTCCTACCATTTGATTCTTCAATATCACGTCTTTTTTTGGTATCCCCTAGGATTGGAGTAACTTTTTATGAAACATATGATACATAAACACTAATGTTCCCTATGGATCACCTATACAATGTTTCATCATTTTTGTCTGACACTTCGACGTTAAAGCTTCCAGACAAAAAGGGGAAAATATAGACACTGAAAATATACACTCTCCTATCTTCATCTAATTTTCCCATCCACATACATGATATGTTGCTACATTAGATTAATTATGAACACCCCATACAGTCAGTTTCTCCGAAGACGAAATTGTTGACTTTGGTACAGAAGACCCTGACCCTGCTCTTTTCATCTCAGCTTACATCCGGGACATTCGGGTACGTCGGGTGTGTTATGATTGACGGGGGTGCTAGCCTAAACATCATCTCTTCAAAAGCCTTCCAACAAATGAATATCCCTTCTAGTTGCATGTGTGCCAACCCCATCATGTTGCGGTCATTCAATGACGCTATTACTTCTACCTTAGGCACCGTGATCCTCAACATTCGGGTAGGACCACGTACTTTACCCGAACTCTTCTATGTCTTGGAGGGAGAGTTCCAATATAATATATTGCTGGGTCGTCCTTGGATCCGAGCCATGGGATGCGTTCCCTCAACATTACATAGATGCATAAAATTTGAGTACGAGGGGAAGTCCTACACCGTAAAAGCTGACCCTCCCCCCTTTAAAACCTGCAATATGTTTATACCGCCCCTAACGATGTGCTTATACCAATCAAGACACCCATACATTCAACCCAACCATCCTCTTCAAATGTACCTCAACCATCCACCTCTCAACGCGCCTACGCCTTCAACTGATGAAACCACCATCGCAAAAACCACTTCCCTTCCCGCAGCTAACATTCCAACCTCCGACCCCTTAGTAGATGTTTTTCAGCACCTTACGCTGGGGGAGTACCACCTATATAACGTTAGTTCTTTCCCTACCCCGCAGGAGTACGGACAATTACATGCACATCCCACCTACGACCGTCGCGTGGGGGAGGTAATCTCTTACGGACCACCCCATTTCCGCACTAACCTAACGTATGGGGGTGTTGACGCATCCTCCATTACCCCTGAACCTCCTCTTGGTGTGGTTCCCTTCCAATCCGATTTTCAATACTTGACAAATCGTCGTTTCGCCCTCACCTTCTTGACTCGCTGTGCGTGGAAAGGCTTTGGTTTTGGCCTTTACGAACAAGGCCGACATACACTCATTCCCGTGACTACCCGTAAACATAATGATCGCAGTGGTCTCGGTTTTCCCGAAACACCTACACAGGAGACACCTCCTGTCAGCTGTATCCTGGAAGAAGAAGACGTCGGTCGCCCCCTACCAAACCATCATCACCCACTTTGCCATCATCACCCACAGAATCTATAGACCCTGAATCCATCCCTCCTAACTTTTTTTTTTTCATAAATGCTATCTTCATAGGTCCTCTCACTTATCAACGTGATAATGAGGACCCATCTTCTCTTCCCCTTCTGTATCCAGACATGATCGAAGAGGATTCGCCTTTGATTAATGTTGTTGAATGCCAGGATGATGACTCCATCCTCACTTACCTTGGCGGGATGATTCTTATATTCAACGAGCCTTACCATCTGAAACCCAAACCATGCTGAACGAATCTACTATAGAAATCAATATCCACACGGAGGAGGATCCTCACATTGTGAAGATTGGACAATCCCTTAACACATCAGAACAAGCCGCCTTTACTACCTTTCTCCGTGCTCGCAACCAAGCTTTCGCATGGTCTTACGCTGACATGCCAGGAATTGATCCTACCATTGCCGTCCATAACATCACCCTAAACCCCGATTCCAAAACCAGTCAAACAGAAATTGAGAAAAATGCATCCACGCATTGCTCTCTTGGTCAAAGAGAGGAGCTCCAACGACTCCTTTCTGTTTCCTTCATCTTGCCTATTGACTATCCTCAATGGATTTCTAACATCGTACCTGTCACTAAAGCGACAGGGGGACTTCGGATATGCAAAGATTTCTGGATCTTAACCTCGCTTGCCCTAAGGATGACTTCCCCTTACCTAGCATTGACCAACTTGTTGATCTAACTGCAGGTCATGAGATGCTCTCTCTCATGGATGGCTTTTCAGGATACAACCAAATTTTGGTTGCCCCTGCCGATCAACACAAAACTGCCTTCATAACTCCTTGGGGAACCTTCTGTTATCGTGTCATGCCATTTGGCCTTAAGAATGCTGGTGCTACCTATCAGCGGGCTATGACCTACATTTTTCATGACATTATGCACACTATCCTTGAAGATTATGTCGACGATCTTCTCGGCAAGTCTAAACATCGTAGTGAACATCTTGATGTTTTAACCATTATTTTTGATCGCCTGTTACAATATTCTGTCCGCCTTCAACCAAAGAAAGTGTGTCTTTGGTGTTCTTTTCGGGAAAAAACTTCTTGGCTTTATCGTCTCTTGAGTGGCATTGAGGTCGATCCATCTAAAGTCAAAGCTATCCTAGAAATGCCCCCACCCAAAAATCTCAAACAATTGCGTAGTTTACAAGGTAAGCTCCAATCTATCCGACGTTTCATCTCCCACTCTCGGATCGGTGTCAACTTTTTCATCACCTTCTTAAAAAGGACATTGCCTTTCAATGGAGTGAGGAGTGTCACCAAGCCTTCGAAGCTCTCAAATCCTATCTCTTGCAGCCACCCGTGCTTATCCCACCCCAGACGACCGCCCTTTCTACCTTTATCTTTCCGCCACTGACCATGCTATAGGTGCTATGCTCGCACATCGGGATTCGGCACGACGAGAACAGGCCGTTTATTATATAAGTCTACCCTCGTGGATTATGAGACTAGGTATACACATGTAGAAAAATTGTGCCTTGCCCTATCATTTGTAGCCACCAAACTCCGACATTACCTCCTGAATCACAAAACTTTTGTCATCACCAACACAGACCCCATTCATTATATGTACGCCAAACCGCATCTAAACCAACGTATCACTCGATGGCTTATGCTCCTCGCTGACCTTGACCTTGAATTCGTACAACAGAAGTCAATCAAAGGACAAACTCTTGCAGACCAACTTGCGGAGGCCCTTTACCTGGGGAACAATTTACCAATTTTACCTTCCCCGACGAACTCATCGCCACTCTTTCACTCTGGGAAGAGTTGTATCAAATGACCCTCTTCTTCGATGGATCTAAATGCCAGCGCGGCGGAGGAGCCGGCGTTGTTCTCATTCCTCTCGATGCTGAACCTATGCCTCTTTCATTCCGGCTTGATTTCCCTTGCACTAATAATACAGCGGAATACGAGGCCCTTGTTCTGGGTCTCCAAGTTGCGTTACACTTAGGCATCAAATCTATCACTTCTTAGCCTTATTTCCCCATATTCTTATAGCAACCATTCCCCCGCTCCACTAACAATTTGTTAACATATGCTTGCCTAGCCTCTCTGCCATTCCCCGCTGCCCAACTGAATCTGAATTATTCTTCGTGGTCCAACAACTTTTTGCCCCATCCTATTCAAACCAATCAACAACCCCGGAGTTTGTATGGATAAATACTATGTCTTTGACTAATTCCCAGGATACCTGGTACGGACCGCCCACCAATTTCATCATTCACACTACCTTACAATCTCTGTCCTCCCACCTGAACCCACTAGTAACGTCAAACGTGCCTTTTCCTTAAAAGTGTTTCACGTATGTGTCATGGGAACTCCCTATAAACGTGGCTTTGATGCTCCAGTCCTCCTTCGCTGTCTAAACTGGCGCGGAGGCCACTCAATTACCATCCAACAGGTCCATGACGTTATTGTGGTGGACATTTATAGCGGCCTTTGCCGGGCAAACGAATCCTTCGCCTTGGTTATTATTGCCTACTCCAATATCGACTGCTACGAATATGTTTAAGCTTTGTGTTATGTGTCGCAACATGCCAACCTCAAAACATACTCCTAGCCACCCCTGCTCCAGGTCGCTCGAGATCTTTGGCCCTTCTCCACAATGGGTTTAGCCTTATTGGTGAGATTCAACACCCCACCTCTTCAAACGTCAACCTTTGGATCTCACACAGCACAAACACCACAGAACAGCGACCGAATAGTACACAAAATGGGTTGATGCTATCCACTATTTCATCAAAAAGCAAAACTTCGATTCATTAACCATCACATTATCTGTCGTTTTGGTGATTCCTCTCGCCTAATACCGGATACTGGTAAATCTTTTTAAAACAGTTGTTGCAAGAACTTTGTGACAACTGTGGTATCACTTAGTTTCTCATCACCTTAACTATCCACAAGCCATGGGCCAAGGCCGGAGTCCTCTAATAAAAATAAAACACTAACCAAAACCCATGAAAGTTGTCAATGAATGAAGAACATTGGCACATCACATTCCCTTTGCCCTTTGGCTTTCGTACTAGGCATTCGTACCTCTACTACTGCCACAGCCCTTTTTTTGGTAATACGGACCGAGCGGTTTTTAAAACTCTCGCAATACAAATACCCTCCTTAGAATATCTCTTCGTATTTCTCACCAACGAATGATTTCCACCAAGACGTTAGCCCAATTGGAGCTTCTTGACGAACGCCGTCTAACAGCTCTTGATCACCACACACCCTTCAAACTATCAAAATGGCTTAAACGTGCTTATGATAAAGCGACTTCTGAGCGTACCTTTAAGGTTGGTGACCTTGTTCTCAAAGAGAATCAACATGAACCAAACTAGAAAAGTAGCAAACTGGAAAATTTGCTCCCAATTGGATTGGAACCTTATATAATCACTCATACCCATGGATCTGGTACTTATCGTTTAGCTTCGCTTATGGTAAACCTGAGCCTGAACCCCTTATGCCTTGCATCTTCAACCATTTCTCTGTTGAAATTATGTTATATATCACTTCTTAGACTCTTATCACTTGCCGCTCCATCCCTTGAGCGCACGTACCACTACCATACACTTTGTTCCTACACCTCATATAGCACATCTCACATATTTTTTGATCCTCACCTCCCCTTGATGATGCCTTCCCTTTTTTAGTCTATGTCCCATTACTTTCAAAGTAGTAAAATATCAGCCGTATTCTTATGGGATTTTCTTGAGTCAGAAACTTCCTACTAAACTAGATCTTCACGCCAACTGAACCATCTATTACATCTAAATTAAATATCGCCTGCTCCCTCAGGCACTATATGCCGAAAATATTGCTGCTATTATAATATAGACTGCTTCCCCAAGGGACACGCTATGCATGGGACAATCACTATCTGCTACATAAATATACTGCTCCCTCGAAGGACAGCTATACCAGTCATCCTTTACGAAGGCTTCCTCCCTCTTCGCATTGATCAGCTCGTGAGACTCAATAATAGAATCAAAATCCCTTGTTAGACTTCCCCCGCATCGATCAGTCTACATTCAATTAAAATAAAATCCTCATCAAAAGAACTTTTGAGCATGGACTTGTCTTTTAGGGAGTTCTCTTTCCGTCAGAACACGTCACTTTGTAATAATTTCTCTTGTTTTTTTTAAACTCAGCTATATCATCCCCCTTCGCCCACCTCACATTTGTTTCAACTCAAGGGACGTAATGTACCATTTCTGATATATTTGTGATCATACAACTCTTTTTCACCTATTGACTCTCGTCTATGCCTGTACTTGCTCCAAGCTCGTTCTAGTTGTGTGGTTTGTGTTTAGCTCTCTCCATCTACGGAGCACTCTTTCCGCTTTGCCCCCTCTCATCTATGATTGTGTGTTTGATCTTAATCAGACATGATTCCCTCTACTACTACTTTTGGGTAGACTAACTTGTCCGTTCCCTTATACCTTTACGAAAACATCACCAATTTCATTACCACCACCATCCACATTAGCTTTACTAATCTTAATATTTTTACCGAACCAACCATTTGCCTAACCTGTCCAATTGCCTGAATTCGCCTCTTCCCTGATCCTAAGGGAGAACTCATCGGTCTGAGGCCCCCTCCTTACTTTTGTGTCAATGGGCTATGGTAGGCACACTTCGGAGACATGGTGTCTCCCAGGTTAGCTCGAACCAATCCGCCCTACCCATAACCTATCCTGTGTGGTGAATTAAATATTTTTGTGTATTTTCTCTTTAATCAAGTTTCCTTTATCTTATCCTTTTTCAAAACACCGAAATCAAAACCACAAACACTTAACTTATTACGTAAAACTCAAATCACATACATATTCAGTTATTTTAGAGTTAAACAAATACATCTTCTCTATCATCGACACGCAGGTCGGTACTCTTATTTATTATTATAAACCTTGCTACATTTACTCAGACCCTCATGCCTCATCCCGAACTAGGTGATGATCGTATCGTCGACCCCTCTCACGCCAGGCCTCTCTGTCCTCAAAGGTACCACACGGCCTATTGGAAAACCCAGCCCCCTGATCTGCCAATCTCGCCTGTAACATATAATACGCCCTCTCACATGAAGACTTTCCCAGCCTCTAATCTCTCTGCCCCCCCCGTCTCTGCCCCGCGACTCGCAACAGCTAACAACCTCTTGTCTCAATTCACCTGCGTTTGGAGCTGCTGAAACCAAACGCTGCAGACGATCCTCTCTGCTGTAATCACGCTATGTCAAGAACAAATCACGTATACCTCGCAGCTTCCGCTTCCCACCATAATCTATAGCCCCTCTGTCCGTTCCATCTTATCCCGAAGACACAGCATTACCATTACACCCTGCGATCGGCTGCTAACCTTCTCTCAGGCCCTTCTGGCGGTGTTGACCGGGGAGGTGAGAAATGTTTGCCCCTCGCATCGATCCTCATATCTGGTCTATAATCCAGGGGTATCCTGCACAAATCCAAATTGTTGCCGCACGCGATCTATAGGAATCCTCTCATACTCACCCGGCCTGTGCCCTGCGATCCACCTCAATCGCTCTACACCCCTCAACTCCTCAGCTATGTTCTCTGTTACCATATAGTTTCCGTATGGCCTCCAATAGATATCCGCAACCGTCACTCTCTCCCATACCTTCCTGTAATACTCAATATCACCCGTCACGGCCTGGGATCTGGCCTCTTGTTCTGTCTGGACCCATCGTCTGAATCCCAACCTCTGCACTCCGGTTTCTCCTGACTGATGGGTCGGCCTATTGGTCGCACACAAACAATGTGCTCATAGGCCCAACAGTGTAATAAGTATGAACTATCCAGTGTCGTCCTGTGATTTCGCGTACAAGCCCATAACCCCCTGTATAGCTCCGCCAAATATGCAGGTGCCCATGCAAAAGTCACGTTCCTTTCTATCATCTCCCAAATAACACACATCAATGCCTTTGGAAATCTTCCCCCTTCCGCCCTCGGTAAAGCATAATACCCTACCGCTATCATTAATATCACTGCTAACCTTGTCTCCTCAGGGTGTGCTACATACATTACCCCATATGTAAAGGATAAACCTCGTTGTGTCAAATCTCGTGCGTATGGACCAAATACTGCTGTTATCGCTCCCCGTGCCGCGCTAGATAGTGCCTGATATACTGGTTCTCCTATAATAGGGAGTCTCAAAATCTGAAACACATCTTCCAATGTTACTGTCATCTCCCCTGTTGGCAGATAAAAGGTATTTGTCTCGGGATTCCATCTCTCAATCAATGCCTGCAACATAGCATGGTTCCGTGCAATTCGTGAATAATAGCGGATTCCACTTAACCCCAAACGATTTATCATTGTCCATTCAGCTGGTGTTACATCCGCTCGGATTCGTGACAACAGCGCTGGCACACTATCATTCATCCTCAATCCTGCCTCCGCCTGCATACACCAAAACAACAAACAACCATTCAATCCGTCAGGGTTTTTCAAACATTCTGGAAATTCCTCCAGTAACCGGTATCGGTTATACATAACCGATATCAGTTGAGTAACCGATACCGGTTCTCCCTAACTGCTACTGGTCACTGTCAATTACATACATCTTGCCTAAAACAACCACCTACGACAATAAATTGCTCGTTTATTCCTCTCTGTATACACAGACATACCCGAAACCCATGATTACCTACCACGTAACACTTACCTCACTTATAACCCTTGCTATCATGTTTTCTTCTTCATATCTACCCACTTAATCTCTTATTCATAACACATGCAAAAATCAAATCACAACCAAAACGTTTACCTCTGTGGTTGCAGTAGCTTGAGGTGGCCTTTGTCTTCCCTCTTGTCCCTGCCTGCTGGATGTTTCTCCTCGTCCTGCCATTATCACCACTCTTTTTAAATTCACCTTTCTACTTTTCTCCGATCGCATTCACCTTCCCAGTCTCTTTTCTTATCACCCAAATTTCTCATACAAATTCCTGTCTCTCTTCTCCTTATCACTCAAATCTCTCATGCAAATACTTGTCTCAGTCGCCAAAAAGTGTCGCGTTCGCGTATTTAACCTCTTGCATGGCTCTAAAATTAAAACTTAAGTTGCCACCCTAGCTTTTCTATTTTTAGAAAAGCTCATACCTAAATAACCGGTATCGGTTACTTAACCGATATCGGTCTATCAGCTACCGATATCGGTTCCTTAACCGATATCAGTTACACACCTATCTTTTCTCAACAGTGTTCTTTTCTTCATTTCTCACCTAAATTTTTGTCGCGCCCGCCTCTTTTCCTGCATAAACAACACAATTTACCACATTTGTTCATCCACCACACATAGCATTACAATTTCATTAACATCATTTATTTTATACACATACACAAACCATCAACTACGGATATCAAGAAACTATCAATCTATACATCATTTGGATCCAACTCATCAGTTACATATATCACAATGTCACAAAACCACCAATTCATCACATAACCTGACATTCATATATACGTGCAAAAACAAAAACATCAACATCATCCATCTATTAACATGTCAACTAAAACTTATCATACATTACATATTACCAACCATTAACAAAATATTTAAACACATTTTGAACACTGCACGAGGATCAAAACATCGTCTCTATATATATAAAAATTTTCAAAAATACAATGTGCCCTACATCGGGGCCTCTGTGATCTCATAATCCACCAAAGCCGGCACGCATGCCGCAATAACTGCCAAAAAATCTCGACTCGACTTGTAGGCCGGTCCCTCGTATCAAAAATAGATATATACTCGGCTCGCAGGCCGGTATCCACTATACAACCCCTACTCGGCTCGCAGGCCGGTATACAATAAATGAATAAATGAATACATGGATAATACATAGGCACGCAGGCCTCTATCAATACACCCGGTTCGCAGACCGGTGCCCATCTCTAAATACAAAAGCCATGTCTGGGATCCCTCAGCTCTCCCCACCACCCTCGGCACCTCTCCCCGCTGGTCCCTGTGGTGCCTCTCGCCTCCTTCCTGTGACGGACCCACCAGCTGTGGCTGCACCTCCCTGAGACCTCTGGCTCCGAGAGGTCTCTGCTCTATGTGCCACATAGGGCTGATAATCAGCACCGGTACCATCAAGAATATCCTGATAGTATCGGGCCTCTGCTCTAGCCTCCATGTAACGCTCTCGAGCCACCGTAGGTACTGGGGATGGTCCCCTGACACCTACTACTAGTGCCCCCTGTGCCTGTGCTGGTGCCGCTGGTGGTGCCTGTGGCTGTGGTACCTGTACCTGTACCTGTGCCTGGGGTTGTGGCTGTACCGCTGCTGGTGGTGGTGCTGGTACCTGTGCTGCTGCCTATACCTGTACCTGTACCTATGGCTGTGGTGCTGGTGGTGGTGTTGCCTGTGCCTGTGCCTGAGCCTGGGCTAGCTGCCCCTGTAAGACACCTATCTGTGCCTGTGCTGCAGCTAGCTGCCCCTGTAAGAGCTGCACCTGACCCCTGAGCTGATCTCTCTCTCCTATCACTGCAGCCAAGTCTGGCTGTGCAGGCGGTACTATCCTGGCTACTCTCTGCCCAGCCCACCACACCCTATATGCTCCTGTGCACCCAACATCATCTATACCCTCACCTACTGGCCTCTCTGCTACCCAATCTGGATCCAAAGGCTGTGGTGCAGGCAGTGGGGCCTCTACATCATCTCTCCTGTACTGAGGAACGGGAGGTGGCTCGTCCTGTCGTAGCCCCATCTGCCTGCGTACCGTCTCCAGGGGTATCCGCTCGTACTCTCCTGGCCTCCGTCCTGCTATCCAGAATGTGTACTGGATTAGGCGCAACTGTAAGCGGGCTCCTCTACCAGGATGGTGACCTTTGTAGGGTCTCCATACAATGTCTACTACTGTAAGGCCCTCTAGCAAATGTCTATAGTATGCCACATCCCGACCTGCCATAACTGCTCGTGGCTGGCCAACGACCCCCAACCACCTCTGAAAGCCATATCGGTATATGACCTATGGCCTTGGCTGCTGGGGTAACCCTACTGGCCTGATGCATACGATGTGCTCGTATGCCCAAAAATGCAACAAAAATGTAGAACAAATACCAAATCGCCTCCTCCGGTGATAGCCCCATAGCTCCCTGTATAATTGCACCAGATATACTGGTGCCCAGGCGTAACAGGTGTGCTCCTCCACCATCTCCAGCAGCACCCCCATCAATGCTCGTGGGAAGCGGCCTCCCTCTGAGTCCGGGAGGGTGAAGCAGGTGATCCCAACCATCATCAACACAGCCAGTCGTGTCTCGTGTCGATGCGCATGGTACATGTCACCGTACCCGATACTCGCGCTATGGTAGGTCAGTAGCGCGGCTGCATCCCCAAAAACCTGCAGTATGCTGTCCATGGCAGTCTCTGAATCTACTGGAAGACTGCCTCTCCCTCGATAGGTAACCGAAGGATGCGATACACATCCTCCAATGTGACGGTCATCTCCCCAGTCGGGAGATGGAACACATTGGTCGCCGGATCCCATCTCTCGATGAGGGCGACCATCAGGCTGTGATCTCTCTCTATCGCTCTGTACCTCTGGACTCCACCGAGTCCCACCTCGCGCATGATGGCCCAATGAGCCGCAGAAATGTGTGGCCTCATCCGCACCAACAGCAGGGGCATCCTATCCCACATCGTCAACTACTGACGTGCCTGCAAAACCAACCCACATCCTTAGACCTACTCTTTATTACAACATCTACTTTATCATCTAAATACCTTTTTTTTTATCCCCCCGACCATACCCCGACTCTCTCCCACCCCCCTCTAGCAACCTACCACCCTAAAAACCCAAAACCATCCCACCCAAAACCAACAAAAACAAACCCCAACACAACACACAAACCAACCTAACCCACACCAAACCCTTCAACACCCCACAACCCACCACTCAAAACCCCAAAACCTAAACCCAAAACCTAACCCCACACCAAACCCTTCAACACCCACAACCCACCACCCAAAACCCAAAACCTAAACACCAAACCCTTCTCCACCCCCAACCCACACCCACCCCCCAAACCCAACCCAACCCCCACACCCACCCCCAACCCAACCCAACCCCTACACAAACCCACACCTACCCACAACCGACGCCGGCCGATACATGACCGACACCGGTCACCAACAACCCTCCCTTTCCCTAAAATTGTGCGACCGAGGCCGGTCGCTTAGTGACTGACATTGGTCACTGTCCTCTCCTGGAACTGAACCCCCGCGCGGCCCCCAAAACCCATTTTTTACCTATTTCTACCCATCTACCCACCCAAAAACCCTAAAAACTTACCCACCTACCCACCTTAGCCTATCTAACCTATCTACCCTCTCCCTTTTTCAAATCATTTCCATTTTCTCATTATTTCCTAAAAAAGGTTAATTCCTACCCAAACCCCCGATTTAGCATAATATAACCAAATCACCAAATTAAAGAGTTTCCAATCTACCCGAACGACGACACGTCGTCGTGGTGGGATGGGTGGTGGCGGTCCAGCTGGTCTAGCCCCTCCAGCTCCTCCTGCCTATGCCATGGCTCCAATCCTGATCCGCTGGGTCCCCGACCAATCAACTACTGCCTCCTCCTTAATCAGGCCCACTATCAACTCTCTCCACCAATACAATAGCTCCACCTCACTCAATCAAGCCTCTAATCCCAAGTCTCCATGTCAGACAAGTCGATTTGGATTGCAAATAACAAAAGTGACAATGACAAGCCGTATTTTTCTTTTTATAGGTTTTTCGCCTTTCACCGATATCGGTTTCATTTTGCCCTAAGGAACCGGTATCGGTCTCTTAACCGATATCGGTCATGCAGAATCGACATCGGTTCGCTACCCAACTTTCACCCCATTCTTTGCCCTTATTTACTCCTTGCCTCTTTTTCACCAATATCGCCTCTATCCACCTTTGTTGCACAACATTTGTTCACTTGTCCAGCCTGACCTAAGGCCTCAACCTACCATTTGGCCCGACCTAAGGCCTCAACCTACCAATTGGCCCGACCCAAGGCCTCGTCCTAACCTATTTGGCCCAACCTAAGGCCTCAACCTACCTATTCGGCCCGACCCAAGGCCTCGCCCTACCTATTTGGCCCGACCTAAGGCCTCGCCCTACCTATTCGGCCCGACCCAAGGCCTCAACCTACCTATTTGGCCCGACCCAAGGCCTCGCCCTACCTATTTGTCCCGACCCAAGGCCTCGCCCTACCTATTCGGCCCAACCCAAGGCCTCGCCCTACCTATTCGGCCCAACCCAAGGCCTCGACCTAACCATTAGGCCCGACCCAAGGCCTCAACATACCTATCCGGCCCGACCCAAGGCCTCAACCTACCTATCCGGCCCAACCCAAGGCCTCAACCTACCCATCTAGCCCGACCCAAGGCCTCTCCCTAACAATTTGACCTGACCCAAGGCCTCAACCTACCCATCTGACCTGACCCAGGGCCACCGCCCAACCACTTGGCCTGACCCAAGGCCGTATCACTTCAATACCATACCCACAATCAACGTTTTATTTTATCCATCCATCATGTACCTTTTGTTCAATTGAGCTCACCTGTTCGTGTTTTAGCATGATTAGGGTCCTTAACTTGATCTGTCGACCAACTTTGCCTAGACCTAGACCGTGACGTTTATCTCAACCAAACCAACCATTTGGTACTGCCGAACATGCCTAAACGTTCCTGTACCTCACCTGTTATATACCCTGGAGTTACTTCCTATGCCTTGGATACCAGGATTATATCACCCTTGTTTGGATAAACTATCGACCTTTGCCTACACATTGCTGGTTTGCTTGTCAAATCATGTACCCTCGTCGTACTATTGCATTTCAACATGCGTCTGCTTCCTTGGACCTACCCCACCACCTTACCATCCTCTCTACAACATGTACCCTTTATCAACCCTATCCCTGATTTCCTGTTCACTCAATCGGCGATAGATTTGAGGGGGATTACCTATATCTTTAACACGAGAAACCACTTCATATTATTGTCCGCGCAGCTTTACAGAACAAGCTACACGACAATAAGGGGTGAATGTAGACACCAAATTTGTGTCTTACGACCCCTTGTGACCCGCATCTCCTCTCGCAATCTAACCTCATCACCTAAACCTTACACAATTATTTATTAATTACCTTATAATTGATAAATCCACATCACCTTACCCGCCACCTCACTTTGCCACCTCATCATGACCTAGCCCTAACCCTAAACTAACCTAATTAAGACCCATGACTTGGTCTAGACTCACATCCATAACTAATGCCTCCTTACTCGCACCCAAAGCCGACCTTCTAGCCGCTTGACCAAGCCCGCAACTGATCTCTCGGGAGAAAAGCAGGGAAGGTGGGCTATTTTACTAAAAATAGCCTACTTTTTCCTTACCGATGCCGGTTCCTACTCGACCGCCGTCGGTTACGCAACCGCCATCGGTTCCCTGTAAATGGGCTCCCCAAACCAAAACAACGGATCGAAATTTCATTTGGGAGATCAGTCAAAGGATTTCTGGATCAACAGAGAGCATTGCAAGCGAGGAACAGAGTCCAGATCTTCACTTGACAGAGCAGAGACGAGTAAAGAAACCAGAAGTGTTTAGAACCAAGGAGATCAACTTGCATCTTGGTCAAAACCAGTAAGTCACATCTTACATGTCCTCTGTTATAACATTTCTTATGCTCCTTGAATCTCAGTCCTCCTAAATCCGTTTCTGAATCCACTACCCAACGTGCCATTGCATCTAACTGTCATTCTTTTGCTTCTAATCATCCCATTTCCTAATATCATCAATAAACCAGCCATTACAAACACCATAGCTACCAAGAAGATCCTAGAACCCACCGGTATCGGTTATCAGTAACCAGCATCGGTTATCAGTAACCGGCATCGGTTCCTCTGATCAAAACCAGAAAACCAGCCTTTCCCCTACCCAGTTCAACGAGACAATTTAATTGATATTTTGCAGTCTTTTGTGTTAATTCATATTAGCAGGGGAACTGACCACCTTCGAAAGGAAGTTTTATATTTCCTGGGCCCAAGGTAGTTTCCTCATTTATTGTTTAATCAAAATCTTGTGGTCTTGTGTTCTTATTTGCAGGTAGTCCTTCCAAGACAAAAAGGAGTTCTTCGCAGTCATCCTGATCTTTCTCTACGGTACGCGCACACCATCTCGACATTCAACAGGTATTCCTCCTAACCCTAACCTCATCTGTTTCTAAAAGGAATGAAAGGATAGAGAAACTCTATTCCCAGTAGTCGAAACATTCCGAGCGAAACAGGGGGTAGGAAAAGACTAAGTAAGTAAACCGATGATGGTTTTAATGAACCGATGCTGGTCAAGATGGACCAACCATGGTAAGCTAGGGCACAGGACCAATGTTTTTTAAGGTGAAACCATTACCGGTCAGGTCGGGTAGGTTATAAAAATAAAAAATTGATGTATTTTTCAACTCATTTGTTTTTTAGCGAATTGGGAAAATGACAAGAGAGAGGGAGAAAAGGTGGAAAGTGACAGTGAGATTGAGGGTTGAGTTGGCGAGCCACGTGGTAGGTGAGAGTTGGTTGATAGGTGGGTCCACAAGCTAGGTTGGATTGATTGGATTGGAGAGTGAGCTATCATTTGATGATGGCAGAGGTAGGAGAGGGATCGAGGGGACCACCAGTACAATGGCCAGAGGTGCCACTACGCAGATGGCAGTGTGATGAGGTAGGATTTTTTCTCACTTGTTGCTTTAATTGGTTAGAGTGAATTAAAGGTTAGGTGGGAAAAAAATGGTTTTTTCATTTTGGGGGAAAAGAAAATTTGAATTATGGGAGGGAAATCTAGTAAAATAGGAATGGGGAGGGAGGGGATTAGGTGAAGAAGGGTTGGGGAAGGTTGTAGGGGTGATTTGGGTAGGATAAGGTGGGAAGAAAGGAGCACAAGAGGAGTTGAAGGAAAAATGGGGGTTTGGGTGTCATGGGTTTTTGACATGACAATGACTGGCATAGGTTGGAGGGTAGCCAACGTCGGTGTTAATGCGCCAATATCAGTCATGAAGCAGGTGACCGATGTTGGCTGAAGGGGGACCGGGGTCAGTGAGGGGTAGCTGGTACTATTGTTGCAAGGTCACAATACCCCTGGATACTAATTAGGCTTCTAGGTTGATCATTCTAGCATCCAGTGTGATTGCACAACATGGAAACCTCTCTCCAAGTGTGGGGACTTGTGAAACTGAGGGAGGAATCTCTAGATTAGAGGCTGGTTCCTCAACTCCTCTGATTTAGATCTATATTTTGCACAACTACAGAGGTTCAGGATCCTAATCCTACCCTAAATGTAAGGAGACAGCGATATAAATGCAAAAATTGAAACTAACTAAAGATGGTGATGCACCAAAAGGAGTGGTGAAACAATTTTGTCATGCAAATAGACACAAACCAAAGATTGCAACATAAAACATACACAGACTGATAAGATATAATTTAGGATCTGAAATGAAGTAAATAATACAAACAAAGAACTGAAACCCATTCACAAAGCTTGCATTATCATTTCCAATGTCAAAAACCACTGCATTACAACCTCAGAGAGGTAAAAAACTATTACAGTATTTGAAGAGGTCTGATTTCTTGCAACCATCACTTGCTGGAGGTGAAGGAAGAAGATTGCTATGCCAAAAAATGTTCCCCCTTTGAAAATGAGCCAAATCTGGCTTTTATATTGCATGGGTCGAGCCCAGGAGAGAGAAAACGTACAAAATGTGGGAACCCATTCCTCATTGACTGCAAATGCATTAAATCAGCATGGAGGACCTTACAAACCCATAACCTGTCATTTTTGACCAAATTGAAGGAGAATGCGACCCATTCTATATTAAATTTGGTCGTTCAAATGTCACTTCTGGCCATGAACACGCGTCAGAGCCATTTCTTAACTTTCTCTCTCCAAACTGAACCAAAATTCAAGATTGACGCTGGAATCATGTAGAGAATTTTATAAACTTTCCAATGATATAAGGAACGTACAAATCTGAGCTCTGGATCTAAATTTATGGTGATCTGAAGATTTAGGGCACAAAACAGGCAAAAATGGGTTTTGAAATTTTTTCCCGCGCTCCGCCACCTGGACGACACATGTCGGGTGCTGATTTGACGAACAATTCTCTTGGCTCCTTTTGAAACTCGGCCAAAAATACTTAGCCAAAATTTTGTTTTGCTCCCCGTGCCGCGAACTCCCCACGGCCCTTAGGACACGTGTCTTGTTTTGATTAGCTCGGGTTGAACCTTCAAACCTCGCCCTTTTCTTCTGGACGCTTTCCCTTGTGACACGTGGCATTTCCTGATTCATCCGCGGGCCTACCAACTTTTTGCATCCCTCATGTCCCTACAGCCCGACTGTCCCTAACTACCTGGGACAAACTCTTCCGAACCACCTGATTCGGGCTTCCCTGTCCCTCTTTCGGTCGATGACACGTGGCGTGATCTGATTGGCTCTCAGCTCTTTCGGCCTTCCGTATCCTCCGCGTCCCTTTGTCCCAATTGTTCTGGATGAAATTTCCCTGCGTCGGCCGATCCAGGTGGTTCACGTCCTTCATGTCCTCGTGGCCCAGATGTCCCAACCGCTTGCACAACAGTTAGTCGATTTTTCTTTTACCTTCGGGTGGTTCACCTTTTCGCGTCCCCACGGCCCGGTTGTTCCTTTTCTCTACGGACTGCCTGGCGGCCTTTCAGCCAGTTCACGCCCCGATGTCCCAATTGTCCCAAGGACCGCTTGGACTAGGACTTAGCCAATTTTCAAGATTTTTCCTGGCCCAAGCTTGTTTTTTGCAACTTTTGCACCCTTTCTTGGAACTTGCTCTTTTCTTCTTGGACAGGGGAGTTAGAAAAAATTTGAGGGCACCCTAAAAACATGATTTTTTGCCTTGAATCAATCTATTTGGCTGGGACTTGAGAATTTAATGCATGTTATCAAAATTTACCCTAGGGGGTGAATTTTGGATAACAATTTGGTGACTCAGCGGGGTTACCTACCTGTTAGGTAGAAGATACCAATTGCCTGAAGCAGTCCATTGGGCATGGAGTCATCAGATATTCTGTTTAGAACCCCAACTGACTTAGAATTTGTAAGGAGGAAGATGGAATATCACCTGATGGAAGCAAGGACTGTAAAACATCTCCATGGACAGCAAGTTGTGCCAAGGTACTTAGGGAAAAATAAACTAACCTACAGCAAAACAATGTGCTCAAGCACTTGGAGGAATGAAAATCTAATCTAATATTTACAAGGGAGTGAATTTCCCTCTAGAAGCAACGCTTGAGATAGATTCCATTGACAGGAATTTGCAGTTCTTTACCATCCAATGAGGCCAATTTGAAAGCATTGCTATTCTTGCACTTCATGACCATGTATGGGCCACTCCATATGGCACCAAATTTTGAATGCCTTCCCGGTTTTGCTTTATCCACATCCCATTTCAAAACTAGATCTCCAACCTGAAAAGATCTATCCTTGGCCTTCCTATCAAAGGTCTTCTTGATCAAAGCTTGATCCTTTTCCATTGCTTGGGATGCCTGATTTCTAATCTCTTGCAGCTCCATCAACTCTGCATACCTCACCTCCATGGGCTCAAACTCTAGCAACTCCATCTGCTTCATGATTTCCAATGTTGGCAACTCAAGTGACATGGGCAAGATTGCCTCTCTTCCATAGACAAGTTTGAATGGAGAATTACCTGTGGATCTTTTGGGAGTTATCCTATCAGCCCATAAGGCTGATTTCAGTTTGGTATGCCAAGACCTCTGATTCTCATCAAGAGTCCTCCTAATGATCCTCAACAAGTTCTTGTTTGTAGACTCGGCCTGGCCATTACCTTGAGGGTAATAGTTTGATGAAGTTCTTAGGTAGATACTGTTCTTGACATCCCACTCAGTCACCTTAGATCCAATGAACACCAATGCATTATCAGAGATTATTGTAGCAGGTACACCAAATCTTGTTGTTATCCCCTCATAAAAGTCTAAGATGCTAGACTCAGTTGCCTCTTTGAGTGCTACTGCTTCTGTCCATTTGGTGAAATAGTCTGTGGCTGTTAAAATCCATTTGTGCCCTTGGCTTGAATTGGGATTAATGACTCCAATGAAGTCCAAACCCCATTGCATGAATGGCTGGTCAACTGAGATTGGATGCAATGGAAGGGCAGCAAGTCTCTCTTTTCCTGTGAAGAATGCACAATTCTTACACCTCTTGATCCATGCATAGCAATCACTAAAGATTTTAGGCCAATAATAACCAGCCTTCATGATTTTTAGATCTGTCACTCTTGGTGCAAAATGACCACCAGCTGGTCCACCATGGAACTCTTCCAACACCCTTTGAATCTGATTTGTGCTAATGCATCTCAGCAGCACTCCATTCACATCTTTCTTGTACAAAACTCCATCTTTTATGGCATACGGGATAGCCTGCAATTTGAAGTGTCTCCTTTAGGTCTTGTTCATCTCAGGAGGGCATAGGCCTGTGCCTAGAAAGTGTATAATACCTTGGGTCTAGTAAGAAGTGGGGGCAGCATTGTCTTCTTCTTGATTGCCACTTGGCTCATGGCTGTCCTGGACTGTCAAAACAGCCTCTTCTTCATTGCATACTTCTTTTTGCTTCCCCAAAACTAGCTACTCACACAATCCTTTCCCTCTTACCAGCTTGGTGATCTTGATCTCAATGTCATATTCCATGACACGGGTGATCCAACCTGCCCTTTTCTCATTCAAATCCTTGTTGAGGAGGAAGTCCTTAACCCCAGCATGTGAGACCAGCAACGGAACCTTGTTGTTTGAGATTAAATGCTTGAATTTCTTCAAGCTTCTGATCACTGCAAGTACATGCTTCTCAATAAAAGAGTACCTCACCTCATAGTAATCTAGGCTCTAGCTGAAGAAGGCAATTGGCTACTCATCATTGTCCTTGCTCTGTTGTACCAAAATGGTAGAAATAGTATCGTTACCTCCAAATGCATAGAGGATGAAATCCTTGGAGAAGTCTAGGTTGATGAGAGTCGGTGCTTGAGATATGGCTTCTTTGATTGCTCTAAAACTCTCCTTACCTTCTTCTGTCCACTTGAAAACCATGCTCTTCTTTAACATTTTGGTGATGGGCTTGACAAGGGCTGCAAAATCTGGGACAAACCTCCGAAAAAAGTTTATCCTTCCTAAGAAGCTTTGAAGAGATTTCTTGTGGTGTGGCAATGGAAGTGTTTGGATAGCTTCAACCCTTTCAGGATCAATTGTTAGCCCTTCCCTAGAGAAAATATGGCCAAGGAGCTTTCCTTCATGTGCAAGAAAGATGCACTTCTTAGGATTCAAAGACACTCCAAATCTCCTGCACCTCGTGAAGACTTGTCTCAAATGAGAGAGGTGGTCTGCTGCATTTTTGGAAAAAACAGTGATATCATCAAGGTATACCAGCACTATCTTGTTGATCAAGCCTTTGAACGCCATATCCATAGCTCGCTGGAATGTTGCTCCGGCATTTGACAGTCCAAATGGCATCTTCTTATAAGCGTACGTGCCCCATTTTGTAGTGAAGGCCATCTTGAATTGGTCTTCTTCTTTCACCATTATCTGATTATAGCCTGAATATCCATCTAGCAATGAAAACCTTTCTGAACCAGCTACAACCTGCAATATTTGTTCCATTGATGGAAGCGGATAATGATCCTTGAGTGATGCTCTATTTAGATCTCGAAAGTCCACACACAATCTTATTTCTCCATTTCTCTTTCTTACCGGCACCAAGTTTGCAACCCAACTTGAGTGTTTGATGGGGAAGATGATACTGGCCTCAATGAGCTTGCTTAACTCTTTTCTCATGAGAGGTTCGATATGAGGATTTACTGGCCTTTTCTTTTGCCTAACAGGCTTGGATTCCGGATCCAACTCAATAGTATGTTGTGCCAACTTTGGGTTGAAACCTCTTAGATCTTTATAAGTCCAAGCAAAGACATCTGGGAACTCTTGACAAAGCAGAACAAAATCATATTTCTCTTGCGTAGTACTTACTTTGCCAATTTGCAATGTCTTGCCTTCATCTACTAAAATAGGCTCTAAATCTTCACCCTTTACTTGAAAGTTCACTTTCTCCTTCCGGAACTGATCATTTGGGTTGAAGATTGACTCCAAGGTTATGAGGCCTTTTGGTAATTTGTTAGTTCTCAGCTGCTCCACTTGGTCACCATACTACTACTCCATCTTGTCTTGATTTCTGGCAGAGAACTCAGCTTCTTCTTGTAGGAAATTAACAATCTGTTGATCATTCTCGAAGACTTGCCAACTTGTGTTGTTATCTGGAACAGCTGGTCTCACAACCACTTTGATATGAGGCTGAGATTTTTCACAACGTCAAATGCAGCCCCAATTGCTGCCAGTCTGTCTGCTACTTCATTCCTTTTCCTTGGGATGGAATTGATGCTAAAAGCTTCAAAATCTTCAATAAGATCCCATACCCGATTTTTGTAGCACTTGAGCAGATTATTCTTGACAGCATGTTGCCCCTTAACTTGGTTTATGATCAGCTCACTATCACCAAATACTTGCAAATTCTTGATGCATTTCTTCTTTTCCCAGTGCAATCCATGAATTAAGGCTTCATACTCAGATGTATTGTTTGAGCAAGAAAACTGAAAATGGAAGGCTGAGTAATACTTTATACCTTGTGGTGAAATGAGCATAGCTCCACCTCCTGCACCTTGTCTACTCCTTGACCCATCAAAGAACAATTGCCATACTTCATTCTTGTCTTTATGATCTAGCTTGGTGATGCTGGGGAGAGGTTGATTCTCTTCATGTAAACAATAAACTCCTTGCTCAGATTCTTCTATTTCTTGATAAGGATCAAAAGCATGCACCTTGCTTTCCCATTCATCAAGAGTCAAATCTAGGATGCTTCCAACCTTGGTGTCAGCTTCATCAGTGCTTGGATAATCTTCTTGATCAAACATTGAATAGTTGGTATTGATTTGGCTTGGAGTGTAAGGCTCAATGTGAAAGTTTGCAATAGGTTCAGACCTGATTGTGTCTTTGGTTCCATATCTTGTTCTGAACAAAATGTGTGACCAATCCGCCAAAAGATAGCCTCCGATTTTAGCAGTGAAGTATCTTGACAAGAACAATGTAAAGAGTGGTGGCAGGTCTATGACTGACACATCTTGTAACACTATTACATTGGGACATGCGTGCAGTGTGAGGCTCAAACCTTTGATTACTCTAACCATTGTCATTGTTGTCCTGTCTAATTGCACTACTCCTTTGGATATGACTTCATATTGAAGTCCCAATTGATCTGCTATTTGCTTGGGCATTACTGAACTACTTGCCCTAGAGTCAATCATGCAATTATGTACCAACTTGTCTCCTATGATCAATGAAACATAAAATCAAGGGGCTTTCAACATTTTACCTTGCTGTCCTCCATGATTTCCTTCAGGCTGGGTAGAATTTGTGAGTACCTTCTCTTGCATTTGGACCTGTTGATTTGAAGTTGACCAGTCCTTCATGGCGGCTTGTAGAAAATCTCTTTGTCCTGGGATAGATAGTGATTCCCACATTGATATGTTTACATTTGTCTTCTTCATCTGATCAATGATACTGAATGGACATGAAGTATCCCTCTGTTGTCCCTTGGCCTGCACATTCATTCCTTGCACATGGGCAGCAGCAACTAGCATTTGGGTTGGCCTAGGGGCTGTTTTAGGTGCTCCTTACATGTTTGGAACTACATTTTGTTTGCCAGTGGCTTGTGGAGTGACAGAAGGTCGTGAATTACTTGAGGCCAATGGTTGTTCTTCACCCAAATTTCTCCTCTTTGACCTTGTGTTGGCTGCAACACTTTGAGAGGATATTTGATTCATACCACAGAAATCTTCAGCCTGCCAATTGACAAGAGTAGTTTCGTTCAGAGATGTTCCTTGTTGAGGTGCTTCTTACTGCTGATCCTCTTCGTGGCTGGAATCTTGCGACCCACCAATGGTTTACACCATAAGAGCCTGATTTAATGCACCATTAAAGCACATTGATTGGTTATGTGGCTGACTACATGGGAAACACCAATCATATTCTTGGGCCATGTTATTTTGGACTGGAACCAATGCTTTAGAAGCAGATACGACATTGGGGTTATAGGGCTGAAATGGTCTATTAGCGGGAGGCCTTACTTGGCTTTGATTTTGATTTTCAGCCTGAATTGGTGACCTATTTTGTTGGTATGGGGGCCTAGCCTAGTACTGCGCTTGAGGCTGATACGGTCTAGCACTTTGAGCTTGCTGCCTTTTGATAGTAACCAGCTCATTTCCCAAATTTTGTAATTGTTTCATGACCTCTTGGAGTTCATTTGAAGCACTAGAGGATGAAGTAGAAGTTTCATTTGAACTTTTATTTCTAGGAGTGGGAATAGGACCCAAAGTGGGTGCTTGACTAGTGCTTGGATTTTCTAAGTTTGGATACAAGGGCATGGGAGGCTTAGGAGCTAGTTTACCAGCTTGAATAAGACAGTTTTCGACTCTAATGGCAATGTTATAAGCCATAGGGATAGTTATGCCTCCCATGGACTGAATTAACATAGAAATATCAGAATTTAGAGCTTTAAGATAGTAGAGAAAAGCACCTTCTGCTGTTGGCCTGACTGCCACTAGAATTCTCTCCCAAGTCTTTTGAAATCTGAAGTTGAAATCGGTCAGCTGTTCATTGGGAGCTCTCTTGATGGTTGTCAGCTGCTCCAAAAGACACAAGTCTCCCTTTTCTCCAAATTGCTCGTGAAGTGCTATACACAGCTGATTCCAATTTGTGATAGAACCAGCTCCAAGGCTCCTAAACCATTGCAATGCTTTACCCTTGAATGAAGATGCCAGTAACTTGACAGCCACTTGCATCTCATTGATTTCATGAATTGCACAAAGGTTAGCAATATCTTTAACATGATCCCCTGGAGTAGTCTGATTTTCTCCAGTGAAGTACGGAATGTTCTTCAAGGCTGCAATGGGAATTGGAAGTTGTGCATTGAGGGCAAGTGGGCTGCTGCCTGTGAAGTTGACATAGGGGTTGTTTTGTGCCATTCTAATTGGTCTTAAAACCCTTGTATGACTGAATGAAAGGCCTACCAGGTGGAGGAGTTGAGAGAGTTCTGTTTGGTGGAGATGGAGACCTTTGAATCCTTCTTCCTCTTTGCCTTCTTCTTGGAGATAATTGCAGGTATTCAAACAACACTTCTTCTTCTCCAACTCTTGACCTTGTGGTAACTCTTCTCATGATTTTTCAGGCCCGCACTGCTGAAACCAGTTGATTCTTCTCCTTGGAGTCGCCAGATATGCAAATAATAGCTCTTTTCAAGCAAGAAAATTGCAGCAGATGCACATCAACTTTGCTGCAATAAAAATGAGACCTCTAAGTGTCCCACCGGGCGTGCCAAAACTGTTGTTGCAAAATCACAGCACCCCTGGATGCAAATCGAGGCTTCTAGAATTGATGTTTCTAGGCATCCAGTGTGATTGCACAACATGGAATCCTCTCTCCAAGCGTGGGGACTTGTGAAAATGAGGAGGGGAATCTCCACATTAGAGGTTGGTTCCTCAAACTCCTTTGATTTAGATCTATATTTTTGCACAACTACAGAGGTTCAGATCCTAATCCTACTCTAAATTGCAAGGAGACAGGGGTAGAAATGCAAAAATTGAAACTAACTAAAGATGGTGATGCACCAAAAGGAGTGGTGAAACAATTTTTGTCATGCAAATAGACACAAACCAAAGATTGCAACATAAAATCATACACAGGCTGATAAGATATAATTTAGGATCTCAAATGAAGCAAATAATACAAACAAAGGACTGAAACAAATTCACAAAGTTTGCATTATCATTTCCAATGTCAAAAACCACTGCATTACAACCTCAGAGAGGTAGAAAACCTGTTACAATCTTTGAAGAGGTCCGATTCTTGCAACAATCACTTGTTGGAGGTGAAAGAAGAAGTTTTGCTATGCCAAAAAATGTTCCCCCTTTGAAGAAATGAGCCAAATCTGGCTTTTACATCGCATGGGTCGAGCCCAGGAGAGAGAAAACGTACAAAACGTGGGAGCCCATTCCTCATTGACTTTAACTGCATTAAATCGGCATGGGGGACCTTACAAACCCATACCCTGTTCATTTTTGACCAAATGGGAAGAGAGTGCGACCCATTCTGTATTAAATTTAGTCGCTGGAATGTCACTTCTGGCCATGGACACGCGTACCAGAAACGTTTCTTGAATTTTATCTCTCCAAACTGAACCAAAACTCAGATATTGACCATGGAATCCTGTAGAGAATTTCATAAGATTTCCAATGATATAAAGAACGTGCAAATCCGAGCTCTGGATCAAAAGATATGAAGCGATCTGAAGTTTTAGGGCAAAACGTCCCAAAAAACGGATGTCAGGCAAAAAATTTTAAATTTTGACCTTTTTTGCATTTTGGAATTTTTTTTGAAAAATTCCCGCGCTCCGCCGGTCGGATGCCACGTGTCAGGTGTTGGTTCGTTGACGAGGGGTGCGGGGGCATCTTGGCTACCTTTTAGTTTTTTGGCCAAAAACTTTAAGCCAGAATTCTCTTAAGTCCTCCCCGAGCTCGCGCACTCCCCTTCGGACCTTAGGACACGTGTCCTGTGTCTGATTGGCTCGGGCTGACCCTTCAAACCTTGCCCTTTGAAATTTTTTGACCAAAAAACACTTAGCCAATTTACATCGCGCTTCCCCTTGTGACACGTGGTCACAACCTGATTCGTCTAAGCGGCTTCTGCCGGGTCTTCACGTCCCTCGCGTATTTTTGGCCCAAATGTCCCAAACCGTCTGGGACAAATTCTCTCCGATCCGCCCGATTCGGACTTCCTTGTCCCTCTTTCGAGGCTGAAGACACGTGGCAAGATTTGATTCGCTCTCGGCTCTTTCCAGCTTTTCGCATTCTTCCACGTACTTTTGGTCCCAGATTGTCCCGGACGAAAGTTCCTCTGTTTCGGCCGAACCAGGCCGGTTTGCGTCCTCCGCGTACTCTTGTCCCAGACTGTCCCAACCACTGTGCGACAACAAAGACTTAGGCAATTTTTGCCCTTTACCTTCGGCCGAATCGGCTTTTCGCGTCCCGCACGTACCTACGGCCCAGATGTCCCAATTGCTGCTGTGGACCGCCTGGAGGCTTTTCGGCCGGTTCGCGCCCCAACGTCCCAACTGTCCCAAGGACCGCCTGGACTAGGACTTAGCCGATTTTCATGATTTTTTCTAGCCCCAAGCTTGGTTTTTGCAAATTTTTCACATTTCTTAAAACCTGCTGGGTTTTCTTCTTGGACAGGAGAGTTAGAAAGAAATCCGAGGGGGACCCCAGAGACATGATTTTTTGCCTTGAATCAATCTATTTGCCTGGGACTTGAGAATTTAATGCATGTTATCAAAATTTACCCTTGGGGGTGAATTTTGGATAACAGGTACCATTTAGAATTGAAGGAAAAACGGGTCTATGGTGTCTCCATATGCAAGTTAGGTGTGTTCAAATCTACCCAGTGTCACCTCCCACACAAGTGCATTTTTGGGACCCCTTCATAGAGATCCGGTAATTGTGTGTCGAAAGGATTTTTGTAATGTCGCCAAGTGTCGAGTCCTTTGAATGTTAGGACTTAAATATGTATGAGATCTATAGTGACCTTTTAAGGTGAACTTCAGGGACATGTGTCAATTTGTAACTCAGGTGAGCCTTCGGGATCCGTGGGGGTTTAATACCCTGACATGATATTAGATTGGGTAATGGGTCCTAATGCCAAGTAGGTCCCCCTCGAAGGTCAGGGTCTCGGTTGTCTTATTTTCGAGACGTAAATCTAGAGCTCGGGTAAGTGGGAGTGGATATGGGTGAGTGTAGACATGGGTCGTGTTTGAATAATTGCGATCACCAAGTCCATGCAGGCTCAGACATCGGCTGAGGATGGGACGCCAGAGTGTGTTCCCTTCTCATGATCATGCCACGTGTTGCACTCGACAGTCGAGGAGCTCTAGTGGCATAGGTTCAAGAGATGGGCTTGAGTGGGGTACATAGTGTTAATAAAGTGCATTAAGTCTCCACAAGACTTAATGCTTAAGGAAGTGACCCCATGATTATAAACTTGAAAAGGGACCCAAAGCTTGAGTTATATTGATCCCACTAATTAAAAGTGTCCCCATTGGATTTATTTAATCCTTAAGAGCTCTCTGTAAAATTAGGGTACACCATATTTATGACCTTGGTCTCCCTTTTGTGATGCAGAAACACTATGAGCCCCCTCCGAAGGCTTTATCAATCATAAGACCTGCAAAATTGGGGTACAAAACACAAAACTAGACTTAAATGCCAAAATTATGCAAGATAGCTCTAAACATAGTATGCTCCTACATCAGACCTCCTAGGTATTTAAATTGTAATCCCCTACTCGTGCTTGAACGAGTTCAATCTCTACTGGGCTCAACCATGATGCATCCTCAATGGGTCTATTCTTCCACTTAACCAAGTTCTCAACATATAGGTTTAGCCTATGTTGTACCTTTTTACTACACTGTTGGGCCTATGAGCACATAGTTTGTGTGTGGCCAGTGGGTATGCCCTAAGCAGATGCATTTCTACCAAGATTGGTTCAAGTGGGGTATAGGTAACGAGTTCCCGTGATTGGAGAGAATCGATCAGATAGGGCTACACATGATGTAGCGTATTACAAGTGTCTAGTGGAGGGGCTATCCGGGGTGGACGTCATATATAGACCGTATGTGGGTTATCCCTCATACAGATGGATGCATGATGAGCTAGATGACCTTTATCTATTGAGATGGATAGAGGGGCACTGTGTCGGGGAGCACGAGATGATCCGAGCTGATAGGGTTAGGTTACATGTTGGGCTTCTATAGGACATACCTCCACCCTTCCCGTAGTATAGGAGAGATGACATGGAGAGGCCATTTCCTCTACCATAGCCAACAGTGCCCACATGGCAGGGGGAGCAGGTGGTAGACCGTCGGAATGATGATGCCAGAGTGACAGATAGATATAGACAGTGGTGGGCGGCTCATTTACGAGTAGTACCACCCAGACCTAGGTAGCTAGAGTTAGCCAGTATCACAGTGTAGAGAGACACCCTATAGGGGTAGGTGGCGACCCTGATTACCTAATTGGGGATGGTGCAGGAGTAGTTAGCTAGTTCAGAGGTGGAGGTGGCTGAGTTGCATGCATAGGTGGCCAGTATTCAGACTTAGATGGCCTAAGGTGGAGATGGGGATGGTGATGATGGTCAGGTCGCTGCCCTACAAGCACAAGTTAAAGGGCTACAGGGCCAGTTGGATATGGCAAAGGCACAGATTCAGGCATTAAAGGTGTAGGTACAGGCACAGGGTGTGAGGCCGATGACACCTCCACATGCACCAGAACAGGGGCCCAGTTCACAGGAAGGGGCAGAACAAGGTCCTACAAGACATTTATAGGGGTCAAGGCCTATGGGGCCACCATAGACTATTCCCATATCTAGGTTACGGGATGCCCTAGGTGAGGCTAGATACTACCAGGATCAATTGATGTTGGTTAGGATAGATTTTCTATCCTATGGACAGTACAGGGCACAACATGTCTCGAGTGAGAAGACTAGATCCTGGACTCATAGTGTAGAGAGCACAGGGGGACATCAAGCTCTGAGACAAGATCAGGGAGAGGACACCAGCTCATGGGGACCAGCTCCGGGTGATGTGCCAGTAGGGGGAGGTGAGATGATACCAGGCCACCAGACAGGAGCCGAGGAGGAGACCAAAGAAACTGATATGGAGGATGTCTGGAAGGATGAGGCTTGACACCCATTCCTATATTTTGATGTATTGTAGTCATTTTTTGATATATACTAGCCTGCTTACTAAATATGGTGAGGATGTACTAGAGTTTTTTATATTTTGATCATATACTGACCTACTCACCGAAGATGGTGAGGTTGTATATGAGAGTTTTGAGAGACTAGATTATATACACCGGCCTACGTGCCAAAGGCATTTGATAGTTATGTATATGGATACACATGTTTGGATATTGTATTTATATAGATGTTGATGATTATCGGCATTATGTGTTTGTGTTGATAACATTTTATTATTATGCATAGATGGACTTATGGTAGGTGTGTTAGGCATGGATTGATTCAGGTCATGAATTTAGGCACGATGGAGTCAAGTCGTGGTTTTAGCCATGGATTGAGTTGGTTTTGGTTTAGGCATGGATCAAGTCAGGTCATGGATATAGGCATGGATTGAGTCAGGTTTTGGTTGAGTTTGTAACTCATTAATGTGTGTAATTAATGATGATATAGTCAATTTTGAGATGTTTTATAATACATGCATGATGATGGTAAAGAAATGGTAGTCAAAATAAATGTATGTTTTGATGATGATAAAAATGTGAAGCAATTTGTCATTTGTTTGATTTAATTTCCAATTTTTGATATATAAAAAGGAAACTAAGTTGCGTAGAAATGAAAGATGAACTGGTTAGGGTAAAGAGTGGACGAGCTAACCTCCAAGGGCCCCATGCCCACAGAGTGCTGCCTACATAGTCCCAGCAAAAAGGGACCTCATGCTGATGTAATTCTCCCATAAGATAGGGAAAAATATGAGGAGGTATGAGAATGAGTTGGTAGGTTTTAGTAATGGTTTGGTTTTAGGTCTGTTAGGTGTGGGTGAGTTGTGGGAAATTTGGTATAGGTGATTTTGATTATGGTAGAAGAAGAAGATTACCCAAAGGTAAGCGTCGACGACCAAGTCCTACATAAGGTAATCAATATGTAATAAAGAAGGTTAAAAGATAATAGGGGGCAAGAAAGCCACTTGATTGGTGAGGATCATAACTGGTGGACCATACCGTAGGTAGACTAGTGAAAATAAGACCCTAAAGACTTTGCATGAGTGATTATCCTAAAGGTGAATAATAGTCACATGATCACCAAATCTCACAGTTCTAAGAGGTCCCTTGAGGTGATAGGAAATGGGAGTGTGAATGGTGAGAGGGATGAAAGGTGGTTAATTTTTATATGGTACGAGGTAGCATGCCTTTGTAGCAAGAGATCCAAGGTCACAATGGGCAAGTCCATGACTAAAAGGTTTTTTTTTTTAACTGATGATTGAGATATATTGATCGATGTGGGAAGTCTATATGGGATGAAGAAATTAACTCATTGAGGTCTTCGTGAGGTTGATCGATGCAGGAAGCTTCAGATTCTCTCTCTTTTTTTTCTTTTTTTTTTCTCTTTTTTAATTTATTTTTATTTTTTGGAAAGAGCTTTATATAGTTGTCCTTCAAGGGAGTAGTCTATTTATAGCAGCGATTGTAGAGAGAAATATGTCCTTTTGAGGGAGTCATCATTTTATTTGAAGTGTGACTCAAGGAGTTGGATCCCATGTGAGGGCCTTTAAGTCATGGACAAGACTAAGGTGAAGAATAAGATTCTTGTTTAGAAAGTAGGGTGAAATGACCATGGGATATCATCTAAAGGTAGATGAAAAGTATCCATGAGAATCATGCTATGTGCAGCTCCGTGGTACACATATTCAAGAGAAGATAACAAGTGATGGGTACGCACATGATTCTTGTTTAATCATTGGTGATGGCATAAGAAGTGGATAGCACTCAAGGGATGAGCATGGAAAGAGGAAAAAAGTGAGGTAGGACTAAAAGTCAATAGTAGAATTTTTGAAGATGCAAGGCATTAAGGGGATCAGATTCAGGTTTACCATCGAGTGAAGATAAACGATAAGCACCTGATCCATAAGTATGGGTCACAATGTATGGTCCAAGCCAATTAGGAGCAAATTTTCCTTGTTTACTTTTTTTTACTTTAGTTACATGTTGATTTTCTTTTAGGACGAGATCACCAACGTGAAAGGTTCATTCATGGACATGTTTATCATAGGCACGTTTGATACGTTTTTGGTAAACTTGAAGGTGGTCAAGAGCGTTAAGATGACGTTCATCTATTAACTCAAGTTGTGCTAAATGGTCCTGAAAAAATTTGTCATCATTGAGCATGTCATGGAGAGAAATACAGAGTGAGGTAATTTAGACTTTGAGAGGTAGAACAACCTTGATACCGTAGACCAGAGAAAAGGGTGTGGTAGTAGTGGGAGTACAGATACTAGTGTGGTATGCCCATAGGGCGAAAGGAATGTGTGTATGCCAGTCCTTCCCAGTATCGTTAACCACTTTCATGAGAATTTTGTTCAGGGTTTTGTTGGTGGATTCGTCTTGGCCATTGGTCTGTGGGTAATAAGGTGAAGAGAAACTTCACTGAATGCCAAAGGCGTCACAAATATTTTGCAATGTTTTATTTTTGAATTGTTTTCTGTTATCAGTGATGAGGTGATGAGTAAAACTAAAGCGAAAAATGATGTGATGATTGATGAACTCACATATTTTTTGAGCTTTTGTGGAGATGAGTGGTATGGCTTCATCCCATTTTGTGTAGTATTAGGTAGTGGTGATGATCGATTGATGACGTTGGGAAGAATGGGGATTGATCTCTTCGACAAGATCCAAACCCCATTGAGAGAAAGGCCAAAGGTCACGGGTGACCTGTAAGGCATGACTAGGTGTATGATGAAGGTTGGCATGTTGTTGGCATTGTACACAACATTTGATGTAGTCACAACAATCATGGTTGAGGGTTGGTCAATAATAGCCTAGGTGAATAATACGCTTAGCAATAGCAAGGCCACTGAAGTGACCTCCACATATGCCATCATGAACTTCCTTGATGGTATAAGGAATTTCAAAACTAGTGAGGCATCGTAAGAGAATACCATCAAAGCCACGCTTATAGAGGAGGCCCCCCATGATGACATAATGAGAGACCTTTCTGAGAAAATCACATTGTCCATTACGAGTAGGGTCGGGAGGTAAGACAAAGAGAGAAAGATAGTTGGATTATTGTTTATACCAAAGGTCACTCGGGTTAGGGGTAGCGGTTCCGAAGGAGTAAATATTTGCGAGGTAAATAAGAGGGTGATTGGAGTCATTGTACAGTGACAAATATTTTAGAATTGGTGGGTAGATCAAGTATTTGAGAGGCCAAGCAGGCCATGGTATCTAAAAATTTGTTGGTTGAACGAGGGACGGTTTGAAGGTCATAGCAGTCAAAGGTGGTCAAAAGTATGTCCACATGTTGTTTATACTTTTGAAGTGTCTCATTATGACATTGGTATATATCATTGACTTGGTTTATGACCAACTAAGAATCACCAAAGATGTTGATGGTCTTGACATCTAAGGCATAGGAATCCTAGAGACCCAATACGAGCACTTCGTATTCGGAAATATTGTTTGTAAAGTCAAAATATAGTTTGAAAGACAAAGGCATGGGTTTACCATCAAGTGGAATGAGGATAACACTGGCCCCACCCCCACGCTAACACTTAGAACCGTCGAAGAAGAGTGTCATTTGGTAAGTGGGTTTGTCCAAGGAAAGGGTAGTAACTGACTCATCTGGGAAGTTAAAGTTAGAGGATTGTTCCCTGGAAATAGGGGCATCAGCCAATTGGTCGGCGATAGCTTGGCCCTTGATGGAATTTTTATGGATGAATTTGAGGTCAAGGTCAGCCAAAAGCATAAGCCAGCGTGCAGCAGGTTGATTTTGGTAAGGTTTGGCATACATGAAGTGTAAGGGGTCGGTGTTGGTCACAACATAGGTTTTGTGGTTAAGTAGATAGTGGGAATGAAAACTAAGGCTAAGCAATGTTTTTTGGCATGGGTATATCGGGTTTCATAGTCTAAAAGAGTACGGCTTATGTAATAAATTGCCTTATCCATGTTTTGTTCATTGCGATGAGTGAGCATGACCCCCAAGGAGTGATTAGAAGCTAAGATGTATAGGTAGAAGGGTTGATCGTCTTTAGGTGGAATGAGTACGGGTGGTTAGAGAAGGTATTTTTTTAAGGCTTGAAAATATTTTTGGCAATCATCATCCCATTTAAAGGAGACATCCTTCTTGAGGAGATGATAACATGGTTGACATCAATCGGATAATTACGAAATGAAATGGCGAATAGACTGCAACTTACCTTGCAAGCTACGGAGTTGTCTAAGGTTATTGGGCGGAGGCATTTCTCGAATTGCCTTGACTTTATCAGGGTCAACTTCTATACCATGGAGGTGAACACAATATTTAATGAGGCAGCCAAAGATAGTTTTTAAGATGGAAAGGTGCTCAGAGCAATGTTTGGATTTGGCAAGGAGGTTGTCCACGTAATCTTTCAATATACGATGCATGATGTCATGGAATATGTAAGTCATAGCCCGCTGATATGTGGCACCATATTTTTTAAGGCCAAATGGCATGACTCGATAGTAGAACATCCCCCAAGGGGTAATGAATGTGGTTTTGTGATGATCCTCTGGGGCAAGAAAGATTTGGTTATAACCTGAGAAGCCATCCATGAGTGATAGAATCTCATGACCAGTGGTAAGTGTTGATGTTGAATCGCAGCACCCCTGGGACTCTACAACACGATGGGTTAAGACTCTCAATACGATTGCATAACATGGAGCTTTTCCCAAGTGTGGGACATTGCGAAAACGGAAAAGCTCTCCGGATGAAGGCCGGCTCCTATTCCTCTGTTCAGATGCACACGTAGAAAATGCAGAGGGTTTACTAAAAACCTAATCTAACTTTCCAAGGAGACAGGGGTAAGAAAAATGCATAAAAATAAAACCTAAACTACAAAGGTGATGCACCGAGGAATGAAGAACACCTGTCTAGCCAATAAACACAGACCATTAAAATGCAATGCGATATCATGCACAGATAGCCAGATTCATAGTGAAGGATCAAGGGGATGCAAAAAATGAATGCAGAGAGGGTTGAGAATCATCCACAGACATGCATTAATTTTCTCCAAAGATTGATACAACACACTACAAAATGCCAAGAGGCAAGGTTGCATTACAGTTTCAAATGGGAGGTTTTAACTCCACAAGTTCACCTGCCAAAGAGAAGAAGGGAGGGGAAAAACAAGAATGTCCAACCTCTAGAAAGAATCCCCTCCTTACAATTTATAGGAGGAAAAAGAGAGGGAGAAGAGAGGAAATCGAAAACTACCCCAACCACCTCTAGGTTGCATTTAATTCATCTCATTATGATGGTAGGTGAGAACCCCAGCGAACCCAAAAGTGGCGAACTGTATTTTGCATTTTTAAGAATTTTTCCTCACCCAATTAAAGATATCCAGTTGTAGTTGGACAGAGGACCTTGTAAGCTTTCCAAAAAGTCCAACCTTGCATGAATCCGAGCTCCTAGTCAAAATTTATGGCCATCTGAATATGTGCACCAGAGGCTGCTTCCTGTCAGTGCTTGAAGTGTTGCGCCTCCTGGAGGTGCACCATAGGCGCATCCATGTGTGTGTCGACATCCTCTTCCATGCGCCAAGGGCACATACTTTTTTCTATTGTCACTCAGTGTCGTGCGCCATTCCTGTGCGCCAAGGGCACATACTTTTCTCTGTCGACACTCCGTGTCATGCGCCATTCATGTGCGCCAAGGGCGCATAATTTTCTCTATCGACACTCCGTGTCATGCACCATTCCTGTGCACCAAGGGCGCATACTTTTCTCTGTCGACACTCCGTGTCGTGTGCCACTTCTATGTACCTTGGGCGCACCGTTTGCCCTGTCGACATCCATTGTCGTGTGCCACTTCTGTGTGCCTTGGGCACACCGTTTGCCCTGTCGACATCCATTGTCGTGCGCCACTTCTGTGCGCCTTGGGTGCACCGTTTTCCCTGTCGATATCCATTGTCGTGCGCCACTTCTGTGTGCCTTGGGAATGTCAGGGATTTGAGTTTCTTTGATTTCTCCATTCTCCTGCTTGTCTATATCTACCTGGGGGAAAGATATATACAACAGTAAGGTCAACCAGTTGGTCAATACCAAGGAGGGGAAAATCATCTTTTGGGAAAGCCAGGTTGAGGTCATGGAAATCCATGCAAATGCGGAGTCCCCCTATCACCTTAGTAATAGGGAAAATGTTAGAAATCCAATGAGTATAATCAATGGGTAAGATGAAGGAAACTGAAAGGAGGAACTGAAGTTCTTCTTTGACCTGAAGAGCAATGCGAGGAAGCATTTTCCTCATCTTTTGTTTTATGGGTTTGGCGTCGGGAATGGTTACAATATTGTGGACCACTATAGTGGGGTCAATATTGGGCATGTCTGCGTAAGACCAAGTGAAAGCGTGGTTATGGTTTTTGAGAAAAGAAGTGATGGCTTCATGTTCAGCAGCATCTAAAGATTGACCAATCTTTAGGATGTGCCGGTCATCCTGAGTATGAATGTTGATTTCGATCATCAATTTTTTTAACATGGTTTGCATCTCATATGGTAACGACCGATGAATATATGAGTTGTCTGTATCAAGGTAGGTGAGTATAGATTCATCATCCTGACATTGAATGACATTGATTAAAGGTGTATCGTCATCGATCATGTCAGGGTACAAGAAGGGAAAAGAACAGGGAGCCTCGCCCTTGCATTAATAAGTTAGAGGCCCCAAGGAAATGGTGTTTATGAAAAAAAAAAGTTAAGAGGGATAGATTTTGGATCCATTGACTCCATCAGTGAAGGTGGTGATGAAGGTGGAGTGGGAGAAGAAGGTGGAGAGGGGCTAATGTCCTCGATGAGTTCAATTCGGGCCTTCTTGGTAGGTGGTTCAGCAAATCCAATACCACTACGGTCATTATGTTTGTGGGTAGTATATGGAATAACAGTATGGCAATCTTGCTCGTAAAAGCCAAAACCAAAACCCTTCCATGCACATCGGTGAAAGAAGGTGTGGGAAAAATGGTGATTGGTGAGTGACTGGAGGTCAGTGGAAAATGGGCAGGTTAGTGGAGGTGGTTCAGGTGTGTAAGTGGTAGTATCAAGTCCCCCATAGGTGAGATTGCTATGAAGGTGGGGAGGACCATAAAGGAGGTGCTCTCCTATATGGTGATCATAGCGAGGGTGTTGGTGAAGACTTCCGTATTCTTGTGGAGTAAGGAATGTGTTGACACTATATAGGTGATACTCCCCTAGAGTGAGGCATTAAAAAATGCCTTCCAATGGATCAATGGTCGGTATGTGGGTAGCTGGGATAGACGACATGTCGGAGGTCAAATCAGACGTGGAGCTAGTTGATTGGGAGGTCGAAGGTTCGGCCATGGAGGTTGTGGAAGCGGTAGGGATGGAGGATGTAGGTGCGATTGAGGTAGTGATGACACTGGCAAGTGGAGGTGTAGGTGAAGAGGCAATGGTAGTGGAGGTAGATGCTTTAATGGGTATAAGCATGTCATTGGGTTAGTAAATCATGTTACAAGTTTTGAAAGGTGATGGGTCAGCCAGGATGGTATAGGTGTGTCCTTCATGGTCAAACTTTACACAACAATGCAAAGTGGAAGGAACACAACCCATGACATGAATCTAGGGTCTACTAAGCAACAAGTTATATTGAAATTACCCCTCAAAGACATAAAATAACTCTGGAATAGTACAGGGGCCCATGCGAACATGGAGGATGACAGTGCCAAGTGTAGAGGTGATAGCATTGTTGAATGAGCGCAACATGACGGGATGTTTATGCATGTAATTGTTAGGTATGCGCATTTAAGCAAATGCATGGGAGGAGATGATATTAATGCTAGCACCCCCATCGATCATAACACATCATACATGTACATCATCGATGTGAATAGAGATGAAGAGAGCTAGATCTGGGTCATCAGTTTGGTGTGGTGCGATCTCTTCTTCTGAGAAGCTAAGGGAGGCTAATTGATGAGTAGGTGGAGGTGTAGATGATGGGGGTAATTTGGTGAGAGAGGCTACATGATGGGGTGTAATAATGGATGCCATGGGTGTAGGATCATTGGGTAATACCTCAATAGATTGAAGGACATCCATGAGATCTTGATGATGGGATTCTGAGGTTTGGATGAGGTCATATAGGGAAATTTTGAGGGGGGGTTAGTGTAATTGTTTGAGCATCGCGTAGTGTGTAACTCCATTAGAAATAGGATATGTGGGGCCGTGGATAGTGATTTTAGGTGTGGGTGCAGATGGTATGTTGGGTATAGGATTGGTTGGTGAGTTGGTTGCCTTGTCCTTTACTTTGTCTTTTTGGGCGCAGGTAGTAATGTGGGTCATGTTGATCTGAGGTAGGGAACTAGGTGAAGTAGGTGATCCATGAAAGGTATGATGACATGAAGGGAAAAATCCAAGCGGCAAGAAGGAACCTTGTGAGATGATCCGAGCACACCAACATTTGGGTGGTGGTTTGGTGAGTTCCCTGATGCAAACCATGTTAATTTCTAATTGTGGGGGTGGCTTTAAGAGTTGTGGAGGTGGAGGTCTTGGTTGTTGAGTAGGCGATTGAGGGAATAACTATGGGAATGGGTGCTGGTGAAATGGGTTCCTCATCGAGAAGTTCATCATCATCAAAGTTTTCTTCAGGAGGACACAATTGGATAAGAATGGTTTTCAAAGCCTTGCAATTCTCCACATCGTGCCCTGGCACACGATGACAGGCAAAAATATTGGTGTCATCAAACCCTTTTGGTTTGGGTTTAAGAGGGTCATAAGGTCAGAGCGGCGGTAATATGATGACAGAAGTCTCAAGGAGATTGGTTAAGATTTTGGCATAGGATCCCACTAGTGAATCACAATGGGAAGTGAAAGTGGGTTTGGGTGTAGGTCTGACTGACTGTAGAAGAAGGGTATTTTCATGAGGGGGAGTGGTTCAAGCTATGGTTTTAGGTACTGGTGTGGTCTTGGGTGTTGGTTGTGTTTTCTTGGGTGGGGGTATGGTAGATGAACCGGTAAGAGGGTGTGTGGTTAGTTTGACTACCTTATTGGAGGGTAGCAGATTTTTGTCTTTAGGTTGCACCTTCTTGGGTAAAGGTGATACAGGTGCATGAGATCTAGAGGGAAATATGGATGGTGGAAGAGGGTGAGTTACCCACGGGGATAATTGAGGTGTTGTGAAGGTAGATGGCACAGGTCGTGCAGGAGGTGTGATGGGAAGATATTGAAGTTTCGTAGGTAATGAAGAAGTTACCGATGGTATTGGAGGTATGGGTGGTAAAGATGTTTTAGGTGTGGGCAGAAGTTGTGTTGGGCGCTTGGGTATGTTGGGTCTGTGATGGAAGAATGGGCTGTTGTGTTTTTAGTTTACTGATGGGTGGAGGTTTCTTAACCATGTTGGAAGGGTGAGGTCCTAAGACAGATAGAAAGAGTGAAGGTGATGAATGCGAGGTTGGGGTATGAGATCTATGGGATTAGCTCTTCTGTATGGGTGTCGGAGTAGGTTTGGTGTTGGCTTTGGAGGGTGTAGATAAATCTAATTTGATGGGTGGATGAGTAAGGATAGTGGTTGGGATGACCCCTAAGGTATTAATAGGTTTAGGAAAGGAAGATGATGTAGGTGTGGGTTTGGACTTAGATGCCTGTTGAGTTATGGGTATCAACGTAAGTTGAGCCATGACAGGTACCATGGAAGAATTTTTGATAGTTTTGGTTGTGTTTGGTTTGATTGGCCGAAATATTTTTAGGTAGATACTGGAAGTTTCAGCGAGTGACATCCACATTTGTGTTGAGGCAAGAAGCAGAAGATGCCCCCAAAGTAAGGCTCTATCCACATAATCTAGGAACTCGGCTAAGCATGAGAACGACACTATATTAGGTGAGGTGGATGAGGATCCAATAGCAATTCTCATAAAATGTGTCTTAGAAATGGGGAATTTGCTAGCTTCAACTTCTGTGGGTAAGAGAGCCAAAAGTAAGTCCATAGGATCTTGGGTAACTGATGGAGAATGGTCACCTAGAGGTAAAGAAATTTCTACTGGGTCTTTGATAGGTGGAGGAGATGACGGGTGCTCCTCTGTGGGTGGAGGAGATGATGGGTGCTCCTCTGTAGGTGGAGGAGATGATGGGTGCTCCTCTATGGGTGGAGGAGAAAAACAAACATCTTTTGTGGGCTGGAGAGGTATTGTGGGTGATGGCTCTCTAGGTGGAGAAGTAAAAGGTGAGATAGTCTCGATGTTAACGGAAGGCTCCCCTGTGGGTGAGGAAGGATGTGAAGGGTGTTCCTCTGTGGGTGGAGGAATAGGAGAGATGGGTTCAAGTGCAGGTGGAAGAATTCAGGTTATAATTTCCTATATGGAAGGAATATGAGGTAATTGGGAAGCAACATGTGTGTCACTGAAAATAGCATGGACCTCGCGGGTTTGGATATCATGGGTTGAGGTCTCTCCGGTTTGATTAAAAGAAGGGGCATGATTAGGAAAGGGTTTCTTGAAGATGTGTAGGTTCTGATTGGAAGGTGCATTAGGATTATCCAAGGTTATCTCGCCTTTCTCAAGAATTTCTTGGACAATGTTTTTGAAATTGATGCAATTTCCATCACTATGACCCTTTACTCAATGATAGTTACAAAATTCATTCTCTTTGTACCACGTGGATGTTGGGTGAGCAGGGTCAAAACCAGTGTGTGGTTTTATGGGAGGAAGGGTGATGGCCCCATATTTAATGAGCTTTTCTAAGATAGAAGAATAAGGCTCCCCAATTGGGGTGTATTTTTGTTCTTCCCGTCTGAATTGAAAAGTCTAAATGGCTGAGAGATTAAATGAGGGTCTAGCCTAATTTGAGGGATGTGCTGAGCCAGCCTTGAGTACCATGGGATTAGTGGTTCCTTTGGCTTTTGCATAATTGTTCTGTGGTTTCTAAGAAGAAGAGGTATCAATCGACTTGAATGTCGAGTTCTTATTGCATAATTGGATTTTCTTTTCTTCGATGGCCCGAATCTCTAGCTTTTGTGCCATGGTGAAGGCTTCATCAAAGGTTCAGAATGTCTAGACTTGCAAGGTCATTGAGATATGTCTAGCACAAGCCCTCGTGAAGAGATCGATTTGTTTAGTTTGTGGTAGTTGGAATGTGAGTTGATTCATTAGGCTACGCCAATGAGTGACAAAATCTACGATAGATTCGTTGTCATACTGACGTGTAGAATAGAGGTCATTCATGGTAACCTTCTTAACAACATTAATGGAGAAGTGATCCAAGAATTCTTGGGCTACCTGGTTAAATGAGAAAATAGAGTGTCTAGGAAACCCACTATACCAATCTAATGCGGGCCCAGTCAGAGACATGGGAAAGTTTCTCAGAAGAAAAGCGTCATCATGGGAGATCAGATAACACCCGTGTTTGAAAGACTACAAATTTTGTTTCGGGTCTTCTTTGCTATTAAAGAGGTTAAATTTAGGCATTTCCCAATGCATGGGATATGGATGGATAGGAATGGAGGGGTGGATAGGCTCGTTACAAATCTCATCTTAGGTGAAAGTGTTGTGAGAGCCAGAAATCGATGCCTCCAATGTCTACATCTTGTCCATCATTAACTTGATTAGGTCGTTGGTAGGTTGTGATGGCTGGGTGCCTCCTGTAGCATAAGAGAGTTGGTTTTGGGCATATGACAGGGGTGGCATTCCAGTATATGGCACCACCGTATAGGTATATTGAGAGGGAGGGAGTGAAATAGGGGGTACGTACCCAGAATGAATGATAGTTGAGATGGGAGGCTGTTGATAGTATGTGTATGGAGGTGGAATGGTTGTGGTAACTTTGGTAGCAATGGGGGCCAAGGAATGTGGAATATAAAGGAAAATATCTAAAAAGGGGTAGGAGTCACTGACACCCAGGGTGGTTATGTAGCTATGGGTATATGTGAAACAATAGAAGTGGATGAAGTTATGTTCTGAGTGTTTGGCGAGGTTATAGTGGATGTGGCGGGTGCAATGGATGGGTAGACATGGTAGTCATAGTAGGTATAGGGCCTAACTGTGACATGACTGGGGGCGAGGCAGTTGAGGGTAGTGCAAAACCAGAGGGGGCTGATGCAGGAGTCAAAACAAGAGTCGAAGGGATAGATACGGGCATGCCATATATCAACTAACCCGAGGCATCTCGAGTGGACGAGTGAGAAAGATAAAACTGCAAGGCGGTAGGGTTTTAGTCAAGGAGTCATGTGAACTCCTCATCTCTAGTAGTGATAGAGATAGGTTGGATAGGCTCTATGGGTGGTGATAGGATGGAAGGTGGCGAAGGACTAGGTGGAAGTGATTGAAAACTGGCATGGAATATGAGGGCATTTTCTTGGCTACGCATCAGCACCATGTGAACAGGTACTAATGTGGTAAGACTACTATCTGTAAATGACACAGAAACACGGCAGAGATAGGATAAATAGGCGGTGGTAAGTGAACTGGGGCTAAAATGTCAGCTTGGAGAATTACACAGGCTAACCAATGTTGGTAAGGTTAAACCAACGCTGGTCACAGGTAACCGTGGTCAGTCACTGTGGAAAGTGGAAAGTTTGTCAAAATATGGTAAAAGGCCAAGAATTTGCCAAGTATGCAAGATGCTAATGGGATTTAGTAGTAAAGTGAATATGATGATAGTGACAGATACTTTGAACAACAAAGAAGGTGAATAGGTGTCATTTTGGGTAGGTTGACCAAAAGAACTGTAACTAATGCTAATTGGGTAAAACTGGTGATAGTCAAAGGGAAACCGATGACAGTCATTGGACTGACACTGGTTACTGTGAAATTGAGACAGTGATGAAGAAAATGTGGTTGTGAGCTAAAATTTGATGTGGAATCAAACCTAGAATTATGAGAATGATGAGAATATGGTCCAGACACACTCAGATGAAGTTGGAATACACCAACTATGATTAGGAGCAAGAAAGGGGAAATAAGAAAATGAAGAATGAATCCTCTTACCTTAAAATGCAAGCCAAGTAGAAACACTAAGAAAACCATGATCCTAAGAGTGCTATTTCTATTATTTTTTTTCATCTTATGCTATTTTAAGGACTGACGCATGAACTTTAGAATATATTTTTTTGGTGAGGATGGCTTCCTATGAAGAAGGTCTATAAGGAGAGGTTTCAGGAATGTTATGGTGGGGGCGGGATTTTCTCTTAAGTATGAATCGATAGAAGCAATGAGATGGGAAGTACCTTCCAATCCTCTGATCAGTGCGATCATTGATAGGCATTCCCAAGAAAGATGTCATTTGAGAATGTGTATATTTTTAAATTTGTGCAGTTTGGTAAGACTCGGAGAGAGAGAGAGAGAGAGAGAGAGAGAGAGAGCAAGTGTGCTTTCTATATTTTTTTTGTCAACCATCATCTGGGAATGACTTCCAGCATATAGGTTTCCCTCGATTAATGTGAGCTAATGTAGAAAAGCATAATGAAATGAAGTTGATTTTAAACCCAAATCGAAATGTTGAGTTTGATAACACAAAAATATGAACAGGAGAAGGGATGCTCTTTCACTAATGCGATACTAATGAAAGGGAATAAATGTTCATTTTAAAGCACCAAAATACAATTGCTTTTAGACAATAGAAGAAAAGAAGATTCCAGGGAAGAAAATCTTAATGTAAGAACTTTTTAGAAAAGAAACAAACATACAACTTTTTCACCTAGAAATGAAAGAATGCAAAGAACCCTGAATGGGTCCCACAGGGTGTGCCAAAATGTTTCACCTGATTCTAGATTGTTTCTTTGAATGTTGATGAAACAGATAAGGGTAAAGGGCTAGGAGGAATACATGTTGAAATTTTGGTTGTAGGTTGTTGCGCGTGTATGACTCTAGAGAAGAAAATCTTAATGTAAGAACTTTTTAGAAAAGAAACAAACATACAACTTTTTCACCTAGAAATGAAAGAATGCAAAGAACCCCGAATGGGTCCCATCGGGTGTTCCAAAATTTTTCACCTGATTCTAGATCATTTCTTTGAATGTTGATGAAACAAATAAGGGTAAAGGGCTAGGAGGAATACCTGTTGAAATGCTGGTTGTAGGTTTTTGCGCGCGTATGAATTTTGAATCCATAGCTAATCGTGAGAGCTTCCTTTTTACTTAGAGGAACTACTGTTTGTATGAGCTTGACATCTAGTTAAAAATGGTGAGTGATCAAATGGGAGGAACTTGGTGTAGTGTTGGAACTTCCTCGGATGCTCTCGTGAAGGAAAATGACTTTGTGGTTGCTTCAAGTGCTAGTTATGGATGCTCTGATGCATGTACGGATGATGGTTCTACTTGCATGCAGCTCTGGTTTCATCAATTTTTCTCAGAATATGTATCAACCTTTAAAAAATGTGACAACGTCGAAATAAGGTTGTTTTTGGGGGTTAAATGGTAACCTACAGTGGTTCCGGCTTAACCGGCGATGGTTTAGGGTAACCGGCATCAGTTAGGGTAGGATTTCTTAGGTTTACTAAACTAGGCAGATCCCCTTGATTTTCTACGATCTTGTTCATTTTGACTCTGTGGATTAGAATGGAAGCTTCCTTCTAACATGTGGGAATGTGGTTAGAGGGAATGTAGGCTCTAATTTTTAGGGTTTGGGTAGGTCTTAGTTAGTTATGGCAACTTACTAAGAATGGGTCTTAGGGTGAGGTGGCTAGATGAGGTGGTGGTTTAGGTGTTATCTCAATTAGGATATTTAAATAATAAATATTGTGAGGATAATGAATTAAATTAATATTAGAGTGGGATGAAAGGGGTCATGGTTAGGTGAATGTATTCAATGTGTTTATTTGACAAAGGACCAAAGGGGACTATGACCTAATTTTGGTGTCTACGCCACTATTCTATTATGTGTTCATATATGATAAGTCTATCGAGATTCACAACTCATCATCAATCAAGTCAAAGGAGAATATTAGTGTAAAACTGAAATATTACAAAATTATAACGCCAACGTTGATTTTCTCCTTGGAGCCTTCGATCATTACACCATCCAAACAATACCACGATCTTCCAATATTTTTTCAAACACCATATTCTCTCTAGGAGCACTCATCCCCTTACAAACTAAAGAATCAAATGAAAACTCAAAGTATCTGTAGTCATTCAAATATTGGATCATCACTCACATCAAAATCAACTCCCTCCTATCAACACTATTGACAACCATCCAAATGATCTATGGTCTTCTCAAATATTTGTCTATCTTTTAGAATCTAAAATACCCTCTGATCTATCATGAAATGCTAAATGATCATTTCTTCAATGTTTCATTCATTATGTCATCATAGGTGGTATCTTTTATAAACATGGATTTGATGGCCTTCTATTAAGGTGTCTTAAGTCTCATGAATTTATCAAATAAATCGAAGAAGTTCATGACGACATATGTGGTGGATATTTCAGTGGTAATGTCATCGTTAAATGTGTCTTATGACTCAGTTATTACTGGCCCATTATTAATCAAGATTATTGTGCATATGTTAAAAAGTGCGTCAAATTTCAATTACATTCAAACCTCATCCATGTTCCAAGTCGGGCCTTATAACCTGCTCATGACCTATGGCCTTTCTCACAATGGGGGTTAGACATCATTGGTACTATCAATCCAAAATCATCCCAACAACATCATTCAATCATAATAGCCACTAAATATTTTATGAAATAAATTGAGGTCATTCCCTTAACTTCAACTAAATCACATCCAATCATTAATTTCAATTATCAATACATCATATGTCGCTTCGATGTCCCTCATAAGCTTGTCACAAATAATGGAAAATCCTTCAAGAACAAGGATGCTAAGAAACTTTGTCATGCCTTCAACATAAATTTTTTTGTTTTATCACCATATTATCCCTAGGAAAATGGACATGAAGAATCCTATAATAAAACATTTACTAAAGTCCTCATGAAAACAGTATACGAAGTAGGTAAGAATTGGCATATCCAAATCCTATTTTCTCTCTGGGATTATCGAACTAGAATTCATAGTCTTACAGGTGCTATGCCCTTTTCATTAGTATAAAGCTCCAAGGAAGTATTACCTCTTGAATTTAAAATTCCATCATTCAATGTATCATTCAAAGACTTTATCCCCAATGAATAATATCGATAAGACCACCTTGCACAATTAGAATTATTAGATGATATATTTTCAATAGCCCTTAAATAAAATCATGTTTATCAAGAACACATCAAATGTGCATATAATAAGCATGTACAATAATGTGACTTCAAAATTAGTGATATTTTTCTCAAATAAAATCAAAATATCACTACTTTATAATGGAGTAAACATGGAAAAGTTTCCCCTAATTGGATTGGTCCATACGTCATTACTCACAAGTATGGGTTGGGAGTGTATCGCTTATCCTCCCTTAATGGTGAACCTGAAAAGGAACCTTTTAATGCCTTGTACTTTCACCCTTTCTAATGTTAACTTTTTATCATCATGACAACAGTTATGTCTAAGACCTTATTCCACCATTAACCAGCCATATTATCATTGTAATGATTTGAAAGCATGTGGTTTTCCGTCACTATCCTCATAAGCCTTAAAGACGAGCACCACGACTCTGTTCATCGTATATTTCACTTGGAAAATTTCTTCTTTTGCAGGAACTTGACAATCATTACATCCATCTAATCTTGTACCAACCAAAATCATGTCACGGGGCATGTATGTGTATGTCATGCACACATTTTTCTCCTCATTGAAATTGTTTGGTAGGGTTTTCCCTTAGCTCAAAGTAAATTCAAAAGTATCTATGGATGCTCTTTATAAAAATTCAAAAATAATATACTAATCCCTGAAGGATAGCTATTCAAAAAAATCAAAATCATATTATCAGAAAGAAAAGTAGATTGATCCCTCTAAGGATGACTACAAGTCAAAATCATAGACCTATCCCTCAAAGGATGGCTATCTGTAAAAATCAAAAGTCAAACTCAAAATTGTAGACCATTCCTTCGAAGGATGGCTACCTATGTAAAAATGATTCCTGCATCGATCAACCTTCAAAAATTCAAAGTATAGAAATCATCCTAGGAAATCTTCCCACATTGATCTTCTTTCCCATCAAAGAAAACTTTCCGCATCGATCAATTTGCATCAAAAATCAAAATATGTAAAGTTGGGGAATTTCTATATGAAACTATTGAAAAAGGAGAACGCTCTTTTCCACATTTCCTACAGATGTCAAACCCCTTTCATGTCCTAGGAAGGTACATCTAATTACTTCATCTCTATAGGTGAGGTACCATATGTCACTACCCACTAATAAGCTTGTGTTATCATTATTAAAGGCTAAAAGTGTAGGTGCTTTCACATTTTCTACACCCACCGCGTATGTATCAAATCCATATCAAAATAAATCATTCAATTTTTACTCCTATATTTTTTGATACATTTTGATAAATTTTGGATCACATCAATCATCATACATCATTTAAATCATATTAAAATTTTCTATATTCAAATCCCATAAACATCAATTAGAAAAAAAATCACGCATACATCAACACATAAATTTATAGCCAAATAATAATCACATCATTATATATATATATATATATATATATATATATATATATATATATATATATCTATATATATATATATATATATATATAATCAATGTCACATAGTACATCATCAAGAGGTCCCCTCACCCCATATATCACAAAATATATATCAAAGACTTCATAAAGAGATGCATATATATCAAGTCCAAACATAAACACATATAATCAACTAGGCAGTAAACTGGACACCTCCAAGAAACTCACTAGCCCAAACAATACTACCATCACCTCCATTCACACCTCCATCACCACCAGCTCCTCCATCATGACCTCGAGGTGGCTGGCCCACACTCCCTACACTAGCACTAGGAGTTGCTCCTCACTATGCCAAATGATCACTATAAATAACTGCATTGGGAAAGTTTTGTATCACCATATCCTCATAGTAAGCCAACTCTGCCCTCAAAGACTAATAATGGGCATAGCTAATCATGCCCATGGCACCTATCTAAATGCTAGCATATGCCCATGTCACTAACTCTGCACCTAATATCGAATATCCTGTAATACTGAAATCCCCTTTTCAGGGTATCTTGCAGTTGTCTATATCGATCTTGATCACTAATGGCCTATGCTAGTTATGCTCTAAAACCATCAAGCTTAATAATAACATTATCCCTCTCACCAATAAAAGTATTCCTAACTCCAATGAGATCATCTCTCCCTGCAAAACCCCATACAAAGCATCAAAAACCTAAAAAAATAAAGATACATATGAAGGGTTCAGATTGCCCTCAGCAACCACAATAGTGGACTTACTAACTGAGCATTGTACTATATCTCATACCTAATGTAGTTATGTGTGTGTGTGGAATTGTACCCCAGGTTCTCTTATGCATGTCGTACTTTTTGAGTAGCGATAAATAACTAGATGTAGAATATAAATAATGTGTGCATGGAATAGAATAAACTCCTCTCTTAAGAAGTGTGATGCAGAAAACCAACCTTGGTCCCTTGTGATGGAGTTATATGGATGCAAATGGAGCAATATAAACCTTGATTAATGCATCCTTAGGTGGTGATAGTAAGTGCTTAGTGCTTTGTCCCTTATTATGGTCACATAAATTTATATTTATATGGTTCTCTTTCTTGAATTTTGTAATTAACCCTGAAAATGTCGACCGAAAAATGTTAGGAAATAAGGGATAAAATATGTGGAATAATCCCTCAAAGAATTGCAACTAATATGCATAAAATATTAAAAATCTAAAATAAAAGTGCAGAATAAAATAACAAAACACAAATAGACAGTATATAACATGGTTCACTCAATTTGGGCTACATCCACCAAGAAACACTTTCTCAGATTTTATTACAAGCCACCGCTCTCTCAATATAATACCCAGATCTGTTTGGAGCCATGCTCAAAAAAATCTACAGAATTCACCCCCAAATTCAAAACACATCTACAATGCTACATTAACCCTACCATATGCACAAAACCACATAAGTAGACAACTGCTTAAGCAGTTTTACAAAACTGTGGGTATCAAAAGCATGGGCCAAAACCGTCCCATAAACCTATGGGTCAAAAATCCCACCCATATGAGAAAATAATGTTTCCTGATATATCGGGCACATTTTAAGGCCAAATTTTGTTCTCCCGAACCCCGAAAATACAACTATGGAAAGTGTATAGTACTCTTAGTGTATAGTCTTCAACACTTTCTCACATGAAAATAGGCTCAATAACCTAACACCAAAAATATAAGAAGATGAAATGGATAGAAAGTGCCCAAAAAGTGAGAGGAAAGTGCGAAGAGGATCAGGGTGCCCCAATACAAAAATAGGGAAAATGTGTTATCAAAGTACAGACTAGGAAAGTACAAGTGTAAGATCAAAATTAGTAATAGAAAAACAATGCAAGATGGCCAAAGACATGGGTTAATTAGTAATCTTTTTCACTTAAGAACCATATGAATAGTAATATGAGACTGAAACTAAATAACTACCAAAATTGCATGATTTTGTGTCTACACACACTTACTTATATAAAAAATAATTTCACCTATGATGGTTGTTACATCTATAATACTTAAGGTATTGGGAGACACTCATATCCCCCTACATAATGTCACCATGACTATGGCTTTCAAATATATTTCTTGGCACAACTCTTTATGCACTTCTAACAATCATGTGCTTATTGATTCCAATGTTACATCACTTGTTACAACCTCCTCGCCACAAGCAAGAACACAACATGTTGATCTGATTCCTGATGTTCTTAAATCAATCACTTTGTAAAATTTTATACATGAATCATTTACTATGGATACAACTCATCTTGTTACATCCACAAGGGAAATCAATTCCCCTCTTTCCACAATTATGTCTTTGGTCATTAGGTCTAGTTCATACAACTTTAATGCTTCCAATCCTTCCAAATTATACTCATTGCTTATGATGATTCTTCTCTCTCTCTCTCTCTCTCTCTCTCTCCATTATTTACATTTGATATTGATGAGCCTCATAGCACTATATATGTTACACATATTTTAAATCTCACATTGATCCTTATGTTTGCACTTAGTTTTTCCCTTACCGCCAACAAGCCTAATGTTCCACCTATTCTAGCTTCTCCTACTAGACACACTCTTATTGTTTATGCACTTCATACTCATGAATTTTGGATCTTGGACTCCATACGATTATCCCCTCATTTTTTTGACACCCTTCTACAGTAGCTCATTGGACAAATCACCATGGCATTCACACTTGGGGGCATACTATCCTCCCCCTTTTTTGCTACCCGATGACGTGCTCTTGTTCTAGGTTCATACACAAATGTTGAGGGTGCACTTACCTACATGGACCTCACCTTACACACATACATTGCTGGGAAAAATTTCTCCTGTCTCATAGTTGTTCTATCTCATACTCACATATTTGCACAAAATCAATAATATTAACCTAGATCTTGATTGGATGTATCCTTTCTTGCTCATACGATTATATGTTGCACATTGCTTATCATGTTACTTAGATTCATAATATGCTCTATCATTTTTCCATACACACATGCACATTCACATGATACTTTTTGAGGTGAAGTTATATCACTTACTAGTTTCTACATGATGTATGATGTTTGGTATGGTTCTTTACTAGTCCCACTAATGCTCTTAGGGAATTTACCTTTCCTATTCCTCTATATTTAGTTTCTATCATTTCAATATTTAATACTTTCATTTCTATTTTCCAGTTGTATAAATTATGGAGTACTATGACTATCAATTTTCTAACATTCTAATGAGTGCTTCATGTGCAACATTTTTCTTGCAGGCCCACTTCCAACCATGGTTATCTTATTTACTTGTGTCTTGTTTATAATTATGTATTGAGTTTCATTGTTTACATGTTATTCCCTGTGCTTGATTGCATGTCTTTGTTTATATGGCCTTGAGGGCTTTGAGTGTCTTGACACATCTTGAGTGGTGTCCATGAATTCAACCAGCTACACATTGTATATATTTTCATATTACTATGTGTTTTGACTTGTTTCTATTGCATCTATCCATGCTTGTTTGTGACTAACACTTTATGGTTAGCCTTTCAAATTATTTTTCATGCACCATGGTTATCACCTTGCACATTCCCTATTCCCCTTGTAATAACTCTATTTCATATGTGTAAATAAGTTTTTATCTTTCCTCATTTGGATCATGCTCACCTTGGTTCACTCACACACCCCAAACAAGATGGGGAAATCATTGAGTGAATGTTTCACCCTCTTAATAGTTTAGAGACTAGATAGATAATGATACTTGAAAAAATTAGGATAAAAATATATAAGAAACATGTTCAAAATTAGAATTGGTCCAAAACTGGTGCAGTGACATAATTTCAAAAAATAGATAGGAAAGGTGGGTGTTAGTGTCCCACCAGGCCATTCCTATCTTAGGGGCAGAAATAGGTACATGATAGGATCAATAGATTCTGAGTGACAATATTTTATAATTTTCAATAACGCATACTTAGTTATGAGTTGGTATCTGGAACAATAAGAACAAAATTAGTGGCAAGTTACACACTTTGAGTAAGGGAACTAATTACTTTGTTTTCTTGGGATCATATGTGACTAGTTTCTATTGGGTTTGTGACTATATACAATGGAACTTATCTGTGGGGAAGCATTAATGGTTGAATGGAAAATCCTACAAGTATCCCAATACTCTTCCCTTGGTGATATGACACCTAAATCCTCAGTTTAGCATCAGGATGCCTAAATCCTCAGTTTAGCATCAAGATGCCTAAATTATTAGTTTAGCAATAGGATGCTCAAATCCTCAATTTGGTGATAGGACACCTAAATCCTCGGTATTATTCTAACCATCTACAAGGAAAAAAACATACAGGAACAATTCTATCTCTTTTCTCATGGCACACAGGTGTACTCTATCCTTGATTCACTTGTTTTTCAATAAGCATATCTATTTTCACATTTAGTAAGTTAAATTTCAATTTCATTTATCATGAGCATTGAATACACTTATTTTCTTTTGTAGGTCTAAACTTACTCTGTTAAAAGGGAAATGCACAAATGGAACAAGGAACAATCTCAAAGAACAAGGCATTCCGAAAAAGGAAATATTCAAGGAACAAATGCAAAGATCATTTATACTATGCACGCAAGGTCACCACAATAATCCTTATTCTCTTCTAGATTCTGTGATACACATTCTACAATCTCCATTTGGCATGATATCAAACACAATCCTCATTTGGCACACAATTAGTTATAACTCCCTTAGTCTCTCCACAAGGTACACTCTTCTTATCTACTTTATACTATCAAATATTCATCCACCAACATTAAATGGGGGAAAATTTAGTCAAAATGCATGAATTTACTACTTACATCACACCTCTAAGTATGTTATTATATGCATGACTCCTAAGTAAGAAAAATATACATTAACAACAATTTTTTTCCTTTTACATTGCTTTATACCTTTTGATACTCTTGACAATTTTTTTCTCAAATGATCACTTTTATTTTTTCCATTGGACAACATATGACCCAGCTCTATATTTTCTATTATATCCTCTGAACATCTTAGATAGTACCACCCATTAGTGACAGGAGTGCCCAGGCGCTATTATCCCCATTGGGAGCTTATGTCCTTTTCCCTCTCTTTTTTCAAGTTTGAATTACCACATCATTTATTATATTTTCTAAATTACTACCCATCACTTTGGGTCGGCCTTTTTGGTTTTTAATGACAAAATTCAAACAAGGGAATCATACATATACATTACTTACTCACTATTATCAGGGGTTGGGAAACTTGGGATATTACTTACTATTTACTACTTGGGAAAAGAGCAACATTCAAGGACTACATTTGAGCTATATTATTCAAATTTTCATAGGAGGGGATATTTGTGAATTCCATCTCACACATTCATCTTAGGGGGAAAATAATTGTAGCCCATTATCTTGGTGTGACTGAAAAAAGGGAAAACTAACTTTGAGGGACACAATTCAATCACACACACACACACACACACACACACACACACACACACACACACACACACACACACACACACACACACACACACACACACACACACACACACTATAACTACATATATTTTGAAATGTAGTGCAGCTCTTGGTGAAAATCACATTGGGTGACCATAGAGGTTCATGTGTGACAATAAAACCCTATAGAAAAGTGGATGTGACAGAGAGTGAAAGGAAGGAGACAAGTTCAGACCCTAAAAAGATCAGAAGTAAAGTTATTGTGAGGATACTAGCACCCAGTTCTGAGACATGCACCTCGGTGGTCCTGTCCTCATCTAGGAGATCTTTTCTAAAGAGTTTCCAAATCCCAGTTTCTCAAAAGCTTGTTTCCAAGCCCATAATCAATCTAGATCTTCAAATACAAGCTAAGTCATTCTTATCTCACTATTGAACACACTTGTTTGTTTCTTACATGATAGATCTTGCTTGTTGCTGATATATTAATTTGATTTCAGTCCTCTGATTAAGATTTAAATTTATTTAAATCACACTCATATAAACCTCCATAGAGGAAGGGAGAGATACAAGCTTAACTCAAACGACCTTTGAAGGACAATCCACATTTTTTATGGGAAAACTGGGAATCAACACTTAGGAAGAACATGTAGGTTTGTAGGGTTGATATCCATATAGAAAAATTAGAAATGCTAAAAAATAGAGTCCAAAGATAACCAAACATTAAGGGTTGGGGAAATGTCATATTTGATCAATAAAATGGTTCACCAAATGATTTAACTCTAAATTTAACATGGTGGACTAATACCCTAATTATTTAGTATTATAATTTAAAATGCTATGTATATTCAAGGTTATCAAATTAGTTTAAGCATTCATATATAGATATGAGCATACTGTAAATTAGAAAGAATGTTTTAATTAATTTAGCAATGCCAAATATAGTAAAACATAAGGGGGGCTACTTATCTTTTCTTATACTTTATTGATTAATCTAGATTTGAAATTGGGTCAAATAGGCTATTATACCTAGCTAGAGATACTTCGTATCTAAAACTAGGTGCTAAAACCCTCAAAGAAACTAGCGTCAAAATTGAATACTAAAGTAGAAAAGTAGTGTCTAGTTGTACATTAGCTTCATGCATTGTTCTATGTTTCTATGTTAATCTAGGTTGTTTCATCTTCATTTTTTATTCCCTCGTGTACTTTCAAATAGGTGTTAGGTAGTGATTAAATGAGCGTGTTTAACTTACTTTTATACCTTTTCATAGGATATGATTTCATATTAAGGCTGATTAGGAGGTGGAATAAAGATAAACATAAGAAAATCTTACCAGTAGCCCATAAAGGATAGAAACATAGATTATGGATATAACCATATAACGGTTATGTCCACTTTGTATGGTAGTTTCCACGGTGCAATATGAAGGAGTATGATAGATGATACATGATGTATATGAGTATTGAGAGCAATATTGTAGGTGTTTACAATAGAGTTAGAAATTAGGAAGTATTTGCAAGACTTAAGAGAGAGTAGGATATTACATTTAAGATATGTTGGTGTGTGTAAGCCATGACTAAGGGGTACAAGCCAAATTAATACTATTAAGTTCTTGGCTATCAGATTTAGGTATCTATAGTAGGTTGAAATATGAACTTGAATGTGTACCTAGTCCTCTTAGCAATGTTTCCTTGAAAATTGGATTTTATTAGAGAATGTTCTTAAGAGCATAAAGTTCACTACTAACATGTACTAGAAATGGGAAATTTTCCCTTGTTAAAGTGTCGACTAACTAAAATTTAGGTTTTTTTTTTTTGTTTCTTCACTTTCTTATGCTCTTCATTTCCATATCCTCAATTTTTGTGTCATAACAGGTATTCCTAAGTTGAATGTTGTTGACCTAGAGTGTCAAGGGAAACAAATTGGGGGCTTGCGCCAAGGTTTGGGTGGATAGTGTCCACTAACTAACATTGTAACAATCAGACCATGTGTAATAGAACCTTGAAATCATGAGGAACCTTCAAATATCACTATTTTCTTCTAATGTATCAAGAATACACTCAATGCTAGTTATGTAATCCATGATCAAATGAAGTACAACATCTATTTATTAAAGGTGATTTTTAGTTGGAATTTAACAATATTGGCACACGTGCCGATTTCCAATGACTAGAAACATGAAAGGTAGAAAAGGTTAGTTGGGTCTATCTAACTTGGAGATAAAAAAAAAACCAATGTACTAAAACCTTACAAGTGTTTTTGATAGGGTATTGGGACTGTATAACATAACCCTAACAACATGATCAAAGGTACACAAAACAAAAATGAAGATGCTCTTAAAGAGTTGAGAAAGGGGTTCTAAGATTAAGAAGTCAAAAAATATATCAATATCATATGATTCGATCGAAATTAACTAGGCATAGATAAATGTGTGAAATATACATAAATTGACACGAAAAAAGACCACGGGGCCATGCTTTAAATTTGAAAACCACCTATAGCCTTCAAATGATGTTGTGACGACAATTTTTCAATATTACCCTTCAAATTATGTAGAACAATATTATTACTACTATATCAATAACAAATAAAACACAAAACCTCCATTTATGTTGATATTTTTAAAAAAAATAACATTTACTTATATCTTTAAATATAATTTCTATATAGATTTATCTAATGAATCACAGTCTTATTTTAAATTTGTAAGTTAGAAAAGATGGTGATAGCACTCCACTATATCTTCTTTATTAATAAAAGTGTAATTTTCAACCAAAAAAACTTACAACATAGATATATATGATGACAAATACCCTACTCACTACTAGATTTAAACTTGTAATCTCCACTTAACCCTTGAGCAAACTCAAATATAGTCCAAACGAGGGAAAATGTCAAATATTATTAAGAATCATAATCATGCTGATGTTTATTATTTTAATTTCCTAGAAAATGAAAATTCAGTGGCGCGCATTCGTTTTCAATATTTTCCATGTTCTGAAAATATAGCGGATGGAGACTTGGGAGTTTGTTTTTCATGCAAAATGATACGAATTTCCTATTTTTCATTGGTAACAAAATCGTACCGTTCCATAAAACAAACTGGTGCAGTGCATTTTGTCAGGAGCAATGCCAAAAAGCGGAGACAGAGGAAAAAATAAAGAACTGTGTTGATTAGAATGCCGTATAAATTTAGAAAGGAAAAGCCCAAAATACTTGAAAATGGTGTGAATACCAACAAATACTGGTACGATAATGTCTTTGAAAAAGTACAGAACGGCCAAAAATGCTGCACAAATTCAAACAAAATATTCCGTCGAACAGACTTAAAACCCCGTTTTTTATTATATTTGATTGAAAAAATGCACTCCCGTCTATTTCATATTACTTATTAGGTAGGTATGTTCATTGGTTTTTTTTGTTTTTTTTCGGTTAAAGTACAGAAGTAATGGACACGCCGAAGAAGGAACACCAGGGAAATTTGAAAATAACTCTCAACTCTATCACTCCACTCAGTGAGTGAAAGATACATTCCAAGTACTTTGAGACATAAGGGACATTCACTCGTGACACAACCAATCAAAAATTATTTCAGTTTAAAAAATTAAATTTTCAACATTATTTAAAGCTTCAAAAGGAAAAATATGTAGTTCATATTCATCGGTCCAAGAATTTACATAAACAAAACAATAATATTTAAATCAAATTGTTTGTAGAAGCCATCAACTTTAACATTACAACCCAGTGTTTTATAAAAGCATTTTATTTCAATAAAGACATTTATTTATAAAGGAAAATATCAAAAAGACAATTCTATTTTGGGTACTATAGAAAATTATAGTGTATATTAATGTGAAAACCTGAAGTCTAAATGTTATACCCAAATCAAGATGAATATGAGTTCAATAATAACAAGGATAAGGGTAGGTAGCTGCTACTAGTGAATTTCTCATCCACAATTAAAAGTATACAACTCTTTGTTGATGGCAAATAGTGTCATTGGTTGGTATTTGAAGTGCCACCACCCTTTGGCTAACTTGACAGCAACCCAAATTCATCTACCTGCAGATAGGAAAGCTTGGATATTTCTAAATCCTCAAGCTTCTGCAGACATTTTGGCTATGAAATACATAGCCAAAATACATATGCACAAAATGGAAGTAAAAAAACAACAAATTAATAAAAAGGAATGGACTTGTATATGGGAATGAAACTAAAACATAGATACTTACTCAACCCATCATCTTAGTGTTCCAACAAAAATTGATGGAGGATTAGTGAGACTCATCAAGAGCGTCGTTGGAGTGTCGCGTTGGGTAGTTTTTCGATGTATCTCGTGGCTAAAACAGTGATGTGTGTGTGTGTGTGTGTGTGTGTGTGTGTGTGTGTGTGTGTGTGCGGCTTTAATCGCATTTATTGTATGCATCGCTATTAGACTGACAATCTCATCCTAGCCCTTAATTATATGTTCTATTTTATTATTTACAACAAAAAACATGAAGGAAATAAAGGAAGCACCTGAAAAGTGTTGTTGGTGAGGGTAAGAGGAGAAGCAAGATGGAACAACCCTTAACAACTCTTTATGGTGTAGACACGAAATTACGCACTTAGTACTATTACATTACGCCTCTAGTATGTCATTATATGCATAATTCCTAAGCAAGAAAACTAGACATTGACAACACTTATATTGCTTTACATTGACATTGTTTTATCTTTCTATGCTTACATCCTCTACTTTTCTAGAATTATCCCTTTTCTTTTGGACATCACACAATGTATTAATTAGCTCAGTACTTCTTGTTTTATCTTTGGAGCTCCCCATACATTAGCGGCTAATAAGGGACATAAGTGCCCAGACGTTACTGTCCCCTTTGGTTGCTTTTGTCTTTTCCCCTTGCTTTCTTATGTTTAAAAGGACCCATCACTTGCTTATCTTTTCCAAGTTTGTATTGATCACTTTGGGTCAAATTTTAGAGTTGTTAATGACGAAACTCAAGCAAAGGAATCATATATAAACATGACCTACTAATTATTCTAGTGAGCAAGAAGAGGCAATTGGAGTTATTACTTTCTATGTACTACTTAGACAAAAGGAACAACTGAGGACTGCATTTGAGCTACATTATTCATTGCACATGAAGGGAAAATTCTTAATTCCATCTCACACATGGTCTTGGGATAAAAATAGTTGTCTCATGTTATCTAGGTACAACTTGCACAAGGTAAACCTAGCTTCAAGCGATACGATTCTATCACACACACACCAAAAATACATTAATTTTGAAATGTAGTGTAGCGCTCGGTGACAATCACATTGGGGTGACCACTAAGGTTAGTCTGGCTCAAGCATATGCATATTTTATTATATATAATGTATGTTTTGAGCCTTGTGTAGGTACTTAGGGTTTGTTGTGTAGGTACAAATGCAATAGGGAAACCCAATAGCAAAAAATTAAAGTGACATTATCATACCTTGAGAGAACTAGATATGCACTTGCTACCAGGACACTAGCACCCAATGGTGATTCAATCCCTTTTTGGGCACTTCTATCCATCACACATGTAGATCATTGTCTTCCAAATGAAACATGCACAGTCCAGATTGAGCTTGTTCCACCATCATTCATGCCTGGATTCAACATAGAAAATGAGATATTAGTTAAGTCACTCTCATCCTCTTGTTGTTTATACTTTTTTTCCATTATATGTTTCATATTGTGTGTTTCTAATATATCTAATTATCACCAATTCTCTTACTTAAGATTTAAATTTTGTTAAATATTTTTGTGAACTTGACTCTTGCATGCTCTTTATCATATTTATTCTTCTCCAAATCATAACGACTATAGGTTTTGAATGCTTTCTCTTTTATGCCCATTACCCATAGTGGTTGCTTTGGTCCTCCACAATATATTGAGCTCCTTCCACCTACTGATTATCATCTTAAAATTATGGTTGAATCTACACACGTTGATCCTTTCCTTAATTATACTTATGTACCCTTTAACGAAATCAAAGATTCTGATAGTGAACAATCTTATGAAAAAGACACTAATGTTGATCAGGATCAACTTGACACTCTCACTAATTTCCGTTCCACATGAAGTGAAAATTCCACTCATGTCCCACATTTTTTAGATGTTTTATTGGTTGTCAAGCATGCTCGTGAAAATATTGTCAATGATAGTATAATCCATACCTTAGGGCTCACTGCTACTACCTCCCCTTATATTCCACTTTCTCCCCCCACCAATGTGGGGGAATTCGTCATTCATATGCCTATTCCCACACCTAAGACTCACTTTTCTTCCCCTTTTGTTTTGCATATCCAACCTAGTTCCTCTTTAGGCACCCATGCCTTAGTGTCTTTGTACCATGATTTATAAGCTCACATTCGTCAATTACAACACGCCTTTTGTTCTTCATCTCCCTCTCTTTTTTCTTCACTTCTCCTACATAGTCCTTTGGCACCTAAGGTTTATTCTCACCTGCTTCCCCCTAATTTTGTTTCACCCAAGTTTCCTCTTTTCGACGAGCATGGATATCCATAAGAGCATCTTAGATAATTTCATCTTGCATGTTTGGACTATGCTTGTGATGATACATTATTAACCAAGTTGTTTCCTAGGATCTTATAGAAGTATGCTTTGCGATGGTTCTATGATTTACCTCTGCATTCTGTTAGATATTTCACTACTCTAACAAATCTATTTTTGACACATTTTTCTATGAACATTAGAACTAAAATATCATATGCACAAATGACTAAAATAAAGGGTCTAATGAGCCTCTTAGTGACTATGTTTTTTGTTATAAGAATACTCTCACTAAAATAAACAATGTCTTGGCTAATTCTGAATTTCAATATCTATTTATCCAAATTATCTTACCTCCTTTACAATAATGTGTTCTCATTGATTCTTTTTTCTTTTGATCATTTATGTCGTACTCTTAAAGAATGTGAACATAAGTTACTTTCTATGGGAAAGCTTAAATATGGTTATAATACTTCCTATCAATCTAGTAACAAATTCCAAAGTAAATATATGTTTAAGAGAAAGTTTAATGAGCCTAAGCCTACTATTAATGTTATCTCTCAACCAACAGAGCTCCAAATAGAACCTACACAATGCATTTTACTAGGTTTCCATATCCACCTTATATCTTATTGCCTAAGCTCATCGAAATCAATCTAATTTATTTTCCACCCCCTCTTGACCTAGATCCTAATCATCCTCATGGAAAGAATTTTGATGAGAACACACATTATGATTATCATAGATGTAATGGGCATTCCATTGGTTGATTTTTTAAGATTAGACATATGATTCAAGACTTGGTTGATAATAATGAACTTGAATTACCTAAACCTACTATTCCTAAATCCATAAATGACAATGGTAAACTTAAGATTTTCAATGATCCATTACCCAAATAGACAAAACAATTCCTAAATATTCCTCTAATCATGTTCATCATGCAGTTCCACATCCATCATCTTATGATCATCCTCTTGTTTTTCTTGTTGGTACTACTAATATTCCCCCTTCTGTTATTACTTTAACTTATGCATATTTTCATGCTTATTTTTCATCGCATTGACGCTTATGTTGGTACTCATGTTGTTAACATTTTCATGGTGCATCCTACTTTCAAATGTAATGCATGTTCATTATATTTTCTATGAGCTATTCAATTCACATTATCCCATGTGACACTTGGATCACCTAATTCATATGGGCATGGCATTCTCCCAATCATTGTTGAGCCTCTTATTATCTCTATACATTTATCTATTAGATTGTAGGTTACACATTATGACATAATCTTAGGATTTCATTGGATTAAGGTTGTTGAATCGCTTCATCCCTAGTTCATTTATGTCTCAATTCCTTACATGAGCATCACGTTGTCACTATTTGAGGCATTCCACCACATACTTTATCTATGTCCCCTATCATTGTCACGTCTTTCATTGTTACTACCATTAGTACACCCACATATACACCTCTTGATGATGGTCCCATGGCTTTGACATATAATATTACGGCATCTAAAGCTCCTACCACTCCTCATGATATTTCCACCTCTTTACCTAGATATATGTCACATGATTTCTACTTCTATACTAGGACATATTTATTGGTCCCATAGCCCACATCATAGGAATAGGTCCCCACATATGATACATGTTTTACATGGTACTGTAGACACCCTAAAAATATTACATTATGCATTTTAAACTTTTGAAATCATCCCGTAATTAGTTCACAGTACATTATGAGCATTTTTGACCACTTTTTCTATATTCCACTATTTTACGAACTTTAATGACATTTTAGGACTTTTTCCCACAACTTTCCTAATTATTCCTATCACTCACACATGGTATTCATTATATGGACCCTATTACAGTCATATCCCATTCTTGGGATTAATTATTTAATCCTATCAATATTATTATTAATCCCCTACCCCATTAGTTAACTTTATTATCTAATTTAATATCAAAATCATTAAAAAAATCCTACACATTATCCATTCACACCTCACCACTTATTCAATTAATTGATATTACTTCACTAGTCAATGTCAGTCTAAATAAATGGTTAAGTACTAGCCATGTGTGGGAGCTAGGAGTTGTGCACAAGGGCATGTGCACAAGGAGATGAAGTAGAAATAAGGGAGTGCATGGAGGTGTGAGAACTAAGGATGAACAGGTCAACACACAAGGTTGTACACATGTAAGTAACGCTGAGGACTTAGTTTATTTTCTAGACAGGGCCAAAAATAGGAAAGTTGAAGATCAAAGAAAAATTAATTTGGATTTTACCTCCCAAGTCTCGGTAGAAGCTTCTACTTAAGAACATTCCAAACGAAGCCAGAATTCCTACTACCAAGATATTCAATGACACCTCCTTTTCCAGTAATTCAGTGAGAATCACCTGTGCATCCTTGATGTTTCATACAAGTGGGACTTCCTTTGACTCGATGGAGTAATAAGAGCCATTAGCTCATGTTAAGGTAAGTCCAAGAGCATTGGAAACCTTTATGGGCATTAAATTGTTAGAAGAACTTGAATCTATTATGTAATTATTCAATCAATATCTTCCAACAAGAAGGGAGAAATAGAAAGGATTAATCTTATCAGTCCTTGGTGAACTCATAACAACCATGTTCTACGATGGGGGAGTAGGTGGGGTTGGTAGCAGTCCTTTAGAACTAGGAGTCACAGTGTTGGGATTTGAACTACTACCCCTGATATGTCAAAAAGGCCTCTTAAATTATTCGGGATAAGTTTGTAAATAATCATATTCGGAAATCTACACTTTATATTTTTCCACATGTTCAAAAGGAGTAGATACAGATAGGGGGATGAAGACACTAATTTTGAAGTTAGGATAGGCTTGTAAAAGGTGGTATATGTTTGGGGAAAATAGGTTGATTTTGAAGTTACATTAGATACTCTTAAAGGGATAGCTTTTATAGAAGCATAATTAGGTTTAGGAGGAGCATTAGAAGACTTAGAATAGAAGTTGACCTCTTGCTTGCCATGGGATCCAATTTCTCCAATCTAGAATCCATGGAGGGTGGAAGTAGAGATCCTCAACTGATTATTCTATTTTGTATAGTCGCCACAGGAGGATATTCAATCTTATTCTTTTTCTCAGAAATGGAGGAAGAAGCCTCTTTTTGAGACTGAGAACGAGTGAATACTGCATATGAGAAACCATATGTATCTTTAGCATCATCTTCATCAGCTCCATAATATTCATAGAATCTAATTTGTATGTCATTATCTACTTCTTCAATCTATAAGAAATAGTTGTCCTTACTTTCTTGTTAAACTCCTTCTTCTTCTTGAGTTCTATAAATTTCATTGACAAGTGGAGCCTCCAAGGAAAGCCTTAGGGGTGCTTCTACAATTTGATTTCTATTATGAATTTGATGGAGTGTTCGTTGTGAAACTTCTCTCTTAAAAATTGTTAATTTGTTTGCCAATTTCTGCAACAATGGGTTATTTCTCTCATCTTTGGGGTGTTATTCCTTATCCTTCCTTGAATGATTCTTGATCTTTCTTGATAGGATGAGGTCGTCTTCTAATTCAATGGAAATTTATTGAGCTTGTGCATGATCCATAGGAATATATCTTCGAAGGATGAATCCTACCTCAAGAAATTGAGCATTGATGAAGAATATTTATCGCGTTGTCATCAAAGGGAAAAGCTTCAAATGGTATCCTCGTTATAACGAGATATAAAATACCTCATATTCTCATTGGGCCCCTCTTTTATTTTAACCAGATGTACTAGGAGGTCTTGAAAATATTCAGTGTATTTTAACCTTTCTTCAATATTGGTTTTGATGTCATCCCAACTAGTGACGAATCTAGTTAGTAGGAGATAAAACCACTCTGGTGCCTTATCTTACAGAGATTCTACGAATAACCTCACCGACATATCTTGATGGTATACTCCCAATTCACCACATGCTGTGATGATGACCTTATGATATTTTCATGTCATATCCTCTAAATTTGGGAAAAATCTTTCTAGATCCCCTTGGTAATTCATGGATAGATTGAGGAAGGGCAAGTGGGAAAATGTTTTTGTCCCGTGACACAATTTGTGGAGGTATATATTCTTTTCCACCATTATTACTTCTACCTCTATAAATTATTCTTGCAATCCTTCTTTAGGTTATTGTTCAAGTGTACCACTTGAAGAATCAAATGGAGATGATGCTTGAGAGAAATGGTATGGATTGTCTCTAATTTTTTCTTTCTGATTTTGCAAAGCCTTGAAAGAGGGATCGAAAATTCCCCTCAACCTATTTATCCTGGTATATATTCCTTCATCCAATTTTGGGAAAATATTACAATGAGAATATGAAAGGAAACTATGGCATACAAAGGGTCACTTACAGGGACCAACAATGGGTTTTTTAGTAATGGATTTCAATAAATTCTTTTTTGTTTTTCCAATTTTTGTTTGTTTTGGATTTTTGGATATCTTATTTTTTGGATTTTATGGTTTGTATATTGGGTGCAGATATGTTAAATATACCCCACATTTGGCACCAAAAATTGTTGGTGAAATAACTTGTTGATAGGAAAAATTAGGGGGTTTCTACCAATGCTCTGGGATTAGGTACCTTTGTTTAAATGGGGCGGCTCAATTTATTGAAAACATGGAAATTATATACATTATTCTATCAATTGGGGTGGCATTTCAACTGGGGATCACAGAGAGGGACTTCCCTACACCTATGGGAAAGTCTTTTTAGAAACTACAAGGGAGGAAAAATCTTGAAGGAAAGGTGTGAAGATAATAACAAAGAGAGGGTTTTACACAATAAATAGTATAACAAATTTTATTGTTTCAAAACCATAACATTACCCATGCATTCAATGAGAAGTAAATGATGAGAATAACAAGTAACAAAACACAAAATGCACAAATTTTTAATGCATTACATTCAACAAGTACATTACTCATGGATTATAGTTGATATGGAGAGGAAACACAAGCAACGGAAATAGAGAAAAATTGATCACTTGTTTCTAGAAAGTGTATAGAATCTAGGAAACAAGATTAACTATCCTTTGAAAAGAGGAGGTTCTCCCAATTTATATCTTTACAATCCATCTCTTCATCTACCCCCATATGACTTTTCATATTCACATCACAAGTGAATTTTCACATAACCTTAGGAAATACAAAATAAGTCCACTTTTTCTAATTGCAAAATGGACTTTTACATTGCATAAATATTTCAAGGTCTCTTTAATGAATACTACAAAAATTCATGATTGTTTACAATGAAGAATTAGAATGGAGGTAGAGAAGAGGAGAAAGAATGAGGAGAGAAGAGAAGGAATGCTCCAAAGCATGGATCAAGATGCCTCCGCTATTAACGAAGACATTATCTAAAGAATTTGAAGATGAAAACTTTCTCCATGATGGCCCTCTACAATATTGTTATATTCCTGACGAATAATTATCCGATGAAGACATTTTGAACACATTTCCCCCTTTTGAAGTTTCTTTGAAATATTGCACCTCTATACACTTCCTAAATACATCAAGAAGAAGACCAATTAGAACATTGGAATATGACTCCCCTCATTGAAAAATTCCCTCTAATCCTTGAGACACTATCACATCTTCATGATCAACCATTCACATGGGAGAAATTGGATCCACTTTGTTCACTCAACCATGATCTTGATTTTTCCACTACAGAAGCACTGGTGATGAGCAAAGCATGAGACAAAATCCTTCTGAGTCCAGTGTGAGGAAAGGAGAATGATACCAAGACAAATTCCATACACATTCATTTCATGCACTCCATGTTAAGTGAATTGAAATATCTTTCAGGACAAAAATAGAATATTTCTAATTTTGGCACTTTATGCTCACCACATTGGGAAATGTGGGAATTTGCTTGAAACTTGAGTGTCAGGTTTATGTGAGTTCCGAAAACATTGTAAGATGAGTGAAGGATTGGAATTTTACCACTTTTATCTCATTTAACCCATTTACTATTTGTATAATTTTCAGCATTATTTTCTCATTTGACCATTTTTGCCAATTTTGTCAATCTTGCCAATTTTTGAGTGTCTCAATCATGGGGGAATGAAATGAGGAGTATGAATGTAAATTTTTCTTAGGATTACTATTTTTGGTAGGTACCCCCATGGGGAATTACTAAAAATATAAATTGGTATTCCTGGTATCATATTTGAATGAAACCACTTGTAGAAATTTACATAATTCATTTCAAGGCTTTGCTTCAATTTTCAAGAGATTTTGCTTGCCATATTGTTGTAGATTTGAGAAAAGGTAATTTTTTGTGGGAAAATTCATGCGGACATAAAAATGAAGGAATGAATAAGGTGACACATATAATATTCTTAAAGGCATTCACAAAAAGAACCTTCAGTTCAAATCTAATGTCAATCGAAGTTCGGGAGCATGAGTTATCAGCAAAACAAGATTTGGAAGTCTAGGGCATATGAGGTTTATTTTTGTTTAAATTTCATGAACCAAATTTAAAAAGTGATTGATGTATTCCAAGGAGGTTTTTTTTCAAGTTTTTAGTGGAGGTGAGCATGAGTGAATGCATTTATGGAGTGGGAGATGGAAGGATGAAGCACACGAAAGTTAAAGACTTATCCATTTTTTGGATTTTTGATCAACTTCCTCATGGGAACATTTTTTATGTCCCAATTTTCCCTAAGGTATGTGACATTTGGTGAAAAAAAAAATGTTCCTTAATATCATGCTTACAAGTGGCAAGTTGTGGTTTTCCTAGCAAAGGAGAGAGAAAAGCGTGTGAAAATATCCCCGGGACTGAGACTGGGTCATATGAAAAACCATGCACGAGTAGGGGGAAAATTTGTGTGTCCCTATTTTCCCCTCCCTTTGGGATGGATGGGACACAAAATTTTGCCTCATCCTTATGATGAAAGTGGCAAGTTGAGGTTTCACGAGGCGGGGGGGCTAGAAACTAGGCAAACGTGCTTACTAAGGCTTCCCAGGGTAATGTGATGGGTTCAGGGGCTTAACTGAGCATGGGGCCCGAATTTTTGTGTCCCAATTTCCCCTTTTGGATGGTACGTAAGAGACAAAAAAGTGTGCTCTAACCTCATGCTGATATTTGTGCACCTGAAAAAATTTCTTATTGCGAGAGCATACCTTGAGAGAGACCTTGAAGATGAAGTTCCCGAATCTCCAAGAGGACTTTTTTGGAACTTATTTATATTATTTTGAATCAAAACATCATTTTGATAATAATTAGATGGGTCCCATGATCTAATTTTTCCTGAAACACCCTCAAAATAGTTTTTTTCTCAAGACTACAAGGTGTTCTTACCAAAATTAGACTTTGGAAAAAATTTCTTAGGTCTTGTGAAAATTTTGAAAGGACTGTCGACACTAAAATTTTCCTCCAAAATTTCTATTTCATTAATGTATGTATTAGGAATAGGATGTTGTTAAGTGTAATTAGTAGTAGCGTCCGATAGAAGATAACGGCGCCGTCAGTACGGTGCCGCCAATAATGTGGAGTACGATAACAGTCAAAGTACAATAGGAATGTTGTAAAAAGTAAATATTTGTCATAAGTGGTCCGGTAATGTTAAAATGTCAAAGTTTGGGTAATTAGAGAAGTAGGGTCTACATGATTAGGAATTAGAAATATTATATTGGTAATAAGGACAAGGAGTGAGGTCATAAATATTTTGTGTATTTTATTTGTAAAAAGTCTAAAAATGTGGAACCCATGTAAAATGATAAGGTTTATCTTATCTTAACAGATAAGCTTACATGTACAGATAAGAGTTAAGGTATGGAATATGATTCGTCAGAGTGGATTTCTTATCCTATCTTAGAGATAGGATGGACAATCCTGGAAGTTCTATAAATAGAGAGGCCACCCCCCTCATTTAGCATAGAAAGAAGTAGTGAGAAATATTGTAGGAAGTGTGCGAAGGAAGCCATCAGTTAAAGGTGTGTTGAAGAAGCCATCAAGAGGTGTAATTGTAAAGTTTCTCCCATAGTCTTGTTGAAGTATCTCATGGGTGAGATTGTAACAGTTTCATGTTAATATTATAATTTATTTTGATATTTCAGATTTGTCATCATTCTGTCTTATCATAGTCAATGGTATTCTTGTGTTCGGTTGTTTTTTTGCTTCCAGATTACATCCACCAAACTAAAGTCTGTGCATTAGTAAATAATCATAGCACGAGGAGTTCCCGGTGAAGAATTATCATAGTGCCGGATTGGTGATGACATTTTGGTTCCGTTGCCGGGACCATTCCTCGTTGGTGGATTTTCTGGAGAGATATTTCCACTTAGGCAAAAATTAATTCGAGGGTAACCTTGTTTTTACTGTGCATAATAGTTACCATGGTAAAGTCATTTTTACCGTGAATAGTAGTTACCATGTTAAAGTCATTTTTGCCATGAGTAGTAGTTACCCTGGTAAAGTCCTTTTTGCTGGGAATAGTAATTACCGTAGTAAAGTCACTTTTTATCGTGAATAGTATTTACTGCAGTAACTTCACTTTTTATCGTGAATAGTGTTTACCACAGTAAAGTCATTTTTTACCGTAGTAAGTCAAGTTTTACCATAGTTTACCGTGGTCATTTCTATTTTACTGTAGAAAGGTGTAAAGTCACTTTCTAGTATAGTGATTCCAATTATTTGTGCACATAAGTCTTGTTAATTGTACTTGTGGGTTGGTATTTCACGGTGGTTACTTTTGAAAATGGGAAAGATTCCTGTTTTTTCAGCTCAATCTAATGAAGATGCTTCTTCTTTCATTCAAGAGTTTAAACGATCTTGTATTTGTAATGGCCTTATAAAAAGGGAACAATGGACTGAATTTTTTCCTACCTTTTTGGATGGTTCAGCACTTAGGTGGTTTGAAACACTAGGTGATAATGTGAAAAATTCATGGGATTTATTAACCGAAAGTTTTCTTGAAGAATTTGGTGAACAACAAAAATATGCAGATCTCATGATCGAGATCACAAAGCTATCCCAAGGAGAGAAGGAGAAGATAAGGGATTATCATGCTCGTGTTCTAGAGCTAAGGAGGAAGCTCGATGCCCAGATCCGGAAGGAAGGACTAGCAGATGGGTTGATGAATGGCATGGACAATCTCCTCTGTAAGCACTTCATTCTTGGGATGAAGCCAGAGATCAGACAACGAGTGAAGTATGACCGCCCAGCTACCATTGAACAAGCAAAGGAGATTGCAAGAAGGCAAGAAGAAAGCATGGAAGAGGAGCCCAAAGAAATTGTTGCTAAAGTAGAGCCTACACCAGCACCTTTGGTCCTGAATCCACAACCACTCCCGGTGAGCACAAATATTTCTCCTAATACATCTACTGAGTATGAAGATCTACTCAAAAAGATGGGTCAGTTAACTATTAATCTTCTTCGAGGAAAGGAATTTAGTTCTCAGGGAGGAGATAGAGGTCCAAAGAGAAATATTTCTGAAGTTGTTTGTTATGGTTGTTATAAAAAGGGTCATTATAAGTATAATTGTCCAGATAGAGCTTCTACATCTGGTAAGGGAGATAATGATAAAGGAAAAGCACCTGTGAATTCTTTTGATGTAGTAGATAAGAGTAGAAATAATGAAGTAGATGTGTTTGTAGCAAAAAGAAAGAAAGAAAAAGATAATCAAGATGGAAATGATCCTAAGAAGATGAAAGAAGAAACTAGTAAGAAACATAGGAGAAGAAAGTTGGGTGTGCAGGATTTTCTGATTTCACAGGGGCAAGGACCATACTCCATCTTGGAAGATCTGTCCAAAAGGCCTGTAAATATTACATATGGTCAACTCTTGGCTATGTCTTCTGAGAAGAGGCGGGAGTTGCGAGGTGGACTCAATGCTCGAAGAAGGAAGGAGGTTGAGGTCCCTGTTTTGGAGGCAGAGGCAGATCCCTATGCTCCACAAGCTGAGGTATTATGTAATGGTATTTCAATTCATGATGTCTTAGTTGATGGAGGTGCTGCAGTTAATGTAATGACCGAGTCTGTAATGAATATGTTGGGTTTAAAAATTGATCGCCCTTCAACACTTATGTTAAGGTCATTAAATAAGGGAAAAACTAAACCAGAAGGTGTAGTTTCAAATGTGGCAATATCTGTTATGGGTTTTGTATGTGTGGTAGACTTTCAGGTGATGAAAAATGGTACTGTTGCGTACCCAATGCTGCTGGGAAGACCATGGCTAAGGAGAGTTCATGCAAGAAACTACTGGAATGAAGGTTTCATGACACTTGGACGTGGTAGAGAGAGGGTGAAGATAAACGTGATCCCTCGACATCATAAAGTAGAACCTGTGGATTCAAGTGATGAAACTGATGATTGGACATCCTCTGATTACTCTAGTACCAGTGAAGTGGACACTGAAGATAAAGAAAGCGAGGTGGATGTTTCAGTCATGGATATCCTGCCAGTCACACCAACTCATGACCCCATAAAATTATCTGAAGAAGTTGATGATCATCTCCAACAAATAAAGATTGGTGATGCTGTGATGGAGAGTGAGAAGGAATCCTACCTCCAGCTCTTTCGAAGGTACATACACCTATTCACTTTTGATTACAAGGAACTCCATCAAGTAAGTTGGGTAGAACATTGTATTGAGCTAGTAGATGGTGTTAAGCCTATAAAGCAAATGCCATATAGAATGAATTCTAATTTTTCCAAGACTGTAAAAGAAGAAATAGATAAGTTGCTTGATGCAGGATTCATATTTGCTGTGGAGAATTCAGAATGGGTTTCTCCCATTGTGATCTCAATAAAAAAGAATGGGAAGCTACGCATTTTTGTTGATTACAGGAAGCTCAATAAGGCAACAAAGAAGGATCATTACCCTCTTCCATTTTCAGATCAGATCTTGGACGAAGTAGCTGGCGAGGAGTGCTATAGTTTTGATGATGGATATAGCGGCTACAACCAAGTTCGTATAGAAGAGAAAGATCAGCTAAAGACCACGTTCACCACTCCTTGGGGAACGTTTGCTTATAGAGTTATGCCTTTTGGGTTGTGTAATGCTCCAGCAACATTCCAGCGTTTGATGAATAGGGTGTTCGAACCCTACATTGGGACCTTCATCAGAGTATTTCTGGATGATTTTTGCATCTATGGGAGCAAGTTGGACCACTTGCACCAGATGGAGACAACATTTCAAAGGTTAGATGAAGCACAAGCCTCACTAAACCCTACAAAGTGTGTCTTTGGATGTTCTAAAGGTGTTTTGTTAGGGCATGTTGTATCCAGAGATGGTATTGGTACTGATCCTGATAAAGTTTCAAAAATCAAAGATTTACCATTTCCTATGAATAGAAGTAAGTTGAGATCATTTTTAGGCCATGTGGGTTACTATAGAAGGTTCATCAAGAATTTCTCAAAGATTGCACAGCCACTAACCTAGTTCTTGAAGAAGGATGTTGCTTATGAACCAGGAAACAAGGCGCATGAAGCTTTTGGACAACTGAAGGAAGCCCTGGTGTCTTCACCTGTTTTGAAGAATCCAGATTGGAGCAAGCCATTCATTGTGTACACTGATGCCTCAGATGCAGCACTAGGTAGTACTTTGAGCCAAAAGGATGAAAATGGGAATGAACATCCAATTTACTTTGGGAGCAGACAAATGAGCAGTGCTGAGGTAAACTATACTGTAACTGAAAAAGAGGCTCTGACTATCATTTTTGCTGTAAAGAAGTTTAGAAATTACTTGCTAGGGCAGAAATTTATAGTTGTAACGGATCATCAGGCTCTGAAATATATTGTCAATAAGCCTAACCCATCAGGGAGGATAGCAAGATGGATAATTTTGCTACAAGAATTTAAATTTGATATTATAGATAGGCCAGGAAAGAAGCATGTCAATGCAGATGCACTCTCTCGAGCCTATGATGGTTTAGGATCATCTTGTGATGATGATGATTTTCCCGATGCAGCATTGTTCTCCCTTGACACAATCCCTAGTGAATACATAGATATTTGGAATTATCTGAATGAATTCAAGTTTCCTGATGGTGCCAATGCAAAGACTAAGAGAAAGATTACTCAAGCCAGTCGTCCATATTCTATTCTGCATGGAGCATTATTTCGAATAGGACCTGATGGACAGTACAAGAGGGCAGTTGGACGTGATCAAGGAAAGGAGCTGCTAGAAGAATTCCACAATGGTACATGTGGAGGGCACTTCTCTGGACAACTTACAGCAAGAAGGATCTTGGATGCAGGTTATCACTGGCCCACTCTTTTTAAAGATTGTTATAATTATTGTAAGACATGTGATATTTGTCAAACACATGGTAACCGTAAGACTTCATCAGCTCCATTATGTCCTATTCTTCCCCTTGGTCCCTTTGAAAAATGGGGAATAGACATTGTAGGTCCACTTCCAACTACATCACGTCAAAATAAGTATATTGTAGTTGCCACAGATTATTTAACCAAGTGGGTTGAAGCTAGGCCATTGAAAACAGCTTCCATGGATGAAGTGGCAAGGTTCATATATGAACGCATTGTCACCAAATTTGGTTGTCCATTAGAAATTGTAACAGATCAAGGAAGCCACTTCATTAATGAGGTGGTAGAAGCCCTAGTCAATAAGTTTTCTATCAAGCACAGGAAGGCAACAACATACAAGCCAAGCACAAATGGACAGGTGGAACGAACAAATTTTGTGTTGTGTCAAATTCTAGCAAAAGATGCAGCCTTGCAGGTACATAAATGGGATAAAAGGATTCATGCAGCATTGTGGGCATATAGGGCAACATCAAAGTCGAGCAACAGGATACTCCCCATTTCAGTTGGCCTATGGCATTGATCCAGTTCTTCCTATTGAGTTTGATATTCCCACTGTGAGAGTTATGAAAAATGAAAGGATGGATGAAAGTGATTCAGTAAAAGAAAGGTTGGTACATCTTCATTTGCTAGAGGAAATGAGGGAAATAGCAAAGGATACAAGCCATAAGAAGAAAATGAAGCAGAAGGAATACTTTGATCAAAAGATCCGATGGTCTCCATTTCATGTGAATGACTTGGTCCTAGTATATGATTCCAGATACAAAAAAAGAAGACAGAGAAAATTTCTTCCAAAATGGATGGGGCCCTACAAAATAGCAGCTGTGCATGAAAATGGTACGTACCGACTGGAGGAATTGGATGGAACTCCCATTACGAAATGGGTCAACCACGACAAGTTGAAGATTTTCCAAGCACCAGAATAGTCTACTCCGAGGACGGAGTAGAAGCTAGGAAGGGGGAAGATGTCGACACTAAAATTTTCCTCCAAAATTTCTATTTCATTAATGTATGTATTAGGAATAATATGTTGTTAAGTGTAATTAGTAGTAGCGTCCGATAGAAGATAACGGCGCCGTCAGTACGGTGCCACCAATAATGTTGAGTACGGTAACAGTCAAAGTACAATAGGAATGTTGTAAAAAGTAAATATTTGTCGTAAGTGGTTCGGTAATGTTAAAATGTCAAAGTTTGGGTAATTAGAGAAGTAGGGTCTACATGATTAGGAATTAGAAATATTATATTGGTAATAAGGACAAGGAGTGAGGTCATAAATATTTTGTGTATTTTATTTGTAAAAAGTCTAAAAATGTGGAACCCATGTAAAATGATAAGGTTTATCTTATCTTAATAGATAAGCTTACATGTACAGATAAGAGTTAAGGTATGGAATATGATTCGTCAGAGTGGATTTCTTATCCTATCTTAGAGATAGGATGGATAAGCCTGGAAGTTCTATAAATAGAGAGGCCACCCCCCTCATTTAGCATAGAAAGAAGTAGTGAGAAATATTGTAGGAAGTGTGCGAAGGAAGCCATCAGTTAAAGGTGTGTTGAAGAAGCCATCAAGAGGTGTAATTGTAAAGTTTCTCCCATAGTCTTGTTGAAGTATCTCATGGGTGAGATTGTAACAGTTTCATGTTAATATTATAATTTATTTTGATATTTCAGATTTGTCATCATTCTGTCTTATCATAGTCAATGGTATTCTTGTGTTCGGTTGTTGTTTTGCTTCCAGATTACATCCACCAAACTAAAGTCTGTGCATTAGTAAATAATCATAGCACGAGGAGTTCCCAGTGAAGAATTATCATAGTGCCGGATTGGTGATGACAGGACCATCATTTATAGAATTGAATTATCTTTCCAATTGTAGACACCTATAATTTAGTCTACATGATCTTATTACTAAGATCATACTAACTATCCTAGTCTCATGTTAATTTACTACACTGCGCTAGTAAACGACCCTTTCTAACCTCTCCTACACCCCTAAACCTTGTTAATCCCTCTCTAACTAGCTTCTGTAAGCTTTTTCCCCTTTAATTAACCTTGTTTAGATTAATTAACCCTCTTATTGACTTTCTAAGAAGGATTTGACTTTTTAAACAAATATCTTACCTTTACAAATAGCCAATTTGCTTCCTAAAATCCTGTTCACACCTCCAAATAGGTTTTTCTAAAAATTAACTTTTTGAACCCTTTTTAGTCCCACATGCATCTAAATAATCATTTTCTCAAATCCAAAACTATAAAAAGAGGCACACCCCTCCCACCTTTTCCCAAGAACTCTCTCTCTCTCTCTCTCTCTCTCTTATTTCTGCTTTAAGCCATTTTAGGTCTCTTAGAGTTATTTTCATAGTTTATTTGAGCTACTTGTTTGTTATTTGCTAATCCATTTCAAAGATTTAGGTAAATGAGAGAAACCATTAATGGTGAGCTTCCATTCTTAAGCTTTTGAAACATCAACAATCACAAAACTGATCATTAAAGCTTTAATAGGTTCATTTATTGATAGCTTTCATGGAGTAGAGAACTAATATAGTCATGTTTAGAGGTTGATTGTTTGTTTCAAAATTTATATATACATTCAAATAGGTAGCTCTTGCTTATCTCTAATCTAATGGTCATTGAGTTGTTTGTTTGAAGCTGTTGGGGCCTCTATTGTGTTCTTACCCCATTTTATAAGATTTTGCAAACTTTTCATTGCACACACAAATGGTATCGTTTTTTACCTCTAAATCATTCTGGATCTCTCGGAATCATCTTCTAAATCATAGGTGATTTTTTAAACTACAAACTCCTTTACCTTCAAAAACCCACTTTCACTGAAATTGTCCCTAAAACTCCAAATATTCCCTAAACTTCCTTAAATCACTTTAAATATGTTATTATTTCCTTTACAACACTCTTGGATTTTTCCGAGTCTTCAACTCTTCTCTAGGGGGTGTACACATGTCTCAAAAAGGCTAAAAATAGTCATTTCCAAGTCAACTGAAGAATGTTTTTTTATAAGCACTACATCAGAAGGACTTGCATGAAATTTTTTCATTGTTTCAAACACTTGGGGAAGGTTATCACAACACACATGAGTACTTACAGGATTGGGATAGGCCTAAAAAAGAGGGGAAATTATTTTAGAGGAGTGCTTGGGAGGGTTTACAAGTAAAAAAATTGACACTTGGGTAAAGTTGGAATGTTTTCAATAGGAATTTTCCCTTACAAAAACACATGACAACACCCACTAAGATATCTCTGTTTTATATCTTGCGTAAGGCCCCTGATTTTTATCACACTCTTGAAACCACATTGCATGCTATTCAAATGAAAATTAGTGACCCTCCTGTTTCCTTTATCAATCTCATGAAATATTTTAAACTAATTTAACAAATAAGGAATTTATAAAACCCTAATTTCATACTCACATATGATAAATAAATGTTATAACACAAAATTGACACAAAAATTAAGCTAACGAGAATTAAAATCCTAAGTGTAATAAGGGGAATAAAAGACTTATTTTTTTTTGCAATAAATCCCAGAGTGTGCTAGACTGGAAAACTAGTAAACATGAGGAGTAGACTATTGCAACTGTACCTAGAAAATTTTATAATTATCACTTGACAGAGCGAACTTATGATTGAGTGTTGCACTACATTAGAGTGAACTCAGTGATCACTCGACAGAGCAAACTTATGATTGAGTGTTGCACTACATCTGAGACTCTATGTAGTTCTTGTGCGTTTGTGTAGAAATCCTACCCTAGGTAGATCTTGTGCAAGATGTATTTGATAGTGAGCAATAACTATATGTAGCAATGTAAATAGATATGAGGATGGAAAATAAACTTCCCCTCCTATGCATGTATGCAAAAAATGCAGCCCCTTTTCCCTTGAGTGAGTGTTAAATGGATGCTTTGATGCTCTTATAATGACTTTGGATGTAACCTTAGGTGATGATAGTAGATGCTTAGAGCTTGGTCCTTTATTATGGTCACATATATTTATATTTATATGATTCCTTTGTTTGAATTTTGTAATTGAAAACTAAAAGGCCAACCCATAAGAAAACAAGATGCCCAAAAAATAAAAGAGGCTCAAAAGAGGCGAGTAATATACAAATAAGTTGAGGGAACCAAAAAGCGATGAGGGCATTTGGGCATTGGCATCCTGGTTGGGCACTAGTGTCCATAGCCAACAAAGATAAATAAATGAAGATCAGATTGGGATGCGATGTGTGTAAGTCCAAAGAGGAAACTAGAAAGATAGAAAAGAGGCCAAAGATAGATGACAATTACTAGTTTTCTTGCTTATGAATCATATGAATAGTAAGATGTGATTAAGACCTAGAAATTTACCCAATGCATGATTTTGTGTCTATATTTTCCCCCACTTTATGTTGTTGAGTGAATAATTGATAACATAAAGTAAATAAGAGATGCGTACCTAGTAACCATGTAGATTGATGGAAAAAGTGTGCCAAGGAGATAAGAAAAAGCGTGGAGTGATAAAAAATGAAGCGTGAAAGCTAAGGAAGAGGAACTGACCCTAGGGGTGTAGCGTGTGAGTGTTGTACCATGTTTGTACCTAGTTTTTTTGTTATGCATTCTTGATGTGGGGCTGCTTCTTATTGTGTATTAAGGACGAACCTACAAAATAAGAACGAAAGAGTAGTCAATGTTATGTGTTATGAAAAAATTGTAAAAAAACATGTAAAAGTATGTAAAAATGTGAAAATGTAGTGAAAGGAATGTGTGCACCTTATCCGCAAAGAGTGAAAAGGATAAAAAATGTCCTGAACCACTGTAAAAGAGTGGGTTTTTTAGGTGATCTCATGCCAAGAACAAGTTTTTTGGGTGATCTCATGCCAAGTGTAAGTTTTTTGGGTGATCTCACGTCAAGTGCGAGTGTTTTGGGAAATCTCATACCATGGCAGAAGAGTGTTGGAGAGAAATTTCTAGTGTTATTCTCCATCCCTGAATGCTTCTTGAAATTTATACACCATTGCAAATGGTGTGATCATGCTTTGTTTTGTGTTTGATCAAAGTAAAAAAAGAAGATAGAATGAATTATGATTGCTGGAGGATTGTGAATGTGTTGTGTGTTAGTGCTCAATCCAAGCCCCTAGATTGAGTTGGTATTTCTCCTAGACTTTCTGTAAATGTAACTGTTATCACAAATTTTCAGCCTCTACAAATTTGGATAACTCATCAAAATGGACTTAGCCATTTTTCTCTAACAAAACCACGGGAGACTAATTCAGTTTGCTGCAGATTACATGAACTTAGTGTTATGTGGGTTATCCTAGCCTGTGAAAGAAAGGATCATTGGTCTAGTAATTATGAGGGTTTTTATTAAACCCATGGGAATCAAGTTAAGGCCATAAAGAAAAGGTTAAATTTTAGAGGCCGCACTACACTTGGTGAACTCGCCAAACATCCAAAGACCCCACCAATTTTCAAAGCACCGTGAAACGAGGTAAATTTAACAAACATTTTAGGTTTGGGCTTGGGTCAGAAAATTTCAAAGAACACATGGCGGGTGAGGGAAACTATAAATGAAAAAATATCAATGACCAAATGTGGACATGTGTCACCATTCTAGTAAAATTTAAAGAATATGCATTTCACGGACCTCAAGTTTGCGGAATAAGTCAAGTTTAGTAAGGCTTCAGGTCCAGAAAGTAAAGGGTGGTCAAGGTGGACATATGGAAGTATTCTATAGAGCCAAAAATTATAAGTCCACCACAGATGGAAATTGTGATGTAAAATTGTGACAAATGAATTGTGAACACGTAGATACGTGGAGCTTTTCTATTGGCTTGTTTTTCGCAACAGTCAGAAGATGATCCAAAAATCAACCGATTTTTTTTTCTCGACCATAGACCCCTATAGGATTTAATTTTTTTTTAGAACTTGACCTATTATAATAAACTTAAAGTAATGCAAAAATTAAAACACACTACATACAAATTGATAACGGAGTTTGAAAAAATTCCTACATCTCTGGGTTCATTAATAGAACTGATTTTCTATCCACTTTAATGACTGGAATTATAATACAAAATTAAAATAAAACCATAATAATACTGAATACAAAAGAATAAGAACCTTTGTCACGACCACCAAGTATTGACCCCGATTTATGATGTTGGTTCGATCCTTGTACTCTCCTCCGTGGTATAATGCCCTATGTCTCCATTATCGGTCTTCCAAACTCTATTGTGACGTTCTATGGATCCCTAGGTCAGTCTTCCAGACATTACATACTTTGAAGTTGTGGCTCCAAAAACCTAAAGAATAAGAACCTCCTCCACGACCACCGAGTGAAAATATCCTAGCTTATGTAGCAGATCTGATTTTTTTTGCAGAATACCCTATGGCTCCTAAGTCCATGCTCCAAAATATCTCTAGTGAGTTAATAATAACTCATGTATCCATGAAGACCTCAACACCTCCGTTGAATGGTGTTAAGTCTTCTTCAAGAAACCTCAACACTCCCATTTTACATTGTTAAGTCTTCAGATTTCAATAGATAACAATTATCACGAACGAGCTCAATAATGAATGATGACCCTCCTCCAAATCCAATGATCTGATGATACATCAAATGTATTGAGGCTCTAAGATCTATTACTTCTTTATGCTTCTTCACATCCCTCGGATCCATAGCATCTCTAGGATCCATCTTGAGAGTTAAAAATAATAACTCCCGAACCATAATGTTCCTATTAAATAATAGGACTTAATATCACTTTTCCGATAATAATAATCAGTCCTTAATGAAGATGATGAAAATGTCTATATTAATATGATATAGGTCTTAGTCATGCCAATACTATTACGATATATGCCATCATGCTTATATTATTATGATAAAAGAATTTTTGTCTCTCCATAATGCCTATAATAAAATAGGACTTTCGTCTCCATAACATCACCACAAACATGCCTTCGAACTTCACCAGTCGTCCACCTCAGCTCGGGATTGGAGCACTACATCTTGGAGAAAACTTAGAGCTTTAATATCGTCTACAATACTTATATTAAAATGCCTATAAATAGGCCTCCATATTATTAATCTAAAATTATATGGCCTTATTTTTTTTCTAAGTCCTCCTCCTATATCCCTCGGCTTGCCTTTGAAGTTATTTGCATTGGGAAGGAGCTTGTATAAAGGTCAAATGAGCATGTTGAAATGAGGATTGTCAAGGGCCTTTATATAGGCCTTGGGTGGCTCAAACTCTTTGCTATATACCCTATCACACCAACTCACCACATAGCCAACATGACTGGTGTGTTGGTTAGGGCACATGATTTGGGGAGGGGAGGTCGATGGTTCAAATCCTACTCTTTTTTTTTCACATCGTCAGTTTTACCAACTACTGCCACTATCACCACATGGACCTTCTGAATCCCATGTCCACTGCGACCCTACCACATTTCCCCTTCCACTCTCAAGATCTGTTATGACCCCGACACGTCACCTCTTCATACTCTACACTGATACCATGTCTGTCAGGATTCCCCTCATTGTGTTGGATGGTAGTTTTTCTGTGTGATGTGGATAAGGATTTACCCCACATTGAGTGGGAGGTAGATGCAATGAGGCTTTAAATATCCTTTACCAAATGATATCCATCATGATTTTGGACCACATCCTCTACTTTTTCTGTTGCATATAATCCAATAGATCACCATATATCTTTTTATATAGCTCGTCAATGTGATGCAAGAGCTCATCCCTGCATAGCTTGCCAAGATAAATGAATAACTCGCCCCTCTAACTCGTCAATTCATAACTTGAACTCACCCTAAAATATCTCGACCAAGTTGATAATAGCTCACTGAGTTTATTAATGGGGAAATATGGTGGCCTAAAGACCCACCACATGACAATATAGTTTTTTTCGATCGCTAATGAAGATGAATGTAATTGTGTGTCCAAGACTGGAGGCCTGAAACATCAACTTGAACTTTTTCTCCTTCGATCGATTCATATTTTTTCCACTTTTCATGACTCGATAGTTGACCCAGTCTCGTCTAGGGTTGACTTCAACTTTGACTAGCCACCATTTACGCGAACGGACTTTGTGTTTTACATTCAAATAGTTGATAGAAATCTCACAGAGTTGAATTTTACACTATGAAAATATTGAGGGATTTAGGAAAATATTGTCCTCTGTACTGTCCTCTAGATCACACCTCCCCAATGGGAAGGATTTTTGTCCCTAAAAACTTATATCTTCCACTCTTGGATCATGAACCCTGTCACTGTCAATGAATAGATCTATGTAGATGATATTGTAGTCTCTGAACTACTACTTCTTCTACAACACTTGGTTTGATCTCTAGGACATGTGGCACTTGGAATCACTACCTCATGTTGTGCCACTATGATATATTCATAAGACCTCCATGCCTCCACTGTATGGTGCTAAGTCTCCTTTTAGAAACCTCAACACTCCTGTTGTGCGATGTTAAGTATCTAGATATGTTTAGACAAAAATGAATCATATTAACTCTACAACACAGCTCCTAACCCCGAGTTGATTTCAAAAAATTTAAACTGGTCTTAAGGAAGATACATGCTATGCAGAGCTATGAATATTATGATGTCTATTATTGATGATGACTTGTCAGGTACCATCCTACTACATGGCCATAATGAGCCTCTACATAGATTGAAGATGTGACCTGATGTCACTTCCATGATGATCGACCACCATTATGTTGTATGGTCATAATGCCTCTACACAGAACGACGATCTGAGATGACAATAATGATCTCAGTTATATGAAAAAACAACTTACAAATCTCATAGCTTATAAATATGAGTTTCCAACTATAACAGACACTCAAAATATGATTAGAATATATAATGGAGTAATCCAGATGTAAATGCGAGAAAAATGTTGAGTATGATAAACATGTCCCTCACCCTATACCACTTATTTGGAATCCAAAAGCACAAGTTGACACCATCACTATCAAATCATCTTGCATTGATCAACCTTCTCAAAGAATATCAGGTCTGCCAGCAAGAACAACCAGTTCTTATACCAACATAATCCAAAAATCAATAAAAAAAAATTTCTCGACAAAGGAACCCTATAGGGTTTTAATTTTTTTTCCGATATTACCCCATTATAATCAACTTAAATCAATGCAAAAAATAAAATACACTACACACAGGTTGATAACGGAGTTTGACAGAATGCCTATGTCTCCAGGTTTATTAATAGAACTAATTTATTATCCACTTTAATGATTACAATTCTAATACAAAATTACATTCAAAGCATTATAATATTGAATACAAAAGAACAAGAACCTTTATCATGACCACTGAGTAGTGATATTCGCTTATGATGTTGGTTTGATCCCAGTACTCTCCTCCATGGTACAATACCCTATGGCTCCCTGATCGGTCTTCCAGATGCTATTACGATGGATTATCGATCCCTAGGTTGGTCTTCCAGAAATTACATACTTTAAAGTTATGGCTCAATAAACCTAAAGAATAAGAACCTCCTCCATGACCACCGAGTGACAATATCTTAACTTATGTAGCAGATTTGATCTTCTTTGTAGAATACCCTATGGCTCATAAGTCCAGGCTCCACAATATCTCTTGTGAGTTGATAATAACTCCTATATCCATGAAGACCTCATCACCTCTATTGCATGGTGTTAAGTCTTCTTCAAGAAACCTCCACGCTCTTGTTTTTTAGTGTTAAGTCCCTAGATGTTAGTAGAATATAATTATCACCAACGAGTTCAATACTGAAGTGTGACCCTCCTTCGAAGCCAACAATCTGACGATACATTCAATATACCAAGGCTTTGAGATCTACTACTTCTTTGTGCCTCTTCATGTCTCTCAGCTCCATGGAGTCTCCATGCTCCAGCTTGAGAAGAATTTTGATTGTTGAGTTAAAAATAATAAGTCCCGAACCATAATGTTCAAATTAAATAATAGGACTTAATATCACCTTGCCAATAATAATAATCAGTCTTTAATGAAGATGATGAAAATTCCTATATTAATATGATATAGGTCTTAGTCATGCCCATATTATTATGATATAGGCTATCATGCTTATATTATTATGATATAAGCCTTTTTGTCTCTCCATAATGTCTATAATAAAATAGGACTTTTGTCTCCATAACATCGCCACAAACATGCCTTCGAACTTCACCAATTGTCCACCTCATCTCAGGCTTGGAGCATTACTTCTTGGAGATAACTTGGACCTTCAATATCACCTATAAGACTTATATTAAAATTCCTATAAATAGGCCTCAATATTATTGCTCCAAAATTATATGGCCTTATATTTTTCTAAGGCCTCCTCCTATATCTCCTCGACTTTCCTTCGAAGCTCTTTGCATTGGGAAGGAGCTTGTATAAATCTTGAATGAGCTTGTTGAATGAAGGAGTGTCGAGGGCCTTTATATAGGCCTTGGGTGGTCCAAACGCTTTGTTATATACCCTATCACACCAACTCAATACATAGGCAGCTCGGTTGGTGAGTTGGTTAGGGCTCAAGATTTGTGGAGTGAAGGTCGGTGATTCAAATCCCAATCCCATTATTTCACATCGTCGATTTTACCGACCACTGCCACTATCGCCACATGGCCTTTTTGACTGTCACATCCACTCCAACCCTACCACATGTCCCCTTCCTCTCCCAAGATCTGATGGCACCCTGACACATCACCACCCGATCCTTTGCACTGGTGCCATGTCCATCGAGAGTCCCCTTGTTGTGTTGGATGGTAGTTTTGCTGCGGGCTAGGGATAAGGATTTATCCCACATTGAGTGGGAGGTGGATGTGATGATTATTTAAATAGCATTTTCCAAATGATATCCATCATGGCTTTGGGCCACATCCTCCTCTTTTTATGCCTCATATAATTGAGCAACTCATCATATACCTCACCAATGCAATGTAAGAGCTCGTCCCTGCATAGCTCGATACATAGCTCACCTAGCTAAACGATCAACTCTCCCCTCTAACTCATCATTGCAAAAATCGAACTCACCCTGCAATAGCTTGACTAAGTTGATAATTTCTCACTGAAGTGATTAATGGCGAAATGTGGTGGCACACCACATGGTGGCCTAAGGACCCACCACGTGGCAATATATTTTTTGATCGTTGATGAAGATGACCATAATTGTGTGTCAAAAACTGGAGGCTTGAAACATCAACTTGAAAATTTTCTCCTTTTCTCAATTCGTATTTTTACCACTTTTCGTGACTTGTCAGGTCACCCAGTCCCATCTAGGGTCAAATTCAACTTTTACTAGCCCTTATTTGCACGTACAATATTTGTTTTTCACGTTCAGATAGTCGATGGAAATCTCATGGAGTTGACTTCCACACTATGATGATCCTGGGGGATTTAGTGAAAGTTTTCCTCTATAATATACTATCAAACATACTAACATGTGAAGTAGTGCAGAGCTTCCCTATTAGCTCATGCTTCACCAAGGTCAATCAAAGTTATAAATAGTTCTGATAGAACTTGATATTTGTAAGAAGTGTGGAGCTTTCTCATTGGCTTGTTTTTCATTAAGAAACTGTTGAGCCCCTAAAATATTGACTAAGTTCACCAAGGTGCGTAGGCATGCAAGGCATGGGTTTAAGGATGGGCTTGTAAGAATAAGGTGTATAAGGCCTAGTAAAAGAAGGGCACATAGGATAAAGCACACAAGACATGGCTTAAGGAAGGGTTTAAGAAAACCCATGGCGCGCACTCAGATAGAGCCCAAGTTTTGGGACTTAGCCATATTTGGTGCTTCAGTCAGGACACAAGAGAAGTGGGACCCAACCACACATGTAGAGTGCAAAGGGTGTCATCTTGACATGTGGGGCCCATGAAAGGAATATGCTAGCGATGGAGGTGCATAATGGAGACCATCATGTCAGAATGTGCAAAGCCCATACCTGAAGGAACATGTTCCCATGAAGAACCCATATGGACACTTGGAAATGGATCTGAGGCTGTAGAAGGATGAGTTGGCACTTTAAGATGCCTATATATACAAGCACCCATAGAAGAGAAGAGATTATGAGTGGCTGGTTAGAGGATCAAAGGATCAAGAGAAAGACATATAGGTTGATAGAGAGAGTGGAGCTCTGTAGATATAGTGTAAAGACTCTACAAGATTGGGTAGAGACTAGATGAGGGAATAATGTATTAAGGGGCCGGGTTATAAGTTTTTCCTTGTATGAATGAAGGACATGACCCTTGTTTTGATTTATCACTTTGGTCTGGTCAAGATGTGGTAGTCTAAATGGATCCATTAAATGTAATGAGTATGAATGTAATAAGGTTACAAACATAAATGAGAATGAATGTAATTGATTCGATCCATATCTATATCATTTCATTTTTATTCATGGATGTTATTAAGTAGATACAAGCCCTTATATGTTTTCCTTTCTGTTGTGGTTTATCTGTTATCTGCAAGTACTTTGTTTGGAATGAGTACATTTTTCTAGAGGTCACTCTAAGTCCTATGATGATTGTATGTCTCATTTCCACTGTTACTCATTAAGTTCTTGATATAAATGATGGTTTCCCACTTAACTCACATAAAAGAGATGCTCGGTGCCTGCGTGTGCCTCAGGTGAGTGTCCAATTCCCACTGGGTGATAGGCTGGTGCACATAGGATTCCCTTTTTCTTCTAGTGGGTGTAAAAATGACTACATCTTAGTTCCATTGTCGATACCCTCCTTTCAAATTTGTAGTGGGAAGTTGTAATGAGTAATGATAGAGCGTTTAACTTTGAAAAGTTTTGAATCATGGTTCAAGAGCACGGAGGATGAATTTTCTCATAGATTTAGCACTGGGTCTAAGTTTGATGCACGAAGATGAGTAGAAGAGAACCTCTACCATGAGTTATATGAAAGATTTTTCTGTTTCTTCCCAGTAGAACTTTATGAATGGCTCTCAGCATATGCATCAAGATCTAGCTAGTATTATAGATCACACACGTGGACCCAAGAAGAATACCAAAGACTACAAGATGCAGATCTGACATGGAATCACACTGTGGATCATTAGTGGAAAGGCGTGCTATCTAGCTACACTCTGGAGTATGTTATTTATACATACTCTTGTCCAGAAGTTGCTAAGTTTGAGTTTCTGTGGGATCCCAGAGGATCATTTCTACATGATATCCCTTTAGCAATGAATATTTTGATTATTACATGTGGTTTAGAGGCATTTCCAATGGCCAACTAAACCATTCTAAGCGTTGGGTGAGGAAGCTAGGGTGGGGGAAGATGGCAGATCTTGCGGCAGGAAAGGAAAGGGAGGAGAGATGACTCAGGTATAGTGAAGCACATGAAAGGGAGATTTCTAGATAACGTGAGGTTGCAGGTGTGATGGATATATGGATGCACACGTTGCAGGAAGTATTTGAGGTTCATGTAGAGGACGTGGAACCTTAACAGTCTGTGTTACCCTGTCTTGGAAAGTGTGTAAGAGATACCTCTTCGGCTTCTGATGAGATTTCGTCACACAGAGAGAAGATTCGTGGGCACGTATCTAAACCCACATAGTGACCAAACTATAGTGCTTGGTTTTCCAGATTAATGGGAGAATATTGTTAGCCTAGTTGGTATCGGTGTAAGTGACCGATCTACACCTAGGAGATATAATTTCTTGTTTGGGACTTCTGTGGCTATGCATGTTCTAGTATTCAAAGGGATTTTTGGACAAGGATAAAGTACACAGGCCTTTGGTATCGCATCTGGGAGTTATGTGGGGTACACTATTGGTAGTGGGGAATTATCACAAACCATCAACTTATAATTCAGTGGGACTGTGGGGACCCTTGGCACAACTACTACAAGACCTAGTGGATCTAGTGGATCAGGAGGGACAAGACCTAGTGGACCTGGTGGATCTAGTGGGTCAGGAGGCACAAGACCTGGTGGGCCTGGTGGATCTAACAGTGGAGGAAACACTGGAGGAAACTAAGTCTCTGGCTCAAGAGGACAAGGACCCCAACAACCCCCTCAAGTCTTCTTTGAGATGTCATTACATTTACCAGATTACAGAGGTATTGAAGATGTTGCAGAACATGTTCACAAGTGTGAGCTGGTATGGCGCGTGAAAGGGATCACTAGCCCAGAGTGGAAGACAAGTCAGTTTGCAATGACATTGTAAGGGCGCGCGCATAGCTAGTATAGGAAATATGACCCTCATCAAACAGTGGTGGATTACATTTCTTTAAAGAATACCTTCTTGGAAGAATTCCACATTCCTGAGTTTGAACAAAAGAGCATCAGTTCCCTGAAGGAAATTCAACAAGGAATGGCGGAGAGTGTGTGGGAGTATGACGTGCGGTTTAAGACTTTCCTGTCAAAATTTTCATATGAAATTCACCCTTCATAGCATCCTCAATGGTTTTTTGGGGGTTTGACAACACCTTTTATAAGAGATTTATTTCATAAAACTTTTACAGATCTGCGCAAAGCGTTGGAGGACGATTTATGCACTGAAGCTGTTGGAAGTTTTGATACTGGTGTTAGACCATTTTTGGAGGCTCAAATTGCTGCTATGGCTAAGTATTTGGAGAAGTTTTCTGTGAACTCAACACATGAGACTCAAAGTGGGTTATGTTGTATAGCTTGTGAAGCAGAGGGGCATGTCAAGGATAATTTCCCCTGGAGGACAGTACACATCGTAGCAATAGATTGGGAGATTTGTCATGGGGACCATGATGCTAGTAAATGTCCCTTATTGCAGCACGTAATGTAGAAGAATGTGTCTTACTACTGTAATATCTACACCTCTACAACCCATGATACTAAGGATTGTAGAATCATCAACCAGATCCATGAGGCCATTGATCATGGGGTGCGCCAGACCAGTATTGCCAGTAGTTCTAAAGGTGATGATCAATGTTATGAGGAGCACATAGATGGAGGCATGCGTAGAAGGGGATTTTGTAGAGGATTCCGTGGTCATGGTAACCACGGAGGAGGAAGAAATGAGTTCCCATGTGGAACCTATTTTAATTGTGGTTCTACAGACCACTACAAGCATGAGTTCCCAGACTTATTGCATTGTTAATGGCGCGGAAAGAAGCACAAGTATGAGGAGTGCCTTGAGTTGTTTGAGCATATGAGTCAGCAACACCAAAAATACAAGGGCACTGCCATGGTAAGAATTAAGAAGGCAGACACCCAATGGATGCCCCAGGTAACACATGATGTAGGCTTGGAACCTATTCTAGTAACAACAAGAGAAAAGGCCACATGCACAAAGGAAATACCAAGGCAGAAGAACCTATTTTTGAGGGAAGAAGTGGTACATGGAATGTACCCAGGCCCTATGCATCAAAAAGAGGTATATCAGGATACCATGGATGTCATTCAAAGCTTACAAGGAGAACTATAGTCTCTAAAGGATCAATCCAAGAGAGAGGAAAAAAGGAGGGTCGAGGCACCAAAGGATGATGTAGATGAGGTCAAGGAAGTATGTAAAATGCTAAGGCAAGAGAACATTATTCCCTTGATAGGATCATGGTTGAGAAAGATGGTACCACACACCAGAGAAGAGCACAAGAGGAAAGTCTTACATGTTAACCTTCCCCCTCACATCCTTGACTATGATAGAGAGATCATGTTAAATGTCATTGTGGATGGATGGCTCCTTAGCAATATCCTCATAGACACAGGCACAAAGGTCAATGTTCTCACCTTGGATGCTTGGCATCAGATGGGAATGCCTACATTACAGTCATCTTCAAACATGCTGTATATGGAAAACAAGACAAAGGAAATGCTCATCGGAGTCTTAAAGGATGTAGCTATCACTATTCAGGGAGCTAAGTTCACTGGGGACTTCGAAGTCTTGGCGCTTGCTAAGGAAAAAAATTTCCCAGCACTACTTGGGCGCCCATGGTGCTATAAGAACAATGCGGATCTTTGGTTCAACAAGGGGTACATCAGATTTGAAAATGAGGAGGAATGTGTCATCATACCCCTGGCTGATGGGAAGCCAACCCCCTATACTGAACCTTTGGGAGAAGATGCCTTGGATAGAATACATGTGCACTCAATTAGGGATGCAGAGATAATCCATCCTACCGATGGGGTTATCTAGTTTGAGGATGCTCAGTCGGTAAGTGACACCACTAGTATAGCATGTGATAATTAGGTGCATGTAACCTATGCGTTAGTTGGATGAAACTTGAGAGGATCGGTGATAAAGATGACAAAGGCGTGCATGGTCCGGTGCATAGGAGGAAAGGAGCTCCCAAAGATCTTAGGAGGAGCCATCCCTGAGATATTTTTGTAGAAGATGGAAGATCAGTGGAAGGAGGAAAAGGAATGAAGAGGGATGTTAAGTTACATCCTACTAGGAGTTGTTGCACGCTGGTGGGAAATGCATAAGGATAACCTTTTGGAATGGCGCAAAGTGAGAATTTCCCTCTCTGTCTGGTTCTCTAGAAGCAACGCGCCCACCACCATCAAAGACTACCATGGTAGTGAGCCTGATTATTTCCACATAAAATCCTATGAGAGAGTATGGAGAGAGGGCATAGAAGCTTTTCCACCATCCCTCTAGATACATAAACTGTATTCTACACTGCAGGGTTGCACACATGCATGGTACATCCACTCTAAGACACACTGCCAAATAGGGAATTGGAAATAACTAGTGGCTAATCTCATCCAATAATTTGAGTATCGAAGCATCAAACCATCAGTGGATAAGGCATTACAGGAGGTCAAACGACTTATGATGGGGGATAGTGCAAAGGAAGAGGATAGGCTTGTATAATTTCTAGGAGAGCCATGCTTGGAGGGACACCTTGGTGAAGATGAATGTGATGAGGTACAATTGGAATGTGCATGTGTAAAGAAAGAAAATGGCCAAATGGTATATGTCATAGACGGTGAAGAGATGGAGAATTTGGAGGTTGACCATTCTCTAGGCTTGCATGAGGTGATGGATAGTGTTGATGAAAAAGCATGCACCTATCATTAGCCTTTAAAGACAAAGAAGCTTAATATTGGGTCAGAGGTGGAACCTAAGGAAGCTATCATTGGAGATTATTGGTCGGAGAAGGATGTCTCTAAGATCATTGATCTTTTACATGAGTTTGAGGATTTATTCCCACACAGGTATCATGAACTCAAACGCATTCACCACTCCTTGGGGGAAATGAGAATTAAGCTGAAGGATGGTGCGTGCCCAGTTTGGAAGATACCATACCAGATGAATCCTAATTTGTGTGTAAAGGTAAAGGAGGAAATAGACAAGATGATAGCATCAAGAATCATAGAAGTTGTGGAGGAGTCATAATGGATAAGTCCGATGGTGATTAGTATCAAAAAGGAAGGGAGGATAAGGATGTGTTGATTATATGGATTTGAATGTAGTATGTAATATTGATCATTTTCTAACCCCATTTACTGAAGAGATCCTAGGAGTGGTAGGGTGTGAAGTCTACTCTTTCACGGATGGGTTCTCAGGCTATCACCAGGTGAGGATTGCAAAGGAAGACTAGAGAAAGACAACTTTCGCCACTGAGTGGGGAATTTTTTCCTATACATTCATGCCTTTTGGGTTAAAGAATGCACCCACTATGTTCTTGCGCATTATAGTGCAGGCCTTCCAAGAATTCATCCACAAATTTCTCCAAGTGTATCTTGATGATTGGAACGTGTATGGACTGGTCAAGGACCATTGTGATAGCCTACAGTTGATGTTTGAAAGGTGTTGGCAGTTGAGGATATCCCTCAACATCAAGAAGTGTGTATTTTCTACCCCATTTGGGACCCTGTTGGGGCACATTATATGTAAAGAAGGCTTGTTGGTGGATCCTACCAAAATTGTAGTAATTGTGGGATTGGGGGAGCCAACCAGCCAAAGTGCAGTGCACAGATTCCTTGGACACACAAGGTACTACCAGAAATTCATCAAGGGGTATGCCAAGATCGCCGAGCCTTTAGAAGAGTTACTCAGGCATAAAAGTTCCTTTTACTAGGGAGGGGTGCAACATAAGGTGTTTGACACATTGAAGGATAGGCTTGTCACTGTGCCTATATTACAATTTCCCTCTTCTGATAAGACCTTCCATGTTCATGTGGATGCCTCTAGAACAGCCATTGGGGCAATACTTGCACATCCTGGTGAGGGAATTGTTGATCATCCCTTATGCTTTGCAAGCAGGAATTTGACACTAGAAGAACAAAATTATACTATGACCGAGCACGAGGCACTGTCTATGATCTACGTGCTTCCTAAGTTCAAGCAGTATATGCTGAAAACTCCCTTTATCTTCTACACTGACCACATGACATTAAAATATTTCATCAACAAGCCCATCCTGCAAGGGTGCATATGTCAGTGGGTGTTGTTATTCCAACAATTAAAGTTCACCGTAGTTGTCAAACTAGGAAAGAGTAATTCTAGACCTGACCATTTGTCTAGAATTGATTCAAGGGAGGACACGTAGAGCACTGAAGAGACAATGCTATATATGTAGTTGTTTAGGTTGTGGCATGTGCCCTCATAATTGGAGGATATTGTTGTGTTCCTTAAGATGGATATGGCACTAGAAGGGATGAAGACACTAGATAGAAAACAACTAGCCATATGCGTCGTGCCCTACATGTTGATCAGTGGGGAGTTAGACAAACTAGGGCATGATGAAGTTTTACATAGGTGTGTACTAGAGCATTAGCACATCGCCATCATAGAGGAAGCACACGGAGGAAGTGAAGGTGGGAATTTTACAGGTGAAGCCACTGTGCATAAGATACTAATGGTAGGATTATGGTGGGAAACTCTGTATAGGGATTGCAATGAGTATTGTAAAGCATGTGACCATTGTCAACGCATTGGCAAGCTAGGACAGAGAGATGAAATGAATTTGTGCCCTATCCCTAGTACTGAGAATTTTGAGAAATGGGAAATAGACTTTTAGGACCTATTGCACCAACAACATGTAGGACTGGATCATGCTATGTGATCACTTACATAGACTATTTAACAAGATGGGAAGAGGCAGCCCCAACTAAGGAGTGTACAGTAGCTACAGTAGCAATATTTTTATGGGAGAACATTATCACAAGGTATGGATGCCCTTTGAGTTTAACCAGTGATAGGGGTACACATTTCTTTAATGAGACTGTGAGGATCCTGTTAGCAGAGTTCATGGTGGCTCATCATAAAACTACTCCCTATCACCCTCAGGAAAATGGAACTGCTGAGGCATTTGACAGAATACTTAGTCACACATTGACTAAGATCTATGATGTCGGGAGACAATATTGAGATGACAAGGTATCAGCCGTATTATGGGCCTATAAGACAACTTATAAAAGGCTAAACAAAGCCACACTATTTCAATTTGTGTTTGGCATGGAAGCTGTCTTACCAGTAGAATTCATGTTACCTTCTCTATGTATAACGCGCATAGAAGGTATGGTTAATGAGAAAGCTATGGAAGAAAGAATTGATGAGTTGATGAAGCTAGAAAAAAGATGATCACTTGCCAGATGGAGCCAAACAACAGATAAATTAAAGTAGAAAGCATGACATGATCACCCCATTAGGAAAAATAAGTTTGAGGTTGGGAAGATGGTCCTACTGTATGATTCTAAGTTTTTGCACCATCCTGGGAAGTTAAAAGTGCATTGGTTGGGTCCCTACACCATCTCATACATCCTTGATTCAGGTGCATGCCAGTTACAAGTGCTAAATGGGATGACATTTCTAGGAAACTTCAATGGAAGTAGGCTAAAGCCCTACTATAAATAAGTCTTCTTGGTGTTTGTAAATAAGGAAGTATTGCTAGTTAGTTTAGGATTTTCTCTAATGCATTTTCCTTTCTTGTGTTTCCCTTTCTCATTTTTGTTTTGTGTTATGCCTTGGGCACCGGTAATCTCATTACTCTCTAGTTAAGTTGTATATGAGTAGAGGATCGCACATCATTTTAGTGTGGGGTGGAGTAAGGTGAAAGAAATTAGTGTGGGAAGTGTCAGGAAGGATTGCATTGTAAAGCCTGGTTGAATGGCCCTGTGAAGAAAGTACATGCAAGGAAAGGTGAAAAAGGATGGTGGGTGTCAAGAAAAGGCTACATTGTGGATCCACGTACAAGGGAAGAAGAAGCACATAAGCAACATGAGGTTGGTGAAAGAAAAAATCATGATAGAAGAAGTTTCTTTGGCGTTGGGTACGTGCGCACAAGAGTCTCCTATCAAGATGGTTTGGTTGCATGCCAAAAGGTTGGGGAATTATCCACACAAGGTTAGGCGCGTGAGTTAAAGCGTGAAAGTTGGGTTCGTTTGAAAAATATGCATTAAGTGTTAGTATGGTGGTAGGTAAGGAAGAATTTGATTTTACAGTGTGGGAAAAACTATAAATAAAGGGTCGAGGCATTTCATTTTCACTTTGCATATAAGGAGAGAAAAACTTTTGTATCTCTGTAAACTAGGGTTTCCAGAACTGATCTGTGTGAAGGAAAATCTGAAGAGGTTGAGCGTAACTAGTTTGGATTTTTGAACCAGAAGGAAGGGATTTTATGGGCATAAGAGAAGTGTGAGAAGGCACCGTCTTGTGAAGGAATTATCCTAGTTAGGGTTTGAAAAACTAGGGCACGGGTTTAAGATCTTTTCTTCACAGGCTTGAGATCTAAGGTTGGAAGAAGCGGAAGGGTAGAAGTGATTGAAGTACCTAGACTATGACACCCAGGAAACCAACCGTGTCACCCAATAAGCCAAAGGGCAAGGGTAGAGATCCAACAACAACCACGACAAACATGAATGAAGAGTGTTATGCAAAAATGTAGTACCTAGATGGAATTAAGCTTGGGATGGAGTGGGAATCTCATTTGAGAAAGATGGTGGTGAGAAATTATAACCATAAAAAAAAAACAACAGAGAAGGAAATGGCATCGGAGCTAGTGCGGTCGATGAACAAGAGGACACCATAGGGTTTTTCCATCTATAACAATGAGATAAAAGTGAAGTTGGAGAAGGCAGGGTTATTGCAACTCTATGAGTTTCCCTACTTTGGAAAGCTAGAGTGCTTCTATTAGTGGCCGATGTCATGCATGCATGAGAATCACTTTTACTTTGTAGGGCACAAGATGCGCATAACCCCTCAGCTAATTTCAAAGTTTACCAGCCTCATTTGCGAGGGAGACAACATAGATGATGACTTGAGTGACAAGGAGGCCATCAAAGAAATCATCGCTACATATGATTACAAGAAGGGATCCAAATATTTTGATGTTGAGGAAATCCCAGATCCCGTCATGAGAATGGCCATGCACCTAGTCACAAAGTTAAATGATCAAGATAGGTGGATGCAGGTTAATAAGCCTTGGTTGAATGTATGTAAAAAAATATCAGAGGGCACAATCTACAATTTATCGGCCTTTATTGTAGATGAGATAATCAGCAACACACATGAAGGAGACAAGATACTCTCTGGAAATGTCCTCTTGACAATTGTATTTTTTGAGATAGGAATGCCTAACGTGGTAGAAAATTTTGTTTTGGAGTATCCAACTGAAGATCCCTCACCCATGAAAATATTCTCAAAATATACATGTGAAATAATGACAACCCCCCAGAAGGCGTGCTTGGACAAGTGGTATAAGCACTTAAGGGATGCATTCGGGGAAGAGTGGAGAATCCTAGAGAAACTACCTGCACTTACAGCAAGAGAAGTTGAGTTTGCTATGTACCAACACTTATACATAGGCAGATTCATGATGGAAGATGAGACCATGAGCCCATGGTGTAAACTCCCATTCTCCTTCACTGCTGAGTACTTCCAAGAAGGAGTTAATAGGTTGAAAGAAGCAAAGAAACTAAGATTGGAACTTGGTGAAGTTGATAAAGACCACAAGGAGTTTCACAGGACATTGGTCTACCCCAATAGGCACGTGTACGTGGATAAGTACGTGGCGCCTGAAGTAAGAATGATGAAACCCCTGACTCTTCCAATTGTAAGAAAGTTCGCAGTGTGTATATATATCCGCATTAGGCCAAAGTTTGAGAAATTTGCATACCTGGAGAATGATGTCTCCATACCTGAAAATCCCAAGGGTAGAAAGAAGCCCTTACTCAAGAAAAGGGAAAGAGAAGAAGAAGCACCAACTATGCAGACTACCCAACCAATAAGTGTACTGGCGGCAAGCACCAAACCTAACACCTATACACGCAGGAAGAAATTCCCGGTAAAGGAGAAGACACTAGAAGAAGAGGAACCAGAGCAACCCCTCACCATAGAGAAGTCGCAAGAGGAAGTAGAGAATGCTAAATCCCCTACCAAGGAGTCACCTCTTAGGAAGAAGTAGAGGATAGAAGAGGAAGTTGACTCGGAGGAGACAGATAGATTGGAGAAATACATAGGTGAGAAGGATGATGACAACAAAGAAGATGATAACAAAGAAGATGATCCTGAAAGGTATCAAGAGCCACCATATTTAGCATGCATGATTCAGAAGAAGAAGGCAGAGAAGAAGAAGAAAAGTTCATTTTAATGTGGCACAAGGGTAGCCAGAGTGAGGAAGGCACCCAGGACATGGGAAGAAGTGAGGAGGTTGGCATGCAGAATCAGGAAACTATAAGCCTTACGGAGGAGCAAGTAAACAAGGCAACATAAAGAGAAGCAACGAAAATAATCAAGGCCTTGGTAGAACAAGAATTGGAGCACATCGCTGACATAGTGATGGAAGAGGGTAAGGAGTAAAATGTTGAGTAATATAAAGCCAGTATAGGAGGAGGTCCTATTCTAATGGTGATTTTCCCCAAAGGCAAGTGCTCAGGAAGGAGGATCCTTGATGCATAATGAGGACAGGTCATGAACTATGTTGATGACCAAAGGAAAGTGTTACACACGTGCTTCTAGAGCACTGTGCCCACGGAAAAGCTTCTAGCTATGGAGTCATTTGATAAGGAGGGTGCGTACCCCAGGACAAGAAAGATGTTCTCTTGGGCATTTGAGTCCCATATTAACAAGCCATAGTTTGAAGTATGCAAAGGTATAATCATGTCATTACCAAATTCTAAGGGAACCAACCCCTTGGTAAATTCCCAGTAACTCTCAGATGAACAGCTTTGTACTGCGCTCAACAAGGTCATGGTCGAGACTGAGGCTAGGCTATTTGAGAGAAATGACAGAATAAAATTTTTAGAGGAAAAGCTAGAAAAGAAGGTAGAGGAGCTGACTGAGAAGACTAAAAGCTTGAAGCAAGGAGATTTGATCAACGCGCAGCTGAATCATGAACTAAGGGATGAGAAGGCAAAGGTGCATGAAGTATAAAAAAATATGGAGTCTATCAAAAGTGCCATTATTTTGAAGCATCCAGACCTAATTCCTTCTGCACAAAAGTACAGGTCCACACTTGAATGCTTAGAAGATCTAACACACGTCCTCACCATGGAGAGACAACCGTTGGCCCTAGAGTCCACAGAAGAAGTGGCAGCACACTTGGAGAAAGAGGACAAATTGAAAGTGGTAACACTCATTACTGAGTATAGAAAAGTGCTTGCGAATGTTAAGATTGCTGCCCAATCTATTGAGGCCACATACAATAATTACACAGATAGGGATAGGGTGACAAGCACCTCGATCACCACTCACGAAGTAGAGTTGAAGGAGTATCAGGATAAGAATAAAGGAAATAGGGAGGAAAGGGACATAATCCTTGCCGAGGTTGAAAGGAAATCTGAGGCCATTGAAACCTTAAGGAGTTCAATAAAAAACTGGTTAAAGGAACTATACCCATAGATCACTAGGAGGATGGATGCATTTGAAGACATGAGCAAGGAGTTGAAGAAATTTATTTACACTATGAGTGCTAAGGGAGATGGAATAAGTTTTGGGGAGGTAAGTACCCTAGTCGGCAATCTCTGTCAGAGAGCGCATAATGAAGTTGATGCCTCGAACAAGTTGGAGGCTGACTTGCAAAGAGATTTTCCTAGCTTGCTGAATTAATGCCATCCCTTCCCCATTCTTTCTTCTCTTCCCCATTCTTCATCCCCTTATTCTTCTTACAAGATGTAAGTCTACTATGATCCCTTATCTAGTGGAGCATTGTTCCTGCAGATAGAGAACAGGCGTAGTGTGGGGTGATGTTGGGCCCCTAAAATATCAACTAAGTGCACAAAGGCACATAGGCACACAAGGCATGGGTTAAAGGATGGGCATGCAAGAACAAGGCATGGAAGGCCTAGTAGAAGAAGGGCACGTAGGACAGGGTTTAAGGAAGGGTTTAAGAAAACTCATGGCACTCACTTAGACAGAGCCCAGGTTTTGAGACTTAGCTGTATTTGGTGCTTTGGGCGAGACATGAGAGAAGTGAGACCCGACCATGCATGCAGAGTGGATAGGGTGTCATCCTGACCACGTGGGGCCCATAAAAGGAATATGCTCGTGATGGAGGTGCACATGGGAGACCATCATGTCAGAATGTGTAGAGCCCATACCTGAAGGAACATGTTCCCATGAAGAGCCCATATGGACACTTGGCAATGGATCTGAGGCCGTAGAAGGACGAGTTGGCACTTCAAGATGCTTATATATACAAGCGCCAGTAGAAGAGAAGAGACAATGAGTGGCTGGTTAGAGGATCAAAGGATCAAGAGAAAGACATATAGGTTGATAGAGAGAGTGGAGCTCTTCAGATATACTATAAAAACTCTACAGGATTGAGTAGAGGATAGATGAGGGAATAATGTATTAAGGGGCTGGGTTATAAGTTTTTCCTTGTATAAATGAAGGACATGACCCCTTTTGTGATGTATCACTTCGGTCTGGCCAAGCTGTGGTAGTCTAAATGTATCCATTGAATGTAATGAGGTTATAAACATAAATGGGCATGAATGCAATTGATTCGATCCATATCTATATCGTTTCATTTTTGTTCATGGATGTTATGAAGTAGATACAAGCCCTTATATGTTTTACTTTCTGCTGTGGTTTATCTATTATCTGTAAGTACTCTGTTTGGAATGAACACATTTGTTTAGAGGCCACTCTGAGTCCTATGATGATTGTATGTCTCATTTCCACCGTTACTCATTAAGTTCCTGATGTAAATGATGGTTTCCCACTTAACTCACATAAAAGAGAGACTCGGTGCCCATGCGTACCTCAGGTGAGCATCCAATTCCAACTGGGTGATAGGCTAGTGCACATGGGATTCCCTTGTTCTTCTAGTGGGCGTAAAAATTACTACAGGAACAAACCTACTCGCGAGGAAAAAGGAATGTAGAAGAGTAAAAGGAAGTAAACCTTACCCCATGACCAAATGAAAGGTGAACATGTGGTTAAGGAAAAGTGATGCACATATTGGTAGGAGTTAATCCCCAAGCTAATCAATGGCCACCATGTGTCAATTTTTTGTGCTTCCCAACATGTAAAACTTCATAAGGCCATATGTTTTGATTCCCTACTCAAAATATTGAAATAATTATATTTTTGCAAAGGTCTATTTGAGCCCTTCACTTTTGCATCATCAGATCCATAAATTGATGGTGGTTCATGGGAGAAAAATAAGAAAGCATCCTCAACATTCAAGGTTACAAGTCCAATTTGGTTAACCACCCATTTTAATGAAGTATGGTGTCTGTTTCTTCTGTACAAAACACGATAAAAGGAATGAATGAATTTGGTATGGTGTCCATGCTCCTTTACATAATTTTAATGCACCTTATTGGTGGTTGTGAGGGAAAATAATATTTTTCTTCTTTCTTTCTTCATCTTTAATATATTTTAACAATCTGTCATTTTGTAAGAGGATGTAGATTAGGGGTAGTTGTATAATTTTTTTGATCAAGTTTTAAGTTTGAGTTTCTAGTTTCTTACAAAACATTTTTTTGTATCTAGTCTATCAGGAATAGCTAAGGTGGTTGCATTGTACAACCATTAGCAGGTTTTGAAGGCATTTGTTTATGTACCCTAGCCAAAAATTACATGAATAGATTCTCTCTATTTTGACAAAGTTATACTTTCTTGTTTCTCTTGTTTTAAACGAATGAATGAGGCAATAATGGTTTTATTACTATCTTGTATTGGATTTATTTTATTTATTACACAAGGGTCTTTCTTAGTTTTTTTATTCTTCTTGTCATTGTGAGACTATTACAGAATAGTATATATTTCGCAGTAGTTCAGTCTGGTTGTAAAATCCTAAATAGAACATCACTTTTTAAGAGCCATTATTATCCATTAATGGTCTTTTGGGTGTATGAGACAAATTTAGCAACTGATTTATATCATCTCTAACCCCATGATTTATAGTTAGGATTGTGGATATTGTCTATAACATTTCTATAAATTGAGTATCAATAAATGCAAATGTCATTTCACATACTATGTTAAATTGATTGTTCTTTTCAAGCATCATTGTTAAGGATGGAATATTTCAATGGGAACATTAAAATACCAAGGTCATAAGAGAATTTACCCCCCCCCCCACCCTTAAAATATCAATTAAAAACAAGTAGTGATATTCATACCTACTAATCATATCATACATGTATACCATAAGTATGTTTATTCTACAAAGCCGAGTTCAATGTTTTTCCATTATAAGTAAGATTTGCTAAGAGTCCCACCAACTCTGTTCTAATATCATTCAAAGAATCCCTGGTCAATAATTTTATGTAAATGCAATATCTTAAGTTGTTCAGTATATGTTTGTTAGATTTGTATTTGATTGTCAAATGCTTATAATAAATCAAGCGAAAAATCTTTTGAGAGAAGTATTGTATTTTTGGTTGTACTTTCTTAAAATTAAGTTACACCAACCATAAAGGAAAGAAATCCATGAAATATTTTCCTTTATTTAGATCATTCAACTAGGTCCTCACACCTTGGTCAAGGCAGAGCCATAAGTAGCAGGGTCAGGCCATCCCCTTTATAAAGGTGACTCCTGATCTCCTCCTAGATTTGATTCATTGAGTTGAGTGTTGAAAAAATCCCCGGTTATCAACGAATAATAAATTTTAATTATTCAACATTATCTCAAAGCCAACCCACTCAGGTTAGCTTCTCATCTCCTCGGGGTGCTATTTTTGGATCCAAGACTTTGTAAAATTCTCTGTAAACTACTAAAAATTGTGCCAATATGAGAAAGTAACTATAAAGTCCCTTGGTCATAGGTTCCCAAGAATGTTCAGGATCATCCAGGTACTCATGTCTATATCTAGGAACTAAAATTTGAGATAACTTAAGGAACCAAGTCAGAATCTAGTTTGATTTGTGTTTGTATCTCTATTTTGTTCTTATACTATGAAGGAATGTACTGAAGCTCTAAGTTGTTGTATGGGGTGATCGATTCACCCAATGTATTTCCACCTCATTTGGGGTGCATGAAACATCACTAGGAGGATGATTACCAAAGGAAAGGATCAGATGTTGATCCGAATTGTATCCCTATAGGGGGAATGTGTATGGTAGAAACTAAGGCACATACAAATAAAGTGGCTAGAAACATGTGTTAGTGCAATCAAGACAAATACACATATAGAAGACAATGTGTAATCTAGCAAGCAAGAAGACAATGTAGAATACAAAAAGTGAGTTTTAAACATGGTACATTGATCATAATGTCGCAATACAATCAAGGCCTAAGTGTCCAAAAACATACAAGAACTGTACAAGTAAGACATAGGGCATAACCCACAAACAATAGCATACAATAGAAGAAAAGAGCAAGCAAAGTATTAAACAACCATAGTGGAAAATAGTTCCTACAAAGAAAATGTTACACATGAAACACCCATCAGCATGTTAGAAAGATAAAAATTATGTCAAAGCATGTATATAATGATATAGTAGTGTGTTAGTAAGAATAGGAAGTAGTATAAAATGAAATAATAACCCCTGTAGTTTTAAGAAAGTAGATACCCATAAGAGCTTCAGTGGGACTGGTAAAGTGTACAATGCCAAGAATCAATGTTATGTGTAAGGATCTACATAAATTATACATCCACAACTAAAGAACAAGTGAACACACGTGTATATAGAAAATATAATGACATACAAAGTATCTGTCTAGCATGAAAACAAAGAGTACATGTAACTATTATAAGCAACTAAGATTATGTGCAACCAAGGTATGCAGTATGTTGTGAATGAGTGAGATGGAATGATATACAATATGAATGTGATTGGAGAAGCATGCCCCCAAGTGAATATGTATCAGTATGATATGAGGTTAATTTATTAAAGACCCATCGATAGTCAAGAATGAACTATAGAACAAGATTTTATCATCGGAAAATGGTTTTAAAATGTGTGCGAGAAAAGATATGATCTGTGAAGCATAGAGCATAAAGAGTGTGAGTAAGGTGAGGTTCATAGATTTAGTATGTCCTCAATAGCCAAATTTGAACCTTAGTACAAGAGTGTGTCATAGGGTAATGAGGATACAAGTGTATCAATATGGGTAATGATGCTCAAAAAGATTAAATATGAAGCATGGAGCATAAGTGTTGAAATGATAAATACCTTAGAATGCTAGGAGGAGAGAAAAGTAAGAGTGATGCCCCTTAAGTGTATGATGATGACCAAACTATCCAAAAAATGTGAAGGGAAAGGGTTCTCCACCTGATGTGCGAGGAGATAAAGGCATGTGACCATGCTTCGAGACCATATATATGAGAGTGACAATATATCGGTAAATGGGACCTATGTCCTGAAGGAGGTGGTGAACACCTATATAAAGTAGACCGAGGAGGTGAGGAGCACCTCTGTGAATGATAATGAGGAGTTGATGAGAACCTATGTGAAGGAATCCGAGGAGGTAATGTATACCTATGTGAAGTATACTGAGGAGGTGATGTGCACCTATGTGAAGGAGACATCCAAGTGGTGGATCTAGGATGATGAGATGGACTAGTTGATCAATGATATTGAGTATGTCATGTACAAATAGGAGATCTAGGAGCATATTATGCCTTGAATTTGAGAGGTCCAGGATACCTAAATTCTCTAGCAAGTGCAATGGAAAGCTCAAGAGGAGGTTGTGGCCATGGTGTGGATGGCGGAACACCTTTGATGGTGATAACTTGTTTATTGTGAATGAACTTTAGACACAAGTGATTCATGGAAATGATAGTCAAAGACAAGGAAAAATTAAGAGCATGTCACACCCTTTTGATTAATGGTGCCACGATGAATGACACAATCATGGTGAGAGGCCCAACTATAACTGGAAGCTTGACGAAACCATAATATTTGGGAACTGGATATGAGATATGAGAGAGTGGATAGTTGATAGTGACATGGAGTGTAATAGAGCACACACCCATATGAATTGATGGATTGATCATTTTATTATTGATAGCATGAGGTATGATAGAATCATGAATATGTAATGTATCAAATGAGAATGTGGCATGATAATCATGATTAGAGAATGTGATTATTGGTGGAGATGCATCAACATTAACAACTAGAAAATCAAGAACCCCCGATGAAGGAGGAGGCACTGCATGATGTTGGAAGCACAATGGATTGAGAGGGGGGTAAATCAGTCCTACAAAAAAAATTACTTCATTTACAAATCCATACATTCATCATATCATTTATCCATTTATCATTCATAACCAGATGTGCATATTAGGTGTGTATTAAACATTCAAAAGATCATGCAACAAAGAGGAACACACATGAACATGATATATAAGTGAGAAACCATCACGGGGAATAAAAACCACTGAAAAATTTATTATATTACACAAATAAAATACATTTAGTGAAGCACCAACTTCACAAGGAGCATTAACCCCTAATTTTAGTATAGCACCAACCCTTCAAGGAGCACCAACCCCTAATTTAGTGAAGCACCAAATCCATAAGTAGGCTACAACCCCCTAGGATAAATAAGAACAAAATAAGTCTCCTAAATATATTTTATCTCTGATTTTTATGCTGCCACAACTGATGGAGATCACTTACTCAACTCATAAACCCTAGCTCATACCCTAGGTCTTCAAACTTGCTCTATCTTCTTCCTTATTAACTTATCTTGCCTCTAAACTCTTGCACACATGTATTAAAACAATCCTCAACCTAAAAAATATCTTATCATACTTCAAATCATTCCTTTGTGCCTATAATTCACTCACCTATGGTACGTACTTTTCACCCATGCAATCCTAGCTCACCAAATGTGCTCAAACTTAACTTTTATATGAATTTATTCTCTCTAACCCAAATGAGGTCAGTACCTTATGATAAATTAAATCCATACACCTTAAAAACATTAAAAAAACTCATTAAAATGGTCACAAGTTACTTAATTATGTCAGCCTATCCAGAAACCACTTATCATGCACCAAAAAGCCTCAAAATCCTACAATAGGAATGAGAAAAATCCTCTCATACAAAATATATGCTTATTCAAACTATAAAAATCACCCAAAATGTTTAAAATGACATTTTAACATCAACCATGGTCTAAATTTTCATGAACTGATCAAATTATTTCATTTAATGGGCCCACTGACTCATTACCCTCACCAAATAGTTGTTTCCAACAACCTGAATCTTCATTTTGGCCTCAAGACCACCCAATAACACCTCAAATATAGTATTTGGCCACTCTATGGAATCCTCAAGACCTTTACATCACATATATGAAATTTATAACTCTTGAAACAAACTTAGCTTCAAACCACAACTACTTTTACCTTCACCAAATCATGCTTCCTCAAATATAGTTTTGCAAACTAAGATGATAATCACTATTTTTGATACATTTAAGACTTCTAAATTCCTTCACTAGATTTGACATTCACCCCTGTTCACATTTCGGGAGATATCAAGCTTCAAATCATCCATCTTATGACTAAAACAACTCAATACTTTAGCAAGAACAATATTGTCCTGAAAATGTAGCCACAAAATTCTTGACAAACTAATTTGAATGACTGACCAAAATACCTCATAATTAAACAATACATACCTCATTTGAAATATATCTGAATTATCTTTCCATATTATATACTAACCCTTGCAAACTCTAAGTGGAAGACCTTTAATAAAGGAAATGTTTGGAAACTTCTTTTTAACACCGTTTTTAACTCAAGAACTGTCAATGAGCTCAAACTACTAACTCATACCGAAATTCACTTCCAATTTTAACCAAATAATGGAACATACTTATAAATTATTTCTTATCCATAAACAACTTTCGCCAGGCTTTATCCAATCAAAAACATGAACTTACCTCTTGTAGCTACTTGCACCCTACTAGAATGAGCATCCTCCAAACTTGATCCTAAAAGAACAGATCATAAATTTTACATAATATCTCTAAATCATAATTTTTATATAACATTGGAATTTTATCTGAACCAAATTCATAAAAAAACTTGAATCATATCCTAACTCATCCTGTAACTCCTATAATGTCCAATTTACCACAGACTGCTCCAAATTACCCAAAAAACTAGTCCTTATAAATAGGGTACAATTTGAACTTTTTCCCAAAAAATCATGACCTTAAACCTTCATTAAAATCAATAAACACTCCTATGCTAAAAAAAAATTCACTTTATTCTTTAACTCCTTTGGACCATCTTTCCTTAAACTAAACTTCTTCAGAAACTAGAATTTTCAGGTGGGACCCACATACTTTCACAAGAACTATCATACCTACTTGGAAACCTAGAGGAGTCCTCTATATTATTTTATCATAAATTTAGTAAAAATAATCAAAATAGGCTCAGTATACCTCTTGTTCTACAAGATTCTCCTAGCTAGGGTTTTTCTAGGGTTTCAAACCAACTTACCTTCTTAACGATTGTTCATAAAAAAGTGACAATAAAACCACCTCATTATTTTTTTGAAACATTCATAACTGAACTAAGATTATATTAATAATATATTATGTCCCCATACAAAGCATACAGTTCACAACGAGCATCAGAATGTCCAACATTTTCTTTTAAAAATATTGTTACTTACCCAATTTCACAAAAACTTGCATATCTTTAAATTCCTTAAGGATTTTGACGTGAAACTTGTCATGAAGAATCATGACAACATCCTATACCTTTCCATATCCATAATATATCTCAAATATATTTGAAACACTCTATAAAATCACATTTTCAAGTGTTTATCTACATGTTTCCCACTGTTTGCTTCCCAAGGACCTCATGGAAGCATAAAAACATTGAATACTAACCTAAAACACATCACACACCTCAGATACACTACCATGATGTTGTTACCATGATTTTACAAGACTTATTTGATCCAAATATCACATCTCCATCTCATTCTGCATGATCTAGGGATAGAAAAAAACCTTAAATGACCTGACACAATGTTAACAACCCATGAACTAAACTTTCAGACCTCATTCAGACCCATAGACACAAATAAAGCATCATACCAACCATGTTTTACCTCATGATTCTACCTAGCAACCCAGGCACCAGCACGACACTGAACTCACCAAACTTTGACACTACCAATAAACCTTCATGTTTGACACCTGATTATCACATCTTGGAGACTCACATGACACCATGACACTATTTTACATAAATTGAGTTGACATCAATTACAAAACTGACACATAATGGCCAACACATGATATGTATGATTAGCTAAAGAATCAACAACTTGTTTTTCATGCTTAGGGAGAGGATCATTACATATTTTGAGTCTTTTTTTTCATGGACCAACATAGATGTCAAAGCTTGTCATTCTTAGGGAGAGGATATTTAAATATTTTGAGATTTTTTTTCATTGATCAACATAGATGTCGAAAGATCAGGGATCTCAATTGCATTGTTTTTGATGATATCTTGAATAAGATGTCTAAGTTTGAAGCATCAATCTGTAGAATGCCCAATGCATTGATGATAGCCACATGTAAAATGTTTGTAATAATTACACCCTTTATATTGATATGGATCCAAATTAAGTGGAGGAAACTAAATAATATTTCTCTCAACAAGCTGCAATAAAAGAATATGTGGAGCAAAAGGAATTTTTTTTAATGTATGCTTTGGAGGTTACCATTGAATATTTTCAGGAGTAGTGAAAACATTAACAATAGCTTTTTCTTTAGCTAGATTATTAGATGGATTGAAAGTCAATTTTATTTGAAACCAAGTAGAAGATGAAGCCCGATCATGATATTTAAGCTTTCCCATAGATAATAGTTTGCTTTCATGTAACTTAAGAGTATGGCATAGATGATCAAATAATAGAGAGGTCTCAAAGATGATGCTCTCTTGTAAATGAGGAAAAATACTTCGGACAAAAAGATCTTGTAATTCATATTCCATGAGTACATTGGCCATCCTAGCTAGGTTGTTCTTATATTGTAAAACATAGTTTATTAAATGCTCAGTAGATCCTTGTTTAATTTGTGCGAGTTGAGCATATGATATCTTAGAACCGATATTGAATGAAAAATATGTGATTAAAACATGAACAAAAAGCGTAAATGATGTTATTGAATGAACAGGTAGATCGTAGAACAAACACATTATATAATCTTGGAGGCTTCTAGGAAAGAATTTTTTTAGTAAAGTATGATCATTCATGTAATCTAGACATGCCACATGAAATTTTGGGAGATTCTCTTAAGGATCACCATGGACATTGAAGGTGGGAAGCTTGGGAGTGAAAAAAGTTTTGAGGAATTGCATAAGTGGAGATGGAGGGTGTGAAAGGAGTATGAAATAGTAATGTGGAATCAAGAGATGGAGATGCATGAGAAGTAACATGTTGTAGTTGAAGGATTTGAACTTGAAGATCTTGATAGAGAGAGGCTAGGTATTGAGTTTCAGTGGAGGAGACCTTCCACGTGTGAGAAATAAGAGTTGCAGTTAAGTGGTTGGTGGGAGTAGGAATAAATACGGGAATAGTAGAAGTAGGTGGAAGGGAAGAAGTAGGGGGTTGAGTAGAAATAGGAATAGAAGTGGTGATGGATGTAGGAACTTTAATCTCAACAAGTTTGGTGGCCTCCTCACGAGAAAAAAATAAAAGAAGATCTTGATCTTGGGGATGTTCAACAACATGATCATTAATCTCTTGAAGGTGGGATTTAGTAAATGGTCCATAAGATTGAGCCATGATAAAAAGATGAAAAAACACCTAGAAGCAAGGTTGGGTTCAAGTGATGGGTTCACCAAATGATTTAACAAATATGGAGTTTGTAAAACCTTAATTTCATAGTCACATATGATAAATAAATTTTATAATAAATAATTAACGCAAGAAATAAACTAATGATAATTAAAATTATAATTGAATTAGATGGAATAGAAGACTTAGTTGTTTTCATAATAAATCTTGAAGTGTGCTAGAATAGAAAACTAGTAAACAAGAGGAGAAAACTAGTACAACAGTACCCAATTTTTTTTTGTAATTATTGAATGAACTTGGACCAGCATGCTTGGAACAAGACTAGGGCGTCAAGGTGTTGGAGACCACTTGTAGGAACCTATGACTATGTAAGACCTCAGAAAATGATTTTTGTTTTTTTGCAAGATGTTCACTAACCTTTTTTGTTGATTTCTTATGTGTCGTTATATGGTCACAAAATTTGTATGTAACCTGTAAAACAAATGATATCCTAGAAAACCCTAAACTACATCAAATCCTAAAAAATAAAGATGCAAATGGGGATCCAGACTAACCCCGGTGGTCACCCAACATAGTGAACTTAAGACCGACTGTGGCACTACATCTTAGGATCCGTGTAGTTCTTGTGTGTGTGTGTGTAGAAATATTTCTCTAGGTAACTCTTGTGTAAGATTCTCTTGATAGTGAGTGATATATAGATGTAGCAATGTAAATAGATATGTGGATGGAAAAATTAACTTCCCCTCTTATGTGTGTATTCAAAAAATGCACCCCTTTTCCTTTGTGGTGAGTGCTAGATGCCTTTGGATGCTCTTAGAATTCTTTTGGATGTAACCCTAGGTGATGATAGTAGATGCTTAGATCTTTGTCTTTTATTATGGTCACATAGCTTTGTATTTATATGATTCCCTTGTTTGAATTTCATAACTGGTAACTAAAAGTCTGACCCATAAGAAAACAAGAATCCAAAAATATTAAAGAGGCCCAAAAGAGTCGAGTAAGTTTAAAAGAGGTAAGGGGAACCTCGAGGGGATGAGGGAATCTAGGCATTGGCATCCTAGCTGGGCATTGGTGTCTAAATTCAATAAAGATAAATGAATGAATATTAGACTGGGTTGTTGGGTGTGCAAGTCCAAAGAGGAAACAAGAAAAATAGAAAATATGTCAAAGATAGATGTCATTTACTAGTTTTCTAGCTTAGGAATCATATGAATAGTAGTATGTGATTAGGACCTAGAAATGTACCCAAATTCATGATTTTGTGTCTACATAAACACATTAACAATTATATTACATTTAATGATGAGGATATCCCACATGAGTCATATATTGATTTTCCTCCTCTCCTTATCATGGCTCAGTTCCAAGGTTTCCAAATTAAGCGTGTACTCATTGATAATGTTTCTGAATTGAGTATTTTTCTTCTATTATTACTAGCTCAACTCAATATTCCTCATAGTGAAATTGAACAACCTCCTCTTATTCTCTATGGATATGAAAATGCCACTTGTGCATGCATAAGTATTATCAAACTGAAGTTACAAGTAGGACCCCACAAAGCTCATTACTCCTTTATATGTCATAGATTCCCCATTGCAATTTAATACCCTCCTTGGTCGACCTTGGATTCATGACATGTGTGTTATCCATACCATATTCCATCATTGTGTCAAGTTTATCATTTATGGCTATAAACATATTGTCACTACTTATCCCGAACCATTCAAATATTTTTTGCATGTACTCTAACACCTCCATGGTTATTTACCCATCTCAACCAATCCTCTCACATTTTCTTGATACATACAATATTGGAGAGCCCATGAATTCCATTCCTATATCACCACCCTCCACTGCTTCCTCCATTAATATGCACACTACTAATATCATCTCTTACCATATCCTCCCATACATCTTCCACTTATATTGTCAAACCCCTAACAAAGTCAAAACAATACTTCCATGTTGATACTAACTATTATGATGATGATGTTATTGATACTATTGAGAATAGTGATAACACTCTTCATTCTTTGGAGTTTACCCCCATGGAATTTGATGAATCCGTATTTCATAGCCACTACATTGATATAGGTCCTACTGAATACCTAGTTAAATCTCCAATTCCACAGGCTACTAATACTACTATGGTTTCTTATCATAATAACATGCACATCCTTGAACCCATTCCACCTATTGTGCTTATCAAATAAGTTCCTCTTTCTATTCTTAGTTAGTCTTCTATCCCACCCTCCTCTTTTGATCAATTTACTTGCACAATATACATTAATCAGGAGTATTTTTAGTATGTAACTTATGATCCTTAGTTCTCTGAAACCATATGTACTTATGAGGCTCTAACCCACATGGACATAACTCCTACCGATATCACTCCTTTGCTCCAACCACATCTAGTGAATATCAAGGCTATATCTTTCTCCTAGTATCTTATAGTACAAGGGTCTTTTATATGTAGGTTTGGGTTGCACGTGATACCACAACTTTTCCACTTACACTCAGGTAATCCTTATTGGATTACATTGGTGGAAATATTGATATACATAATACTATTCAAACCTATCCTTTGTCCTCCAAGACCATCATTATTTGTAATGATTCATTCCTTGCTTATACTCCTAATTTATCATGATGGAATTCACATAAACAATCTAATCCACCTTTCACTAATGAATAATATTTCATGGGCATTTATGACTTATGAATCACAAGTTTCGTCAAAAATAGGCCAAAATACTTTACATAATATGATTTTAATCCAAATCCTCTTTTCTATATTTCAGATTTAGATGACTTTCTCGATGATATCACTTAGATCACCATGGGATTTACATTTGGGGGCATATTACTTCCCACTTTTAGTCGATCATGCACTCTTGTTCTAGGTTCAAACCCGACTATTTAGGGTGCAATTACCTACATGGACCTCACCTCGTACACATACACTGGGGGAAACCTTTCTCCCCTATCATATTTGTTCTATTTAATGTTCACATATCTGTAAAAATTCAAAAAAAACCTAGATCTTGATTGGATGAATTCATGTTTTTTCATATTATTCTATGTTACACATTATTTATCATGTTACTTGGATTCATAGTATACTCTATCCTTTTTCCACACACACACATGCATTCACATGATACTTTTTGAAGTGAATATAGGTCTCTACATGATATATTATGTTTGACATTATTCCCTACTAGTCCCACTGAGGCTCCTGGGGGTATCTACCTTTCCCATTCCTCTATATTCAACCTCTATCATTCTAATATCTAATAATTTCATTCCTATTTTCCAGTTGTACACAATGTGACATACTATCAACATTTCTAACATGTTAACGGGTGCTTCATGTGTAGAATTTTTCTTTGCAAGCCTAATTCTAACTATCATTATCCGATTTGTTTGTATATTGTCTATGCTTGTGTCTTGATTGTCACTGTTTGTGGGCTATGCCCTATGATTGATTGCATGTATTTATTTCCATAATCCTTGAGGGATTTTAATTTCTCGTGACATCCTAAGTGGTGTCGCATGCTTTCAACCAATTACTTGTTGTGTGTTTTTTCATGTTATTTTGTGTATAGACTTCTTTCTATTACGTCATGCATATTTTTTTTTGTGACTAACACTTTTTCAATCTTTTCCAATTTTTTTTCATGATGGTTTTCACCATGTGCATTACCTATTCCCCTTGCACGAGTTTTATTCCAGATGTACACATCAGTTTCAGCTTTCCTTGTTTGAGAGGCACTCACCTTGGTTTATCTCATACACCCCAAATGAGTGGGGGTGATCATCAATTGATTATTTCACCCTCTAAAAATTCTAGAGACAAGTTTAGACACTGGTTTTTCATCACCGTCTACTTCTTTTGATATGTACATTATTTAATCTAAACCTATCAATATGTAGACACTAAATCATGCACTTTGGGTCCATTACTAGGTTTTATTCACATACTACTATTCATATGCTTCTTATAGGATAAAATCACTAATTGATAATTATACTTGGCCTATTATGTTCCCTTCTAGTCTACCTCTTATCCTTATGGACCACACTACCCTGTCAGATCATTCACATTTCACCTTTTTTAGCTCTAGACACCAACACCCATCTAGGATGCTAGCGCGCAAGTTCCCTCACCCCCTCTGGGCACCCTAGACCCCTTTTTACTTTTCTCACTCCTTTTGGGTCCGTTCTAGCCATTGGGAATCTATATCCCTTAGGTGTCATCCTTTTAGTGATCAATTATGAAATTTGAACAAGAGAAGCATATAAATATAAACTTTTGTGACCAAATTAAAGGACCAAGCTGTAAGAATCAATACTATCACCTAAGGTTTCATCTCACAAGCACTCAAGAGCATATTTTCATTCATCTAACACCATTATAAGGGACAAGGGATGGTTTTCTACATCACATGCATTTGAGGGAGGTTCATTTTATTCCATACACACATCTATTACATCTAGCTACTTTGTTTTCTATCAAGTGTGACTCACACAAGAGCCACCTAGGGCATAATTTCTGCACACAAACACATAGAACTACATTGGGTTTGAGATGTAGTGCAACACTTATTTGTAAGATCACTTGTTTGAAACTGAGAACAATCTGACCCCTCATTTTGCATATTTCATTTTTAGGATTTGATGTTCTTTTGAGAGTTTTGCAGGTGATCTCTTTATTACAAGTTATCAATGACATCGACAATCATAGTGTGACCATCTAGCGAAAAATAATGAGGGTTTCTGATCATCCAGTGTCCCTGTAAAATTTATGTCTGGACCTGCTGCATAGACCCTAATGCCTAGTAAGGGATCCTAACACCTAGGTGCCCCGAGTACCAGTCTAAGTGCTTAGGTACCTACTAATCCTACACTTTTTTGGGTTTCAGTTTTGAGGTCTTGTACTTCCATTCTACTAGTCTTCAACCTTCGCATACTGCTAGGATATTTGTGAAATCAGATAAGTAACTTAACTCTCTATTACACTTAGGGTTTTTAATTCCTTTTCTTATTTTCTTGAGTCATTTCTAAATTTTACTATCATATATACTTGTTGTAGCATACATAAGAATTTTAAAAAGTAATCTATACCCTAGTTTATTTTTGTTAAATCATTTAGTGAACCCAATCATAGTCAAACTCATTTCCCTAGGATTCTCATGGCTAAATCTTATCCTACTAGGAAAGTTGTGTCTCATGAAAGTGTGAACCCAATCCTTGATGATGAGTGTTGTTTCAACTGAACTTATTGATATTTATTGTTGTGATCAAGATACTAATGAAAATTTCCACAACATTATTACTAGAAAATACCACCTTTCCACTACTACTCCTATTGAATATTGTTGTTTGCGTACTTTCACTTGAAGATGCAATTTTTTTAATGAGCTACAAGCCTTGTTGTCCCAAAGGATCTCCTACTGCTTTTTGAGTTTTCCTCCACTATTGGTGTGCATATTGATGTTATATATGCTATTGTGGTGATATTTCTTCTCCTCTAGATGCAAGTAATTCTATTTCTAAAAATGTAAATGTACATGTACATGATGTGGTTTCTACTCATAGTCTAGATGAGTCTAATGATTTATCTCATATTATTCCTAATGCTTGTAATGATATATCTCATAATAATTATTATACTTATTTTTATGTTGATAGTTTAGAAGAATTAATTACTTGTGAAAATTTGGCTGATAGTGACATAGATTCTATTTCCAATCATAAGCATATTAGTTAAGATGATCTTTCTTTATATACTTCTGAGAGTGAAATTTTTTCTCCACTTTCCTCTAGTTATGATATTACTTACAATGTCATACATGATCATCATCCTCCTCTTTTTCCACTCTTGAATCTGTATCTAGTGTTGCTATCAATCCTGCATGTTCTTCACCTCTTGTTTGTACTCCTATAAACATGCCTCTCATCATCCCACATGAGCTTCCATCTAGCACTCCTATTGAGTCTCCATATTCTCCACCTCCTGCCACATCCACTATTTCTCCACAAATTCAAATGATAACTCACAATGGCAAGGTTCAAGCAATTAATGTTCCTCTTATTTCACCTTACCATTCCATCACATGATATCTTATCTCAGGTCCAATCTTTTAGTTTAGAAAGAATATCCTATTATATGTCTATTGATAAAAACTATCTCCATGAAAATCCCTATTCCTAAGAAAATTCATAATTCATATTTTCCTAAGGATTTTTTTCATGCCTACTTTCACTTGCTTTGATGGAACTGGCAATCCTTACTTACATCTCAAGCATTATTATCTTGTTATGGCTTCTTATTTGAATGATCAATTATTACTAAGGGCCTTTCACCATAGTATTATTGATAATTTTGGGCTTATTAGCACATATTAAGACATGGAAGATGCTTTTCTTAGGAAATTCATGATTAACAATGGTCCTATAATCACTCATGATTGCTTGCCTACATTGCATCAAGAAAAAACTAAGCCTATTTTAGACTATATCTTACGCTTCAATTCTTACATGCATCAATTATTATTGCAGCCATTTGAATAAGAAAATCAATTCATATTTTGTCATGGCTTGATCCCTGCAATCAAATAAATATTGCAATATGAATCATGTGAATCATTTAAAATTTTATGCCATAGAGTCATCGATCTAGAAGAAGACTTGATTGTTGTACATGTTTAAGATCCTGATCCTCCTCCTTTGCTTCCACTTCTACTTCTAAGGTCTCTTCTCCTCTTCCAAAAAGTGATTGTCCTACTAGGTCTCCATCTCCTCCACCATGCAAGTGTATTACATCTTGACCACCATGTCAACATCCTCCTTCTACTCCAAATAGGTCTCCACAAAAGACTCCTTCTACTACTACTCGAGAACCATTGCAATTTCCACATGCTACCAAACCTCATGATGTGATGTGTGATTTATTAGATAAAAACTTAATTTATTTATCATCTAACTAACAACATCCTCCCCATCACTTGTAACATTAATGTGATCATCCCTATTACAACTTCCATCACATCAATGGCCATCAAGAAAATGACTGTTGTGCTCTACATGAAAAATTACAACTTGAATATCAAGGTATCATTGTCTTTTTCCCTTGCTATCATGAGTGGTCTTTAACTACTATTCCACATAGGCATGCTTATTCCTCAGCTCAATATTCTTCACCACCTAATGCTGCTTCTCATCCACCACCTAAGGTTATTCTTCATTCACATCCTCCACCTAGTGCTTCCACTGCTACATCATCAAATTCATCGCATGATGCTACATCTTCTAATTGGATTCCTAAGCTATCAACATATGCATTGCTTGGTTCCACATATCCATTCATCACTGCTACTTTACCAGAAATTTAGTTTTGGTTCATAATATCTCATGCTTCTACCATCTCACATGCTTCCACCATGCATCTATGACCTCTCCATCTATAGTAGGTGATTTATTTTTAATCACCTCATTTCCCATCTATGCACTCATTTTCTCAAGGTTCTTACATGACTGTTGAGGGATCTATATAATAAGAGCCTCACCCTATCTCACTACTGATATGTGTCTTATATTCTCACTATATATGTTCGTGCATCTTTGATTCTCACATACATACACTAACAAACCATTTCCCTATGATGCCCTCTTGTGCTAGGTTCACACTTGACTGTTGAGGGCATACTATACATATGAACCTCACATACTTCACATTTCACATCTAGGACATCTTATTTCTCCTAAACATTATACATATTGTGCTCTTCCTGCATCCTCTTCTTGCATCTACTACATATCATATGCACTTTGTAATTTCTACACATTCTATACATTTCACACTATACACATCATCTTCTTACTTCTACTACATATCATATGTGCTTTGTGCTTTATCCACATTACACATCCTCACATGTCACACATCCTACACATCTACGACATCTTACTCTTTCTTATATTATACATCATATGCACTTTGTGCTTTATACACCTATACATCTTACACAATCTACACAAATTGCACTACACATTACACATCATCACACTCAGCCCATCTAGCACACATCTTTCTAGTGTCGCAATCTCAAAAAACACACTAGAAACTTATAATCTACAACATTCTCTCACACATATTACTCATGCATCTTATTGTTCTATTCTATATTTCCACACCCTGCTAAGCGTACATATCACTACCCGATGATGCACTCATGTTCTATGGTTCTTACGTGAATGTTGAGGGATCTATACAAGAAGAACCTCATGTCACTCACTCTTTACACACTACACTTAAACAATAACCTTTTCTTGCATACAAAAACACCATTTAAACCATTTCTAGATGACACACTCTTGCTGTACAATTTATTCTTGACTACTGAGGGGTCTTGTATAAATGAACCTAGTTCCACTCATGCCTATGTCTGTACTCAGGGGGCATGCTACCCCTATCACACTCATATTGCATTCCATTCCACCTCATCCATAACATGCCACATATCTTAGTTTCACATAATTCTTACTCACTTATGCTTACATGTACACTTTATTACACATGTTAGATAGATATATTTTATGTCAGTATATTTATCATACACACATGAGCATTCACTTTCTTTCTAGTTGTGATCACATAACTTTACATAGACTGATACACACAACATGGATTCTTGGATCAGTACCTCATACCAATCTCATAGTGGCTCCTAGGGCATCCACATTCATACACATTTCAGGTGCTATTGTTTCATTATTGTACATAACACAATACTATATCTGATTATACATGCTTTGACATACTTTATATTTTTCTAACATGATAACAGTGCTTCATGTGTAGCATTTTCCAATGCAGGACCTTTTTTCCACCATGGTTATCTGATGTTTTCTTACTCTTATTTTCCATTGTTTATAGGCTTTTCCCTATACTTTATCTTGTGTGCACATTGTATGATTTTTTGCCATTGTGGCCTTGATTGTCTTGTGACATCATGAGTGATGTACCATGTTTACAACCCAGTTTTTTTGGTCTACATTATCTTCTTTCTTGGTAGCTTACATTTTTTTCTATATACATGAATGTTTGCACTAACACTTGTCTTCTAGCTATTGTTTTCTTGTGCCTTGATTTCTAATAAGGAAATTCTCCTCCTACATACCGAGTATCACTTCAGCATGGGGGTCCCTCTTTTGGGCTTCATCCTCCTTGTGACATCACATGCACTTAAAATGAGGGGGGACATCTACTAGGTGAATCATTCACCCCATTTAGCAGTTATAGTCATAGTTTAGCAGTCTATAGTCACAGTTCATTATAGTACATCAAAGAGTCAACATCGTCTATAGACTCAGCAAGGATCATAATCAAAATTGGTTCCTTACTTTAGTAACATACATTATCACCCAAAATCATACTTGTACGCCTAAGCGCTTCTGTCCCTTCCTGGGCTCTCTGAGACCAGGGGGAAGATAGACAACATTTTTCAGTTCAATCAAATTTTCATCATTGTCACAGAGGCTTTTCATAGGGTAGGTAGTCCTTTAGCAATTGGAAATCACATTTGATCACACTTTTTCACATTGGATTAGACTTTTACACATCATCTATAGTGGTGTTTTTTACTTCGAGAAGTAGACAAAGTTTGGAGAATGACACTACACATTTCTCCCCACACTAATTTTAGTGTGGCGTGAGATAGCCTAAAAAATTTTCTCTTCATCAACATCTTCATGATCCTTTCTATTTCTTTTTACTCATCATGGATTAGGTGCACATGTTTCTTTTTTATACTTTTCATCATTTTACACACTTTTATACATACATTTTATAAATCTATACACATATATTTGACTACTTGTTCATTCTTCTCTTTTGCAGGTCCATCCTTATGGGAACCAGTAGTCAACATCAACACACAACCATAAAAATCTAAGAAAATAATCAATAACAAGGTACAACATCATATCTACATGCGCGTTTTCACCTTAGGGTCATTATTCATCACTTTTCTTTTTACTTCCTCTTCTTTAGCATCCATGCTTCACAATTATTTTTATCACTCCATGTTTTTCTTATCTTGGGCACACTCTTATACATCGATTTACATGGTTATTAGGTACACATCTCTATCTACTTTATGTTACCAAGATGTTTCTCTCACCAAAATAAAGTGGGGGAAAATATAGACACTAAATCACACACTTTGAGTACATTACTAGGTCCTAATCACATACTACTATTCATATGCTTCTTACGAGAGAAAATTACTAATTGATCACTATACTTGGCCTCTTAGTTTCCCTTATAGTCTCTCTCTTTGCCTTACGGACCTCACTTCGTAGTGTGACCTTCACATTTCACCTTTTGTGGCTCTTAACACCAACACCCAACTAGGATGCAACAGCCTAGGTGCCCTCGTCCCCTCTAGGTTCCTTAGACCTCTTTTTAATTTTCTCACTCCTTTTTGGGTCCTTTCTAGCCATTGGGCTTCCCTATCCCTTATGGGTCAGACCTGTTAGTGATCAATTACGAAATTTGAACAAGAGAAAGCATATAAATATAAAGGTATGTGACCAAATTAAAGGACCAAGATCGAAGAATCTATAATATAACCTAAGCTTGCATCTCATAAGCACTCAAGAGAATATTTGCATTCATCTAGCACCATTACAAGGGGTAAGGGATGGTTTTCTACATCACACAACATAGGAGGGAAGTTCATTTTATTCCATGCACATATTTATTTCATCTTTTTCCATCTAGCTACTTTTTTTTCTATTAAGTTTGACACGCACAAGAGCCACATAGGGCACGATTTATGCACACACACACATAGAGAAATACATTGGGTATGAGATGTAGTGTAATGCTCAGTCATAAGATCACTTGTTTGAAAACTTAAGACAATACAAACCCTCATTTTGCATATTTATTTTTCTAGGATTTGATGTTCTTTTAAGGGTTTCCAGTTGATCTCTTTATTGCATAGATTATCAGTGACATCGGCGATCATAGTGTGACCATCTAACAAAAAATATCAAGGGTTTCAGATCATCCAATGAACCTGTAAAATTCATCTCTGGACCTCACTGCAACAGACCCTAGTACCTATAAAGGGATATTAGAACCCAAGCACCTAGGAAGGGATCCTAGCACCCAGGTGACCTAGTACCAGTCCAGGTGCTCTGGTCCCTGCTCCTCCTACACTCCTGCACTTTTCTAGGTTCGGTTTTTAGGTCATGTACTACTATTATTACTAGTCTTCCACCTTCGTATACTACTAAGATATTTTTGAAATCAACTAAGTAACCTAACTCTCAATTGCACTTAAGGTTTTACTTCCTTTTCTTATTTACTTGAGTCATTTCTATATTTTATTTTCATATATACTTGTTGTAGCATACATTAGTATATATCATACGTAATATTCATCCATTTATTTTATTTTGCATTGAATCATATTATATCATGAAAATATCAGAGATGACCTCCTGCTAGATCACCAGTAGCCATTAAAGGTGGGAAGCCCTAGGAGTGACAATTACTACTGGAGGAAGTGCCATAAGTGGAGATGGTAACCCCTTCAAAACTGAGTTAACCATCTGGAATAAAGAGATGGATACCTGATTGAGAAGTAGCCTGCTAATGTTGGATTTGAACTTGAAGACTCCTAATAGAGAGAGGCTCATATATTGACCACCACCGGAAGAGACTTACAATCCCTGTTTACCTAAATAATCCCAGGTGGGGTGAAGTGGTTGGTGCGAGTAGCAACAAATACTTAAGGTTTTCATCTATAAGTTCTTGGATCGCCGTGGAATCTAGGGGGTTTCCAGTAGCAATAGGCATCAAAGCCATAGTGGATGTAGGAACACTCAGGGATCTCAACAATTATTGGTGGCACTCCTGCACTTTTTTCAGTAAACTCAGTAAAAAATATAGGTCATTGGGGATGTTTAAAGATGATGAAGAGCCCTATGATCAACCTAAAGGTCTTGCAACCATTCATTTGGAGAGTCTTTTCATCAATTATCAATCCCATGATAAGCTCAACATATCTGCAAAGAAATTCTAGAATCAAATTCCTAGGTCTGCATTTGCAGATGGGTTCACTCAACCCCATTTAACAAATATACAATTTGTAAAACATGTTAATTTATAGAGTCCCATGTGATAAATAAATGCTAAATGATTCATTGAAATAATAATATGATCAACTCAACTTTAATCAAGTGAGGAAAATATAAAACCATAAGTGAAAGAGGGTCAGAAAGAAATATGACAGCTTATTTTGTGTTATTCCTAGCGACTATTCCACAATTAAAAGTAATGGATTTGCATCAAAAAAGGCATGATTGTTGTAACTGAGTATCTTTCAATTAATATTGAAACAGTCTGGATGATCTCATACTTATGGAACCTAGACTGGATTGAGACTTGATCCTAGTCAAGCATGAGACCTCTGCTTTAGCACTTGTAGTACCATGACCAGGAGCATCCTAGAACAATGGTTTTTTTGACCTTGCACATAGTGTCAGTAATCTTCTTCTTTTGAACAATACAAGATCCTGTCATGAACTCTAGATTGATGCCCAATAAAATTCACCTGTAGACCTATTGAATAGATCAAATATGAATTTGTAAAACCCTCACGAACTACATCAAGATCCCAAGGAATTAAATATGGTATAGATGGGGACTTCAAGAATGATCCCATATTTCTTCACATAACTCGCAGTGAGCTTACAATTGAAGTGATGCCCTACATTTTAGACTCCATGTCAGTTCTTGTGTGTGTAAAAGCCTGTGTGATAGAATCATCCCCTAGGACAGCACTTTTGCAAGTAAATATCCTGATAATGGATGATATCTAGATGTACTTAATTGTAAATAGACATGTTGATGGAAATCCTTCAAAATATTCCCTTCTAGATGTCCTAGTATCGACATTTTTTAATGTAGCTCCCTTGTCCCATCTGATCTGAGTGTTAGATGGATTAGCTAACTTCGATGCTACTTAGAATCTTCACTTTGGATGAAACCTCGAGGATCTCTACATAATAATATCAGTATACATCATCTCCGGTATTAGTAAACCTCTTTATCTTCCAAGGTCGGTTTGTTTTTATTATTTCATTTTATTAAGTTAATAATTGGATAACTAGAAGGCCAACTCTCATAAGAAAATTCTGATGCCCAAAAGATAAAAGGTCAATTCCCATTTTTTTCTGAGTAAAGTAGAAAGAGGTTCAGGGTATGCCTAGAAGGATGTAGGGCACCTGGGAGTCTGGTGTAATATCTTGCCAACTATTTTGTGTCAAGAGTCCTAAAATATAATTCCTTCAAATCACCAGACTAGATTCTAGGGTGTATAAGCTCCAAATAGAAAACTAAAAAAATGTCAGACATTATCAGGCTAAAGATAGTTGTCAATTTTCTAGTTTTATCACTTAGGAATCATATGAATATTAGTATGTGACCTTAGGTACCTAGAAATGTACTTTCAAGTATGCGATTGTACGCTCAATAGATTAAATCATCTCAAACATGTCCACTGGGGGAAACGTTATAGGTACGTCCTTTCCTCTTCTTTTCACATTCATACATCTTTACATTTTTGTCTGTCACACTTCATCACAACATTTACATATCATTGGTTGCATTTACTCTTACTAGTTTATTCTACTTAGGATGTTACACTGATTGGATTCACTTATACTTAGCCCACACACAACCATTAGTATGTCAAACATATTTTTCCATCATAACATTTCTATGCAGATTCAACCATTTTGATTTCATCACTTAAGGTGAATTCAGGACGTTTAACTGAGTATTCATACCCTGGTGGGATGTATGCTTGCTAAGCACCTAACTCCCTTACCAGTCCCACTGAGCCATGAAGTAGGGGGTAGGCCCTAATACTTTGCTATTCTCATAATTCGACACCATCATAGGTTTAAGAATTGTGTACAATATTGGGTAATACTTCTTGGAACTCCATTACTCTTAAACTATTCAGCTGAATCCATACCTCATTTAGACATACTATTTATCTTTCTAGAGCCCCATGCTACCATGGGTGCTTCATATATTAGCATTTGTCTCGCAGCATCAATACAATAATAACTTTTTCAATCACTTCTTACATCTTATTATTTTCTATTGTTTATAACTCATAGTCTAGTTTCATTTTCTATTTTGGGTGGATTTTTTCTTGCATGGTTCTTACTAGACAACAATCCCATCTTCAAAACACTAGAAATATGATATCAAATTTCCAATGAACTATCTAAAACATTCAAACCCACTTTGAGGATGCTTCACGTTTCATTTATCAAAACCAAACATTTCTATCACCCTAACCACATGATCAAGAAACTCCACATTCCCCTAATAGTCAATCTAAGTCATCTGAAATACCCGATCCACCTAGTCCTTATTTCTTCGATAGCAGGGATCCAGTATTTTCTAAGATTTTAGGCTCAAACCACATTTACCTCAATGCATATCTTACTATCCAATGTATTCATATTCAACCATTAACACCTATACCATGACCCCCTGTATCTAACACCTCATGTGTTTTCTCCTGACTTCTTGATCCAAACCACGAGCCGGTCATCCAGTAAAACACCCTTATCCCACTAGTGATCAATCAGAAACATCCAGTGTCATTTATTTGGCTCCTATCATCTCTTTTGACCTTAACATGGTCTCCTCATAGGACATGACCAATCAATAACCTATGTCTTCATTATACCTCTCATTCAGCTCCACATCATCCCAAAATAATACCAACGTATCCTCATCCACATCAAGCCCTTTAGTTTCCTCCACCATCTAGACTCCTTGTATTATCACAATATCCATTCCATTAAATATATCTCAACCTATCTCATCTCAATAACCCACATCAGTTTTCCAAAATGTACTAATGTCTATCTTGACATTGATACTACCAATCAATACAAGCTCTATTTTCAATGTTTTTCTTTCCTCACAACAATCATCCACTATCCTTACTTCCTCTCAAAATATACCTCAAAAATGTCAAACCTTCATGAATAGTACCACTCCTTTCTAATACACACCCCAATATTCCCAAACACTCATCCATTCCTCTACTCCTTTCCAACACATACCCCAACAATCTCAACTGTTCATCCATACATACACCCCTCTTTAACACATACCTCAACCATCATAACCTCTTATAAAACGATCAATTCCCTTCCAATATTAGTACATCCAACCTTCATAGTCTTTAGTTTCACATCCTACTTATAATATTCCCTTAGGTACTCCCCTCTAGCAAAATATCCCACAACCATACCAAAAAAAAAATCAATTCCCATATAATCAATTCGGATCATCCCCATGCAATCCCCAACAAAAATGATTCCAGAGAAAATGACCTTACATAAGCAAGAATTTACTGCACATATTTAAAGAAACAATGAAAGGAGTCTTCTATTTATTAACGAGAAGAATTATCTATTCATGAAAAACATAATTAATCTATTCAAACCCATCCTTACATCGGAATATTTTCAAAGGAATCATAGCCTCCACACTGGGAACTTCCTAAGTTCCTTAAATTTTATAGAAAAGAAGACCCTTAACAACACATCTAGGAATTCTGACATGCTTTTTATATCATAGCACACAATCAAGGCCTTATGCTAAGAACATTCCCTATGTTCCTAGTTGGACATGCCTTAAACTGGTATAACAACATACCTCAATATTCACTCTTCTCATTTGCCCATCTCACACAACTTTTTCTAGAACATTTTTCAATCAATATCGCATGTAAAATCACCATCACTAACCTATACACAGTAAAAAAATTCAAAGATGAATCCATTACCAAATGTTTCACCTGTTGGAGGGGTATTATTAACCAACTATCATTTTATCTCCCATAGACTGAAATAATAGAGTTATTATCTCGCTGTTATGCTAAGAACATATCATTCATATTGCAAATCCAACATTTCTAAAAATTTTATGAAGCCTTCATGATGGATCACAAACTCGAGCTTCAAGCTCTTTAAGATGGTAGAGTTAAACTTAGGTTGAAGAAAATGAAACCCAAGTTTTCATCTAAACCGTCCTCTAGTCACAACAATTCCAAATCATCATCCAACACAGTCATCATCAAGAATGATCCCAAAGAATGTTTGACCACTGAATGCTCTTGTCCTTAACACACTTATATGTCTATACTATAATATTATAGTGTCTTATTTGATAAAATCTTGGCTTCCAACATGATCACTCTTCCTCTTATCCACCCCATCGACACATCCGTCTCAAAGCCCTCTCGGTATAGATAAATTGATTATTGAAAATACCATAGGTCTAAAGGCCATGACATTGAAAGGTATCGTTCATTCAAAAAATTTCCTTCAAGATCTAATTGACAAAGGTGATTTATAATTAGACAATCCAAATGCACCTCAAAATCAAAATTTGGACATTTTTAAACAACCCTTCCCAAACCACTCTCTATCCACCAGCCAACCACAAACAAATCACATTATGACCCATCATACTATAAACATGGTCAAAGAGCAATCACCTATAAAATTTGATACTCCTATCACAGATTCCACATCTAGGCCATCCATCAGTAGCCCTATCATAAAAACAACAAACATTATACCATCCATGTCTTTAGAATGTAACACTAAAAAGAAAGAACATTTTACCACATCTACTTCATCCTTATAAAACCCATCTATAAGCTCTTCACAAACCTCCCAAAAGAGACCTATCTTACAAATTTTGAAAAGCTTGTACGATAACCATGTTTCCCAGCATTACATGTGTAACCTTCAAAATTCCATCACATGGCCACATACCCCTTCATCTAAAAAATCAACGATCATAACCCATGACTATACGACATATTAAACACAAAAACAAAACCACATGTTTTCTATCCTAGGGCCACATACCTCATCTCGATTACCCATTTATATCACACAATAAAAAAATATCCCTCAGCATATACCCAAAGAAAATACAATAAAGGTAGTTCCTAGTATAACTTTGAAGCCTTTTGTGATTATCATTATACGTCAAGACATCATACAAAATATTGTAAATCCCTCCATGCTACTATCAAAAGACTTACAAGTAAGGTCCTTCTACCCACGGATATATGAACATCATAAACATCCCACAATACATCTACGAATGCTACACTTAAATTATAATCTACACCCATAACCATAAAAAGTGAGGAGTCTTTTGAGAAAGTTCCTCCTCATCCAATAAATGTAGTACGCATCACCACTAGAACACATACCCAAAAACCAAAAAAAATAATCAAAACAAGTCCAAATTCTCCATTCTACTCACCCCTGAGTCATCAACTGCAACACCTCGTACTAAGAATAAGATTTATATCATTTCCACTCCTCATAAACAATCCACTACTTTAGTTCAAAATACCATCATGAAAAAACTCCACCAAGCTCTAGTCAAGATGTCCCTTTACGAGCTGATGAAAACCTCACATTCCTATTTACAAGCCATGATCAAAGAACTCCAATCCATATCAGTACCCTCAGATGATCCAAAAATCTTTGTAATTTTTTTGGTACACTCAAAATATCCACTACAATATCCTTCAGGAGTTCAGAGATACCATCACTATAACCAAAGGACCATGAACTTCCACTCTTCATCACCACCCAAATCAACAACATCCTCATTGAAAGAGTTATGATCGATAACGGTGATAGTATTAACATTATAACATCACATGCTTTCAGTAAACTTTAACTACCTAACATCATCGTCACCCAAACACCATTTTTGGTATGAGCTTTCAATGACACTATCACCCCCACATTGGTTACATTCATTTTACCACTCAAAATGGGTGTCAAAACTCTACTTGAACTCTTGTACCTGGTAAAAGGAGAGTTCTAATATAACATGTGAAAATACTGTCCCAGATTTACACAGGAAATAACACACAATAATATTATATTTATGTATCTCTTCACAACATGTTTGGCTAATATATAGCCAATATAATAGAAGAACTAATTCCTAGAAAAAAGGAAGTCAACAAACATATTACCCGTTTATAATTTTACGGGTACAACAAAACTCTATAACAATATATTGTTATAGAGTTTTGTTGTACCTGTAAAATTATAAACGGGTAAGTTGTTACATCACATAATTATAATCTAACTTTAATAATAATGAGAGCACTAATAATATGAAATCCTAACATTCCCCCCCTTAGTGTGAACATGGGAGAAAAACAATTGCACTTCTTCTGCAGCTTGCCGCCCGTGCGTGCTCATGATCTAGATGGTTTTTCAAGACAGCCAAAAACCTCAACATGGATGGTTTTATAGAACAGCCAACAACCTCAACATGGATGGTTTTACAGGATAGCCAACAACCTCAACAGGGATGGTTTTACAGGACAACCAACAACCGCAACATCATGATGATACTTTTCCTTGTGCCTTTATCTGTCCACTATGCTTTTCCTTCAGGGAATTATGTAGGAAACACTGATTACTGATAACAAAAATGAAAAGAGAAGATGGAACATTGAGACCATGTTCTCCCCCTCAATGTGAACATTTCACTTGTTCAAGCCATAACAGGAACACTGAGAAAAAATTACGCTGCACACAACTGAAATCAACTGCAACTCTGAAAAGAAAGCAAAGTCACACACACACTATCACCACAGCTTTGTGTGGCCCCGTCGTTGGTGACTGATGAGAGGTCACTAAATGACCTCTAGCCTCCTGTGCCTCCATCCTCTAGTATCATGCTGCTAGCTCAGAAAATTTGGCTTTGAGACTCAATAATTACATACCTTACCCAAACGTCGGATTCCACCGAAAATGCGTTCGTAAGGCAATTTTTTTTATTTAATTTTTTTTTACAAATTTTTGAATTCGACTCTCAAAATGAAAACTATATTTAAACAGCATGACAATATGACTATTACAATTTTGACAAGTTTAACTGAAACTTTTCACGACGACAATGATGGCCAATTTTCACAATGACATAATTGTGATACTTAAAACACAATATTCTTTTGACATTTCACAAAATTAATACTTTGACGAATCTTTGATGACAATTGGAACAACACGTGTTCTTTTGAGTATGGTGACTACTACTAAACAACTAAATAATGTTACATTAACTGAAGGCAAATTGACTAAATCAAAACGTTAGACTAAGTACAAAGTAGACTATTTTCCCTTAAAATTACAATCTGATTTGACACTATTAAACATTATAATGGCTATGCATGAAAAAATTATATGACCTAGTGGAATGACGGATTTGACATACTAAAAAATAGAAAATGGACAAACAAATAGTATTGAAAACTCAGACTATAAGAAACTCTTAATAGCACTCACAGAAAATAAATTACATCACACAAAGATGAATGAGGTGACATTGTAAAGATTGTCGATCCCGTGAGCTGCGCAGATCGAACAAATTGATACTACCAAAGAAGAACACATTCAACCCAAATGCCACTTTCAATCCGATGTTAACTAGGAGGAAGTTATACACTGGAACTGATAAGATCCAGCCATTAATTCTAACCATAAATGGAACTTGAAACTTGAAACTTGAAACTCATCATTCCTGTAAATTCTACAGTCGATTGGAGGTTTATCGGTGCCAAGGATAATTGTTCAATCACATATTCAGTGAGAAACCCTCTCCAATTAGATTTTCAGCCCCATTTTCAGTTTTCTGAATGGCCGAATTAGCAGAAGACTCTTTAATGATTTCTAAGATTCTGTGTTTCAGATACCCAACTACGTCAGGCTATGAATTTACTCTGCAATTTTGTGGATGCTCGTGATTGGGCATAGAACATTAGAGAGTGGTTGAGGTTGGCATTGGAGGAGACTTTGGCTGAAATTCTTTGTGACCTGTGCACGTGAAAAGGCTGTCAAAATGTGAATTCAAGACTGAATCCTCTTTAGCACACTTCTTCAATGATGCAAGTGCATGTGCAATGCACAAATTACAACGAATCACATAGAAAAATGAGAATGTGTCCAGAATGGAATTTTTGACAGAGAAGACTCAATGTGCCGAGGTCAAATTCAACGCAACAAAACTATGGAGAATAAAGGATTCTGATTTGCCAATAGTGAACAAAGATTTATGAGTAATGCACACTGGAATAAAATGTGGTGGATATAGGGAAATGAGTGTACAGGTATGCTTATGCTCACTCAACTTTAAATCTTAAGGATTTACTACTACAGAAGATGAACATGCATTTGCATTGGCAATAACAAAGAGACACTGCCTCTCATCACTCATGAATATTTTAGACAGCCATAATGCACACGATCAAACCTTACTCTGATACCAAATGAAAATAATATCCCAGATTTACACAGGAAATAACACACAATAATATTATATTTTTGTATCTCTGCACAACATGTTTGACTAATATATAACCAATATAATAGAAGAATTACTTCCTAGAAAATAGGAAGTCAACAAACAACTTACCCGTTTATAATTTTACGGGTACAACAAAACTCTATAATAATATATTTTTGAAACAATATATTATAACAATATGAGTTGTAATACCAACTCAATTACATCACATAATTATAATCTAACTTTAATAATAATGAGAGCACTAATAATATGAAATCCTAACAACATGCTACTAGGCCAACCCTGAATATGTTTTATGTGTTGTATCCCATCTACAATCCACTAATGTATCAATTATGAACAAAAAGGTAAGACCTTTATGATTCCCGCATATCCAAACCCCTTCAAATCCTATCATATGACATATCATAAAAACATATTACTTGTCCCCAAATAAAATTTGGACTCATCTAATGAAACCTCGACTAGTACATCCATACCATTATCGAAACTACTATATGACACTTCCTTTTATGGTGTTAGGAAACGCTTTTCACTAGGGGAGTATCGCTTCCTTATGCTTAATTCACTTCCCACACAAAAGACATATGACATGACCGATAAACATCCCATACATGAACCTAACATCAAAGATGTTATCTTCTATGGTCCACCACATCTAAAAAAAAATCTTTTCTATGGAGGAATCAACTGCTCTTCTATGTGTCCTACCTATCAACGTCATGTCAAACCTTAAATATCAGACTTCAAATGATTATACAATCAAGTCTTCGTATAGATGTATGTCTTGTAAGCAGAGAAAATTACCAAAATGAAAGATAAATAAACATGCAAATTTCTCAACAACCTTCTGTGAAAACCTCAGATAAGGATCTCCTGTGAAACCTTGCAGAAAGAATGTCAAAAGTGTTTTGTGGGTTCTCTTGAGTGCTCTCCAAGCTTTTAAGGAAAATTCTATAGACACATTTCAACAAAGTTTTTGTGCTTTAAATTAAAGAGAGATTGGAAGGAAGGTAAGCTTGTAATTTATAGAAACAGAAGGTATTTGGAATTGGTTACACAAATAAATAAACATGCTAAAAATAACATTATGGGTAGTTGCAATAGTGTCGGGGGAAATAATGAAATTAATGACAAAAAGTTACATCTAGAAAGGTGGTTGTATGTGCATTTTAATTTCCCCCACCTTTATAGGATTCTAGAAGTGCAGTAAACTAGGGTAGTCAAAGTGGAGTCTAAGTGGAGTTTGATCAAGTGGCAGATGACTAGGATGTGCACACAATTAATTAATTATTTATTTAATAAATAATAATCAATTTAGCCAAAGGGGTACAAAGGGTACGTGGGATTAATTTAAGTAATCCAAAGGGGTACAAAGTGTATTAATTAATTTATTGAAAATGGATGAATAACATGTTGTATTAGCATAATACTGGGAACAAGTGGAAACATGAATGTAAATTTGGGGTGTCTATATTTTACCCCTCTTTAAAGTTCTATTGCAGAGTAATAGTGCTTTAAAGATAGTAGACACATGCAGATAAGTGAGCGAAAAAGTGTGAAGCATTAGGATTCCCCAACAAGAAGAATGGTAGAGGAATGCCCCCTCAAGTGGGTGGATGACATAGAAATGTGGAGGAAAACCACTCGATAGGAAGAAAGCAAGGGATTAAAACAAGGATGGGAAAGGACTGTGTTTGTAGCATGAGCATTATTTAGAGAGTAATTTTTTAGAGCAATTTGATTTATGTTGTTGCACAATAGAGTTGTCACCATAATTATGAAAGAATCAAGATGGTTAACCCAGATGCGCATAACCAAACACACACAACAAATAAAAGATAAAAAGGAAAACAACCCCAATATACAAAGTAGGTGCTAACATTAGGGTTATAAAGGAACCAAGATGTGATCACACTACTTATAAGTGGTCCAAAAATAGTAAACATCAACAATGCAACACAAATTCAAAAAAGAAGACAATCAGCTATGCCCCTAATGCGTGCCACAATGATGATTAAGTAGATAAAAATGCTCCCAAATGGGAATAAGATCAGACTGGAAGATAGGAGTTAAAGCGACTCCTTATGACACTCTTGCTAAATCCATTGTACAAATGATCAAAGTTGAAAGTGCCCCAGGTGAAGTTATAACATGAAGGAAAAACAATTTGTGTAACGTACCCCAAGAAGGGTTAGCATATCATGCAAAGAGAAGAAAGTGATAGTTGTAAAAATGGCACGAGCACTAGAGTAGTAGATAAAAGTATAACGTTTATCAAGATTGTATTGAGATGTTGAATGATTTACTTCAAGGGTTTTCCAATTGTATGATTTTAGTGCCAAATGGATGTTTGTTCGATTTTTTGTGATTTTTTTTGTTTTTGGATTTTTTGAATTTTTTTTACAAGTTTGGAAATACAAATGCAAAAAAATGAAGAAATTCCATGGATTAAATAAAACAGGAGGAAAACACAACACGTGAAAATGACAAAAAAAACATAAAAGAAGTAACATAAATAAACCCAATATGAACAGGAAAAGAACCACACCAAAGTTATATGTGATCTAGGATAAGAATAAATTTCTTGCAATTGGTCCATAAGCGCATTCTAGATACACAAAATACTGGTTATTCGAACTATCACACATAAGAAAACTAAGATAAAAATAGACAATACAAAATTCCATATGTATAAATGTTTAAACAAGCAAACAAGAGAGTGAACAAAAACACACCAATGTAAAATAATTCTAATAAAGAAGCGAATATATACAGATGTCAAGTTGCCCCCAAAATAAAGCCAAAGAGAAGTGATGTCCCTATGCAAATTTACATTGCAAAGAGTGGCTTGATTGATTGGAAAAAATTATTGGGAACAATTAGGTGAAGAAAATGGTGAATGAAAAGATGATTTCATGTGTTTTTTTAACACAATTTTATATTGTTTTTGTAGTTTTTATTGAGACATTTTTTTAATGTTTTTGGTTTTTTTGGAATTTTGAACCACACGCCAAAGAAGAGGGAAAGTAAATTCCCTAATAAAAACTGACATGCTAAATGTAAGGTGAACAATGGTGGTAAATAATGATCATGAAAACCTATGAAGGAGAACATACGACACACGACGAGGTGAATAGTTACAAGCGGGAAACAAAGTGAAATGAAAAAATAGGTGGATGCACTGACATGCCCTCAGTAAAAGGGTTACTCTTCAGAGACTCAGAAGTAGAACTTCTTTAGTTGAATGGCATTCATAGGCTCCTTCAACTCTTTTCCATCCTCAGTAGATAGTTTGTATGCACCAGATCCAAATTTAGTAGTTATAACATAAGGACCCAACCAATTAGGCTCAAATTTAGCCTATTTTTCTTGTTGTTTTGTTATGTTCTTTTAATTTTCCTTTAGGACCAAATAAATGATTTCAAACTATCAAGGTTTGATCTTGTGATTATAATTATGATGTATTCTATTCTTATATACTTATATATGTTCTAAGGTGTGAAGCCGTATCTCATTCAGTAATTCCATCTCTACAAGGCATGCAACACGGTAATCCTCTTCATGAATGAGATATTGGAGGGATACATAAAGTGAAGGCAGCTTAACGTTGATAGGTATTATGGATTCAGAGCCATATACTACGGAAAAAGGAGTACCTCTTGTAGGTGTATGAAAGGAAGTGCATTAGGCCCAAAGGGTAGGATATAACTGTGTATGCCAATTAAGTCTGTGTTTATTGACAACATTTTCCAGAATAGATTTGATAGTCTTTTTTGATGCTTCAAATTGGCCATTGCATTGTGGATAATAGGGTGTAGCCCATTATAGGTGGATATTATATTTCTTAGCTAGGGCATTTAGATCTTTATTTTTGAAAGAACCACCATTGTTACTGACAATAGTAGCAGGAATGCCAAAATGATAGATAATATGGTTGAAGATGAATTTAGAAATATTACACCCAGTAACATTAGAAAGAGGCATAGCCTCAACCCACTTGGTGAAATACTTAGTGGTGGTTATAATAAAAGTGTGGCCATCGAAAAATGTGGGCTTTATTTTTCCAATTAAATCAAGTCCCTGTTTTGAAAAAGGCCAAGGTGAAGTAATAGGCTATAAGGATTAAGATGGTGCATGAATGAGATTACCGTGTTTTTGGCAAGCCTGACATTTCTTCACAAATTTGCATGCATCTTCCTCCATTGTGGGCTAATCATATCCAATGCATAAAATATTCTTTGCAAGGACTATTCCACTAGTATGGGCACCACAAATACCTAAATGTACTTTAGCTAGTGTCTGATTAGCTTCATCCTGATTGAGACATCTTAAGAGAGTCCCATCATAGCCTCTTTGATACAAGGTGTCAACAAGAAGGGTGTAATGCAAAGCACGTTGCACTAAGGATATTTTATTAGTTGAATTAAAATTATGAGGATAGGATTTAGTTTGAATGAAGGTGTATATATCGTGGTACCAGGGATGATCAAGACCAACAATCTCACAAACCATGGTGGAATCCAACAATTCGTATACGGGCACCAAAAGATGTTCAACAAGGAACTTTTTGTGAGTTTGATTAGCATCGAATGAAAGAAGGTAGGAAAGAGTTTCCATGGCATTTTCTACTTTGTTTTGTATGCAAGGAACTTGTTCAAAATTGATAATCCAGAAACACACTCTAAGGCTATCAACCATTATTTTATAAGGTAATATCTTTTCATCTTTTACCTGATATTCTCCGTGAACTTGATTAATGACTAGAAAAGAATCACCAAAAAGTGTCAATTCTTGTAGGTGTCATGAGATAGAAAATCCTAAGCCTACTATTAGTGCTTCATACTCTGCTATGTTATTTGTGCAAGGGGAGTTGATATGATAAGATTTAAGTATGAGGTCTCCATCCGGTGTACACAAGACAATTCCTGCTCCAGAACCATGGATATGGAAAGATCCATCAAATAATATTTTCCATAAGGGTGTTACTTCTATGTACAATAATTCTTCATTTGGAAATTCAAAATTTAGCATTTGTGAAAGTGGTAATGGTGTTGTGGCCAATTGATCTTCCAATGCTTGACCTTTGATAACCTTTTGATTGACAATTTCAATGTCAAATTCACTAAGTAGCGCAATACAACTAGACATGCGTCATGTTATGACTCATCTCGAAAGTAGGTACTTAAGAGGATAAACCCATGAAATTATCTTGGTATGATTTAGGAGATAGTGTCATAGCTTGCCAAAAGTATAAGAAACTACTACACAAGCCTTTTCGACCTGCGAGTACTTGGTCTCATGTTCAAGGAGAGTTCTTCTCAAGTAATACACCACTTGTTCATGACCCTTATCATTGTGTTGTGCCAATAATTCCCCAATGAAATGTTCTATTGAAGATGTATACAACAACATAGGATTCTCTTGTATAGGCAGCATGAGTACCGGTGGTGATTCTAGGTATTCTTTCAATTTTGCAAAGGTGTCTTCACAATCTTGTGTCCATTTGAACTGGACATCCTTTTTAAGAAATTGGTTAAAATGATGGCACTTATCTACCAATTGGGAGATGAAGCGATGAATAGACAATATTTTTCCTTGTAGGCCCCTTAATTATCAAAGGTTATGAGGAGTTGGCATATCTATTATAGTTTTGAACTTGGTAGGGTCCACTTCAATTCCTCTTCGTGAGAAAATGAATCCCATAAGTTTCCCTGAAATGACACCAAAGACACATTTTTTTGGATTAAGGAAAACCTTGTACTCCCTTAACCGCTCAAATATACTCCTAATAACTGCTAGATGATCCACCCTAGTCTTTGATTTAGCAAGAATATCATCGACATAATCTTCCATTATTTCATGAAGAAGGTCATGGAAAATAACTGTCATGACACGTTGATAAGTTGCACCAGTATGCTTAAGCCAAAAAGCATGACCTTGTAACAAAATGTCCCCCATGGGGTTGTAAAAGTTGTTTTATGCTAGTCTTCTTCAGCAATTTGAATTTGGTTATACCCGGAAAATCCATCCATAATGGATAACATCTCATGGCCTGCAGTAGAATTGACAATCATGTCAATATTAGGAAAAGGGAAATCATTCTTAGGACATTCCTTGTTAATGTCATGAAAATCTATACAACTACAAATTTTGGGGGTCTTCTTCACAATTAGTACCATATTAGATATCCACTCTGAGTAATCAATGACCGTATGAAGCTTGTATCTAATAATTTTTGTAGTTTAGCCTTAACAAGCAATGCAAACTTGGGATGCATTTTACATAGTTTTTGCTTAACAATTTTAGCATTTGGGTGCACCACAAGGTGATGAACCACAAGATAAGGATCAAGAACAGGCATATCTTTATAAGACAAAGTGAATACATCCTGAAACTTGGTTAGAAGTACTGTGAAGGATTTGATTTCAGTTTCTGATAAAATTACACCTAGTTGTAAAAATTTTGGTTCGTCTTTAGTTCCAATGTTAATGGTTGTCGTCTCTTCTACAAAAAACTTAGAAGTGTCATTATCTTGGAATGATGTTGGAGGATTGTGTAGATTTTTAGATATTTTTGGATCCAAATCTCCTCTCTCTAGTGCCTCAAAAAGGTTTTCACTAGGATATGCGTCCTTTTCTTTCTTTTTCTTTTACATTTTTTACTTCTTGTATAATGCCTCAGAAAGGTTTTCACTATGTGAGATATAATTTGTCTTTCTTCTCTATTTAATTTATTTTTATTTAGGACTGGAGATTGTAATTTCTTTACTGAAGTAAATAGTAGCATCAATATTTATATCGAAACCCTTCTTACCATCCGAGAAGGGAAAAGGGTCTCGAGCCTTGAGGAACTCCTAGATGGCCTTGTCATTTTGAAAGAGATCCATGGAAATATGACACCATTAGTTCTGATTAATGAGGGAAGGATAGAAAATGTCAAGGGTTTGAATGGATAAGTATTCTAGTAAAAGTGTAGTTTCAATTAGGACTTCGAAGAGGCTATGTGTGGAACTGGTCTCAATTTCAAAATCTGAGTTTGCATCACTAGATAATACCTCAAAGACTATAGGCATCTTCTCATATGTCTCATATCCTAGACCATATGTGTAAATGTTAGACTTGATATGCATAGGTTCAAGAACACCATGCCCTTGTGGGCCAAGGCCTCTTCCTTTCTAGTTCATTTTTTTCATCATTTTATGGCCCTTGGTGTAATCGGTGGATTTGTAGCATTCTACCATCCTATCGTCGTATAGCCAAGAGTCGTCAGAGATTGGAATATGTTCATCTTCTAGATATCCATATCATCTCCAAAGAGTTTTTCCAAGATAGTAATCTAGATTTTATTAGAGATGAAGAGCGTTAGGACACCCATAGCTATGAGGTGATAATGGGAGCTTTCCAACAAGGAATGTACTATCAAGTGTATACTTTCCTAAACCTTTATTAGAGAATGTAATGTCAGGTGACATCTTAGATGTAGATGCTTTAGAGGAAGGTGCAAAAGCGTGAGGGATCAATAGTATATCCGGGTTAATACAATTGGTAACAATAGGAGTTGGGCTAGGTTTGGTTGTGTTATTAATAGATGGACAATAGTATTCCTTTTTGTACCTTGCTTTGAAAAAATTACAGTATTCAAAGGGGTCAGTATCACCACACAAGGTGAACTTTCTGTCATTATATGGAAACTTTATGCATTGATGAAAAGTGGAAGGTACGATGTGCATCACACGTATCTAAGGTATACCCAGAAGAAGGTTATATGATGTGTCTGCGTTAACTACATGACATATAGTGTCAAGGAGCTGCGGGCCTACTTGTATGGGAAGAGTGATGGTGCCACAAGACTGGCACTCAATATTATCATAACCATGAATGGTAATGATATTAGCATCTAAGTCATCTATTGTATGACCAAGGCAATAGAGAATTTTTATAGAACAAATGTTAAGGGCCACTCCATTGTCGATAAGAACCCTCTTGAATTTATGATCGGTAACATAAGCTTCAATTTTCAAGGAGTTATTGTTAATCAAATTTGGGATCAACATATATTGAGGGCCAAATGATAGGATAGGAGTTTCAGGTGTAAGGTTCACGATCATATCCTAAAACTATTGAACATTGAGAGTATGAGGAACCTGTAATTCATTTAGAGCACGAGTGATAATATATTGAAATATAGGTGACTCTTTTAGTAGTTCCATGAGAGAGATATGTGTTGGCATGGTTGTTAATTTTTTGATGAATTCATACTGACATGGAGTGGAAGATTTGGCATTAGAATTAGAATTTGATTTGAAGGAGCTATTGGTTTGGACGTTTGATGTTCTACAGAAGACGTAGAAGGCTGGTTTGTCGCAGGAACCCATATCTTCTATTAGAATGTGTTCACGACATTGATCGAATGTGTTAATTTAATGGTCACCATTGTCAATGGTACTTTTTCAATAAATGAGATAATTGAACTAAAATCAGCATTATTGGCAGAAGGACCTTTTTTAGAATTTTTATTGTCATTTTCATGTTTGGGAAATGGGTTTAAGAACACCTTAAGATTGTTGTTGGGTGTCTTATTTGGTGATGATTATTCAACAGTGATATCACCACTATCAATGAGATCTTGGACAAAGTGATGTAAGTGAAAGCATCGATTAGTCGGGTGACCGTCAATGCGATGAAAATCACAATAAGTATTAGCCTTATACCAAGTAAGCTTGGGTTCTCCCTCAACCCAAGGTCTGGTGATGGGATAAGTAACCATGTTTTCACTAACGATTTGTTGAAGGAAATTTGATAGAGGTTCTCTTAAAGGAGTGAAACAATGTCATTTAGAATTAGGAGAGGACGAAACCTCTTTGCTAGAAACAACAAGAGGTTTTTTACCTTTATTTGGTCTAGTCTCAGTGTTTTGGACATTGTGGTTGTATGTTATACCATCATTGACTAGATTAAGATTGTGGTTAACATGTTTAGAATTTTCTTGGTGAGAGCTATTAGAATGATTACTATGTTTCCCATTGTCTTTTGAATTAGGTTTAATCAAACCTTTTGCAATAAGGTATTTTTTAATTTGTGATCCTTTCTCAATAACTTCTTTGAAGGTATTAAGGAAATGCATTTTCATGTCGCTAATTGGTTTAGATTGGGTAAAAAGATGCTCACGAGCTGCTTCTCAGGCATGGTGCATGAGAAAAAACTAGTAATCCCATGCCATCTTTGTAGGAATTGTGCGAAGGTTTCATTTGTTCGTTGTTTGGAATTACACAAGTCCATCATTATAAATTCAAACTATATGTTGAATGAAAAATGTTTGAAAAACTTATCTGAGAGGTCCTTTAAATTTTGCACAGAGCCTTTGGGGAGAAGTAAGAACTTGTCCAAGGCGTGTATTCCTAGAATTTGTGGAAAAAGATGCATTAAGAAGACATCACTTTATGCCACCTCTTAGGAAGCCATATAAAACTCCCTGATATGCTCTCTGGGGTCACTCTTGCCCCTGTATTTGTCAAAGTTGGGCATGTCAAAAGATTTTGGAAAAGGAACACGCAAAATGTCCTTATCGAATGGGTAAGGACACATTTCTTCAAAGCTAAATTGTTTACCTTGATGTTTCATACTAGAGATGGTATCCTTCATCATTTTCCATTCTTAGGAAAATGGTGAGTTGTTCTGTAAGAAAGATAAGGAGCCATCACTTGTAGAGTTATTGTTATCTTTGGTGTGTGTGGTATGACTCTTAAATGAAGCATCACTAGATTTCTTTGGTGCCTCCTTGTCATGGAATTCATTGTTGACTTTAGAATTTAAAATAGCAAGTTTTTTAGCCATGTCATTAATTTGATTCATGAGGGATTGAGTAAGATCAGTTTCCAAATAGTTGATTTTCCTTTGTTCCTTTCATCATATTTTTATTTGTTTGATTTAATTCCTTTGGCGTTGTTAGAGGTGGAATTGTTTCGATCATCATTATTCATGTGACTATTCATGCCTCATCGTCATTGTTTGTCGAAATGAAAGGTTCACCCAGGCTATGTGGTGGTTTTCCAAGTAATGTTTGTAAACTAGATTCATTGAAGTCAGAGGGTAATTTTTCTCCCATCTCAAGGAGACGAATAAAAAATTGGTCTTTATTCATACATAAAATATTTTCAACGTGGAATTGTTCTTCAAGTGAGATTTCATTATGATCATCCTTAGATTTTGGGTCATTATCACTATCAAAATTTCCAAAAGGACTATAATATCTGTGTCGTTCTCCCACCATTTTTAAAAGAGGGAGGGAGCAAAAGAGATATGTGAAAGATAACTCAACCTGCAACAAAGTGAATGTGATGATGGAAGAGAGGTGTGTGATTTAATTTGATAATAACTTGTACCTTAACAAAGTTAATTATAAGATGGGCAAGAGGTTTGGAATATTATGAGTGATGTAATCCTTAACAAAGTGAATATCAAGATGGAAGCGTGCAAAAGTGTTTAATAAAATCAACCATTGACAAAGTGAATGCCAAAATGGAAGAGTGGCGCGATGTGATGAAGGTCCTCATCCTCTAACAAAGTGAATGCTAGAATGAAGGAGGGTTATAGTGATAAAATTTTGAATGTTTTTAACCTCTAACAATGTGAATGCTAGAGTGAAGAAGCAAGGATAGAATGATTGAAAAATTCACTCTACCACCTAGCAAAAATGAATGCTAAATGGGAAGAGGGTATGAAAAAAAAAAGGATTTAAATCATATGCAATGTGCTCAACCCTTAACATAAATTAGTTAATAAGGAAGAGGATAATGAAGAGATAAGACTCAAATACTGATAGTGTAAGCATTGAAAAGAAGATATGATGAAGTGTCTATAATGCAACAAATATGTTGTCAAGTTAGAGACATGAAGAAAGTAACCGTATATAATTTAACAATGATGCTGTCAAACTAAAGTTTGTAAGAGGAGAATGGAGATAAAATGTGATGAAATAATTTGTGGAAAAATGAAACACAACAATAATAAGATGTGAGTTGTAAGATGGAAGTGCTTCATTGAGGACATGGATATCCGCAACTCAAGACTTGATGTCGAAAAGAGGATGAAAAATTAAACTTTAGGAAATGTAATCCAAATGTTTGATTATTGAATGAAATGGGATATGAACTCAAGGAGGTGAATACAACAAATAGAAAGATTTGATAATCGTGAAAAGGGGAGAATCAAATAAGTGAATAAAAAATCCAAATGAGTGAAAGGAGCTCAAATGGAAAATACAATGCGGATGAAAAAAAGAGAATATTTATATAATGAAAAAGAGATGTAAGTTTCGAAAAGGGGAAAATTAAGAGTAAAATGAAGGTTAGTGAATGAATGATGAAGAGAAGAAAAAGAAATGAGAACAGATGAAATGAGGATGAAAGTGGAATCGAAACAAGGATTATTTAGAAAAGGACAAAAAGATAAGAAAAGTGAAAGATGAATCCCAAACAAGGAGTGTTTGGGAAAAAAGTGAATGTGGAACACTACGAAAACAAAAACAAAAACAAAAGAAGAAAGTCAAAAATTAAGATTTTTTTTTTTGAATGTTTGTTTGTGGCCTCTACCTTAGATTGGTTTGGACAATGTTTGGATTCCTGGGTGGCTCTCTCAACTAGGTGTCAGCAAAATATTTGAGTAAGCATGAAACTATTGCTAGCTGAAAAATTTAATTCATCCCCTTTGAAACCCTGAGGAAATACCTTACTCAAAATTAATCACATTGGGGTTGCCACTACAGATATTCTATGACTCTAACTCATAAAGGATTTACTATTCAGGTAGGATAAAAGGTTCCCATTTCATCCACCATTTCCCTTAAGGCGTGGGCTACTTTGGGGTTCCTAGAACCACTCCCTTTGTTATAGCTTAATGCTTATGCCAAGGGGGTTATGTTCTAGTTAAGCGGTCGAGCCGTAGCTCTTAACTGAACCTACAAATAAAGGGTTTTGAATGTGGTGTTTTTTTAATCTTTTGATTTAAGTGTGATTTGGTTTATCTCCTTTAAAAACCTATAGTTAGTATTTTTCAATGTTTTAATCCACCTTGTGAGAGTGGGTCCTGCAAACAATGATTAGAAATTTTTCTGGGATGAGGGAAAAATATCAAAATCAATAAACAAGATGATAGAAGCGAACCCACATTTTTGATTTCCAAGATTGCCTAAAAAGCACAAGGAAAGAGCATATGTGTGGGTTGGCTTTAGTTAATTGAAATGTTAATTGCCCCCAAAAAATAAAAAATAAAGAAACGACCATGTTTATGATTCCCAAGATCGCTTGAAAAAACACAAGGGAAGAGCATACATGTGGGCGAGTCATGTTAGTCTCACAAAAACAAAAGAAAATGATAAAGGAAAAATATGTAAAAACACGTGACAAAGTGTTAATCCGGGTTAGAAAATGAGAAAATGTGTACAAAATGGCTAAAAAGGAGAAAAAATTAGACCAAAACGTCCAATAACAATAAAAGTGCAACATTAACAATTAGCACAAGAGAGTACTTACAAGCATCCACAAACCCTACAAAAGGAAATGACACAGTTAGGACAATAAAAAGAAAGAAAGAAACTAATGTAAATGTAATTGAAACTATAAGTAAATTAATTTAAATGAAAATTAAAAATAAAATAAAAACCTAACCTTAAAACTAAAATTGTAAGTATAAAATAAAAGGAAAAACCTAATTAATTAGATGTGTGTGTGTGTGTGTGCAGGTGGAAATGGGATGGCTTGGTTGGGGTGGGAAGGGAGATGGATCGGCAATGGCGAGGAAGGAGCTCAGATGTGGAGGGAGAGTTATTGGTGAGTGTGGGAAGGGGTATGTGTTGCAAGCAGTAGAGGGCTCAGGAGATGGGATCTACAGTAGTCAGGGATCGAATATGGGGCGCGGGGCTATGGGAAAAAATGACGGGGATGGGTAGGGGATCAGGGTATGGGGTTTATAGGAGGGGTTTGGGAGGAAAGATGATGAGGGATCAGGAGATGGGATCTGTAAGAGTCAAGGCTTGACAATGGGGCATGGGGTTTTCTGGGTGATCTGAGGGCTCAGGAAGGGCAAGGGAAGTGATGAAGGGGTTGGGGAATGAGGGTCAACGAGAGGGGAGGGAACAAGATGGTCTCGGTGAGATGTGAGGTGGGGATGAGGTTAGGATGGGGAGAGTCATGGGGGAGTGATTTGTGAGTAGAGGAGGCGAGCCAAGAGCTCGAGTGGGGTAGGTGATAGGGTAGGTAGGAATGGGTAGGGAGTTAGGGGATTAGAGTGGGAGAGTAGAGATGGGGAAGTGGGTAGGGAACGGGGTGGGGGGTAGGGAGGGCTCGGTGTAGCCAAGTTGGTTCGATCACTAGGAGGATGTGAGCAGTAAGGTGGCTCAGCCAAGCTGGCTGAGCCGGGTAGGGAGGGGGTGGGTAGGGGTTTAGATCTAGGTGTTTGTATTTTTTTAATGGTTTTTTTAAAATTTTTTATTTGGTTTTCAAAAAAATTATCTATTTTTAAATAAAAGTAGAAAATATGTACATATATTTGTAATAGATAATTGTTTTTTTTTCAAATAAAAGCTAATGTATTCTCTATATGTGTGTAGGTATGGAAAACTTGCAAGAAAAGAAAACTATCAAAGGATAAGCGTAAGCAGAAAAAAAATGCAACCAAAAACATTAGCACTAAAAACCATGAATCAACAAAATACAACAACAATATGTTATTATTATTTTTATTTTGATATGAAAAACTTCATGTTTGCTTCAAAACCTTCACAAGTGATTACTTCCAAACCTGCACAACAACACAGGAACACTACAAGAAAAAAATTAGAGAAATAAAATGAAACAAAAAGGAAAGAGGAGGGGTGTGAGTCCCACCGGGAATGCCAAAATGTAAGTAGAGAAAATTACCAAAATGAAACATAAAAAAACATGCAAACCTATTAGTAAACTTCTGTGAAACCTCATATAAGGGTCTCCTGTGAAACCTTGCAAAAAGAATGTCAGAAGTGTTTTATGGGTGCTCTTGAGTGCTCTCCAAGATTTGAAGGAAAATTCTACGTATATAGTTCAACAGATTTTTTGTGCTATAAATTCAATAGGGATTGGAAGGAAGGTAAGCTTATAATTTTTAGAAACAAAAGGTAGTTGGAATTAGTTACATGAATAAATGAACATGCTAAAAATATCATTATGGGCAGTTGCAATAGTGTCAGGGGCAATAATGAAATTGATAAAAATGTACATCTGGAAAGGTGGTTGTACGTGCATTTTAATTGCCCCCACCTTTCTAGGATTCTAGAAGTGCAATTAACTAAGGTAGTCAAAGTGGATTCTAAGTGAAGTTTTATCAAGTGGCAGATGACTAAGATGTGCACACACTTAATTAATTAATAAATAATAATTAATTTAGCCAAAGGGGTACAAAGGGTACATGGGATTAATTTAATTAATCCAAAGGGGTACAATGTGTATTAATTAATCAATTTAATTAATTAATTGCAAATGGATGAATAATAGGATGTATTAGCATAATACTGGGAACAAGTGGAAACATGAATGTAAATTTGGGGTGTCTACATCTCCATCGTTGTTCTTAGAAAGGATTTGGATTCAAACGTTATGAATAGGGTTTCCATGATTTAATCATCTAAAATTCCCTTAACCCATATGAAATTTAGTCATTTACTTACCCTTAATACTTCTTTCTAACCCCGACCGCATTGACCTATCACCCAATGGGCGCTGGGCACTCACCCAAGGCATGTGTGGGCACCAAGCCCCTCTTTTATGTGAGTTTTGTGAGAAGTTTCCACCATTAATTGAGGATTATTTGCAGAAGCAGAAGTACATTCACTTACTTAAAAAGGTAGAAGATGCAACTAATAGATCTACACATTAATGCATCACATAAGCTAAATAACATTGTAAGAAGTATGATAAACTAGATTTGATCCATGATAATTCATATAACATGAGGTTTTACACCCATAAACAAGTTATACAGATCAAACCCATGTATATATCGATTTAAAAGAGTTCTGGTAGCCACATTACAGTCAAAAGGGTCATCTTAGACCATAGATATTAAATGATAGAGACTTGTCTCCTGCAAACCTTCCTGATATGAGATCCTAAATATATTTTTTCGTACTTTATCCCTTGTTACAGATTGTAGTACCCATACATATGCTTATGACATCCCTTAGAACCTAGTAACACTAAGTGCTCTAAACCCTAGCATTACTGCAACACTTCGTTAATATATGTATTTCTACATGAGTGTCCCATCTATTGTTCGTCTATCCTCTTCATCTATCTATCTCCCCATATCTATGTCTCTAGCCCGATCATTTCTTTATAAGATCAACACCCACTTCCATGCCTTCTCTAAGCATATATCATGTACCAAGTGTCGATGTGGTCCTCCATAGGTGAATTCTTATCCCTTTGTAAACCCTCCACTCTCTGTAATGATGTCTTCTAGGAATATTCCTGTGAGGAATATCCTTTTCTCGACCTCCAAGGTTTTAGGCTGGCACTTTATCCACTCATCACACATATTCAAGTCCTCAATATTTTCCTCAAGTACCTCTAGAATGCCAAATATGGCTAATTCTTGTAAACCCATGTTCTGCCTCCCGCTTGCGCCTTGGTTTCACTTAAACCCTTATTAAACCCATTTGTCATGTTTGCTTTCCCCTAAGTGCCCTTCTTCTCACTAGTCATGTGCGTGTTCATCTCTTGGTACTTAGACAATATTTAGGGTCCATTATAACCCCACACTACACATTTTATCCATCCTTGGAAACACCCTTCTTCTCCAAAGAATAAAGAATAGTGGAACTGGGACAATTTGAATAAAGAATGAAAGAATAGAAGAATATGCTACTGCTGTAGGAGGAGTGGAAGTTCCTTCTTCACGGTTGCTTAAATATTTTCTTAGGAATCTACCTCACCCTATACCTACTGAATTAGGTCACCTAATAGAGCGCCCACTTCATAAAAACTTAATTTGTTGCTATTAGCATTCAGTGTATCTACAATACCTTCTAGTTTCTTGTTAAGATATACTAGTGCATCCATTTTGTGAGTGACATGGGGATATAGCTCCTTGAGCTGATTTTTAATCAAACACCAAAAGGTTTCGATTGCTTCCAAATTTTTCTCAACCTTGGCTAGGTTCTTATCCCACTCTGCCTAGTTGCATTTGTTATTTTCTTAAAATTCCTCCAGATCCACCTCATGCATGGCAACCAATATGCTCGATATCTTATCTCTGTTAGCACAATTTTCATATAAAACCTTGACCATTTGCATAATAGTCTTTACAGCGGAAAGGAGCTCGGAATACTGAGTAACTGTCTCCCCAATCTTCAATTTTTCTTCCTCCTTTTGGCACACCATCGCCTCTTCCACCGACTCCAATGTGAGTGGTCACCTTTCCATGGTGAGGATGTGGGTCAAGTCTTCCAAGAATTACATGGTTGAATTGTATTTCTAGTCAGGTGGGGCCAAGTTTGGGTGCTTCAAGATTATGTTGTCTGAAATAATATTTATCTTCTTATGGATCTCACACACCTTTACCTTTCCATCCCTCAGTTCACACCTTAACTACACACTGATCAATTCCTTTTGTTTTATCTCCTTGTCTCTTTCATTGATCTCTTCATTTTCATTCTTAAGATCTTCCTCCAAGACCATTATTCTATCATTTATCTCAAAGAGCCTCGCCTCAACTTCTACTTATACTTTGTTAAGCATGTTGCAAACTTGCTCATCATATAGTTGTTGGGAATTCACCATATGGTTTACTCCCTTAGAATATGGTATCTTCATCAATGCATCTCAGTTGACCTCAAATTTGGGTTCATCAACATGGGAATCGAAAACCCAAGATAACATTTTCCTCATGCGTGGGTATGCACCCTCTTCATTGAAAGAATACCATGTGAGGAGTTGGTTTAAAGACACGGTAATTTGGAAATGTGTGCATAATACCTTATTTGGATCATTGATGTATGTCATTTTTTGTTCTTGTGCCACTACTATGCCCTTTCCACCTGTGTTCGCTGCCTTTGGGAAGCTTATTACAAAGTTGGGGTCTTCACCCATGCTTCCATACTCCTTTCCCACACTTTTTCTTTCCTCCATCTCCTTTAGTACTTCTTCAGTACTGTGCTCCACCTCTTAATCCACCAAGCCCTTTATAATACCTGCTACCTCCCTCTCCGCGGCATCCTCTTTCTGTTCCTTAGTTAGGCTTGGAATATTTTTATCCTTCATGTTTACTTATTCACTTTCCCCCTTGCCGTGAGCGCCTCCTTCATCCTCATCCTTCTCTTCATTTCTCTCTTCCTCTAACTCATGTACATCGTACAAAGGATGGTTTTGAGCCTCACCATGCTCTTCATCATTATTTTCACCCTTGTTAGCCTCCATGCTCTCTATTTCTTCCGAGTCTACCTTTTTTTGTTACTCTTTTCTTCTTCCTAATTGTTGATTCCAATGTACATGAATTAGTTAACAAAGAAAAGGAAATCAAAGATAACATCTATTAGCTTCAATCCAATACTAACTAGATCAATATACCATCATGCTTAGAGATTAAGCAAAGCTAATCTATTAACATATTTGCATTAGAACATAAAATGAAGATTCAAACTAACATGTTAAATAAATTAACCTCTATCTCTAATTGAATGCTAATGAAATGAACCTATTTAGATCCTTAGAAACCAAAGGGTTTGATTGTATACTTGAATCCAAAGGTTTCAATAATGGATTCTTGTCAATCCATGGCTACAAGACCATTTTACATATCTCCATATGACTTCAAACTTGGAAGAATGAATGCAAGAAATGAAAATAGCTAGCTCCTCCAATGAAGAATGCTCTAAGATGATAAAATGGCTATAGTTTAGGCTCTATGCTCATTTAGGTGTAAGAAGAAAGGCAGGAGGAGGGCTCTTTGTATAACCCAATGGATAAAAGAAACTCTACATCCCTTTACATGTGGGATAATAGAGAGGTTGGGTTAGTTGTGGATAAGCATGGTTTAGAATTGGTTGAGTTTACTTTAGGAGAGTTTAGTTTTTCCTCTAGTGATTCATGGGGATTGAGGGGGTTTATTAATTAACCAAAGTGATTAATTAATAGGCGTGCAAGCTTAAAGAAGATTTTTAGAGGATTATTTAGTATGATTTATGTTATAAGAGGATTTTAATCAAATAAATGAAGATTTATTGATTAAATAGAAGAGAGAATTAATTAATTAAGAATAATTAATTAATCTAGATAGGAAGGGGTATTAATCAATTAGAAATAATTACTTAATCTCAATAGAAAGGGGTATTAATTAATTAGAAATAAGTAATTAATCTAGATAGAAACGGGAGCTTAATTAATTAGAAATAATTAATTAATCTAGATAGAAAGGGGAGTTTAATTAATTAATCTAGATAGAAAGGGGAGTTGATTAATGGAAGGTCATTAATTGGTGTCATCGTTGGATAGAAGAGTTAATTAACTAACATAATGTAATTAATTAATGATGATACCAGAGAAAATGTGTTCTATTGATGATATCTCGTCAATTTGTGAGAAAGGGTATAATTAGTGCAATTTAAGTATTTAAATTTCTTGAGCTAAATTATACGTGTCTATAATTCCAATATAGGGGATTTTTCTTTTTCTTCTTCTCTATGTGACTCCTTTCTTTCCGACGATTCTTATTTTGCAGGGGAATTCTCTTGCTCTAGTGCTTCTTCCTTATGTGTCTTCTCCTTCTCTTCTACAGGGGACTTATTCCTCCATGCATAGGTGCTTTGTTTTGTGCCTGACTCTTACACACCTACAGACTGCACTGTATGTGTACTTGGTGTTTTTTTTCTCAGGGCCCTCCTCTCTCTCCATTTTCCTTGGCGTTACCTTCTTCCTTATGGTGGGGTCTTCTGGAATATAGACATAATTTTCAACGTAAGAACCTTTCTCATACTTAGGCCTTATACGTAGGTATACCCTTTTTACAGTCCTCCCAACAATTAGAAATGTCACTAGCTTCAACATATGTATGTCATGGGAGACATACTTCTCCACATAGGTGTGCTTATTTGGATATATCAATGTTCTGAATAGCTTTTGGTAATCTTGGTCTACTATGCTGAGGTCAAACCTTAGCTTCTTTACCTATTTGAATTGATTTACCCCGGCCTAGAAGTATTGTGTTATGAAGGAGAATGGAAATTTGCACCAAGAACCCTTGGCACCATCTTCAGAGTAAATCTGCCAATACAAAAATGTTGGTACATGGAAAATTTAGCATCGCCTTGCAGTACAATAGGTAACCCCTCGTGTATTCTCCATTTAGTGCCGAATGCATCACACATCTGTTTATATAATTTTTCTAGGCGTGCCTTGTGGGCGGTCATCATGGTGTCACAAGTTTATTTATCAAATCTTTTAGCAGGGGAAGGGTTCTCATCTGGGTATTCCCAAATAAATTTATCTGGCCCATCGAGCACTCTAATCTCTATAAAGACAATGGTAAGGAGGAAATTACCAAATATGATCTTTTCTCCATCACGCGTAGCATTGATGATTTCTTCTGCTATGCAATCTGATAGGTTATAGATGGTCCCCTCCGAGATGTTACAGAAAACATTCAACCAAGCCTTTTTTATTTGTGTCCATCTCTCCTACCCATTTAGCTTTGTGATCAAATGCACAACCATCCTCATTACAAGGTCATAAATCATAGAAATGTCAAAGTAGCGTGACCCCTTTTTGTAGTCATAAGCTTTAACATTTTTCTTAATGACCTCTTTATCATACAATTCATCCTCGAATGATTCTCCTTCACAAATAAAACTAGTAAACTTAGAAATTAGTTGGGGATTTATTCACATCTTCCTTCCTACGAAGTAGAAGTGGTCTTAATTTACGCATGACATTAACCATTGGTATAGTCACTCAGGTTTTCCAAAATAGGGAACTCATATAGTTGCAATAACCTAGACTTCTCCATTTTCACCTTTACCTCATCATCGTAGATAGTAATTCCATTTGGTATGCTCTTGTCTGTAGGGAAAACCAGTTCTAATGCCATATCATTCTCTGTGGTGCTCATTTTATGGTTGTAGTCACTCACAACCATCTTTCTAACATGAGACACCCATTCTTTTCCAAGAAATACGTCATCTGGATATTGCATCTCCATGTACCATTCTTCATTGAAACTAGTGGAAATGTCTTATTTCCTCTTACCCTTTCCCTTCTTTGGTGAAACGTTTGTTGCTTTCCTTGGTGTCATTTCTCATTTGGGTCACTAAAATTTCTTCCTTTCTCCTGATCCTGACTCTCCTCAACTATGTGGCTTCACTCCTTTGCAAAAATCACCTCAATCTTGTGCCCTAGCTATGGAACCCTAACCTAGAAAACCATTTTTACACAAGATGGCATAATAACTCTTGGGATTATTCCACACAACCTTCTTTTCTCATGCCCATGTACTCTTTTTCCACTCTATTTCACTGGTCAAAATAGCTAAACATGCAAATCTTCAAAACCCTTTTTCACACAAATTTTTCTTCAAGGATGCCCTAGTTCTCCAAATCTCTTTGATAACACAAGTAAAAGGTAAAAAATAATGCACACTAACCTTCTACATATATCTTTTGTTTTTTTCCATGATAAATGCCATGTCACCTACCGACGTACTCTTTTAATAAAGGCGTATTTTTCCTACTCCCAACCTTCAACAATTTTACCCCCATGCCCAATCCTGTGTGAAAACTTCTACAGCCTTCTGGCATGTAAAAACACTTGATGAACAAGGATCCTTATGTGTGCGCTCTTAACACCAAAGACACATCTTCAATCCTTATTCTAATTTTTGACATCACTCACCTCATGTTTTTCCTGCGCTTCTCACCCTTGTACATGGTTTTTGTAAATCCTTTCTAAAAAAACTCCTCATGTACACCTTTTATATGTGCACTCTTCCAAACTACGTGCTTTTGATCCTTCAACCCGGGCCATCGAAACACAACTTCCAGTTCTTGTCGCATCACTTCACCCCACACAAAATTAGATGCATGGTCATTTGTGCATAGGAAAAATTTGAAAATAATAAGTGGCTACTAGAGCAAAACACGCACACAACAAAGAAAAAGAAAGGGAATAATAAATGAGAAAGGGAAACACAAAGGAAGGAAACTGAAACAAAGAAAAACCTAAGCTAACTAGAAATACTACCTTATTTACAAACATAAAGAAGACTTATTTATCATAGGGATTCAGCCTACTTCCATTGAAATGGCCTAGTAACCGTGTTCCATCCAGTGCTTGTAACTAGAAACCGCCTGAATCAAGTATATAGGATACAATGTATGGGGCCATCCAATGGAATTTTAATTTCCCAAGATGGCACAGAAACTTGGAATCATACAAGAAAACCATTTCCCCAACCTCAAGTTGTTTCTTCTTGATGTGTCTATCATGTCATTCCTTCTATCTGGATTTTTTTGTTTTTTATCTCAAGTGAGAAATAGCTCGCCTCTCATCTAACTACATTAATTTATCAATCCTTTCCTCAAGTTATTGTCCATCATCTAATCCTCTTGAGCACAGTATACATGGTGATGGTAACATGAATTCAATAGGTAACACTGTTTCCATGCCAAACACCAATTGAAAAGGTGTGGCCTTGTTCAATATTTTATAAGTAGTCCGGTATGACCATATCATAACAAAAAATTTATCATCCCAATCCCTTCTTCCGACATCAAAAATGTTGGTTAACGTATGAGTCAGAATTTTATTAAATGCCTCAGCAGTCCCATTATCTTGTGGGTGATAAAGGGTAGTCTTGTGGTGGGCTACCATAAATATTGCCAACAAAATCCTAACTATCTCATTCAAGAAATAATTACCCCTATCACTTGTTAAACTCAACGAACATCCATATCTGTTGATTATGTTTTCCCACAAGAACCTACCTATTGTTATTGTTGTGAAATCCCTTATAGGTACCTCTTAGGCCCACCTTATAAGATAATCTATCCATGTAATGATATAGTGTGAACTTGTACTTTGTGAAGCTAGGGAAATAGGGCCTATGAAGTCAATTTTCCACTTCTCGAACTGCTATGCACTGGAAATTGGTCTTAATGGAATTTCATCTCTTCTCCCTAGCTTACCAAGGTGTTGGCAGTGGTCACAAACCTTGAAATACTCAATACAATCCTTGTAAACCATCTCCCACCAAAAACATGTTAGAAGGATCTTACGTGTGGTTGCATTCCCTATATAGTGTCCTCCTGCAATTCCATCTTGTGCTTCCTCCATAATTGCAATGCGCTCATGTTCTAACACACATTGGTGCAACACCTCATCATGGCCTATCTTGTATAAGTATCTACTAATTAACATGTAGGGCACGACACATATGGTTAACTACTTCCTTTCCAAATTCTTCATTCCCTCCGGTGCGACACCCTTCATGAGAAATATAGCAATATCTTCCAAGTTAGGGGGTGCGCGCCAAAATATAAACAGTTGTGTATTTGACATTGTATCCTCAATGCTCTTCATGCCCTCCCCTGATTTAATCCTTGATAAATGGTCAGGTCCTAAATTACTCTTACCTAGTTTCATAACAAATGTAAACTCAAATTCTCGAAATAATAGGACCCATCGACATACCCTTGTAAAACAAGCTTGTTTAATAAGTAATTCAATGCTATGTGGTCCATGTAAAATTTAAAGGGTGTTGCCAATAGATACTACCTGAATTCATGAAGCCCATATATCATTGACAACAATTCACGCTTAGTAGTAGTATAGTTTTGTTCTGCTAGGGTTAGCTTTCTACTAGTAAAATATAAGGGGTGGTCAATAACTCCCTCTCCAGGTTGTACTAAGATTTACCCAATCGTCATCCTTGAAGCATCAAAATGTACATGAAATGGATTATCTCAAGAAGGAAATTGTAATATAGGTGCAATGATAATCTTATTATTCATTGTATCGAATAAAATTTGTTGCGCCTCTCCCTAGTGAAATGCACTTTTTGTGTTTTAGCAACTTTTCCAATATCATGGCGATCTTGGCATATAGCCTAATAAATTTTTGGGTAATACCCCATATGCCCAAGGAATCCATGTACTTTTCTTTGGCTAGTAGGTTTCCCCAATCCTACAATACTGATAACTTTTGCAAGATCCACCAGCAAGCCTTCCTTACATATGATATGCCCCAAAAGGGTTACACATAGAGTAGCGAAAAACACATTTCTTAATGTTGAGGGATATGCTCAACTACTGACAAATTTCAAACATTAGCCTCATATTTTCACAATGATCCCTCACTAATCCATATACCAACCAATCATCAAGGTATACTTAACGAAAATTATGGATGAAGTCTTGAAATTCATGCACCACAATGCACGAAAATACAACATGCACGTTCTTCAGTCCAAAAGGAATGACTGTATGGGAAAAGATTCCCCATTCAGTTGAAAAATTTATCTTTTGTTGTTCCTCCTTTGCAATTATAACCTGATAATATCATGAGAATCAGTCTATGAAAGAATAGATCTCGCACCCAGATACTCCTTCCAGGATCTCCTCAGTGAAAGGGGTTGGAAAAGGGTCAATAACACATACCACATTCAAATCCCTATAATCAACACAAATCCTTATCCTCCCATCCTTATTAATGTTTATAACCATCAGACTTATCCATTCTGATTCCTCAATGGCCTCAATGATTCCTGATGCAATCATCTTATCATTATCCTCCTTGACTTTGATGCAAAGATTCAGATTCATTCAATAAGGTCTCTTCCAAATTGGGCATGCACCTTCCTTTAACTTGATTTTCATTTCTCCCAAGGAGTGGTGAACTCCTTTAAGCTCATGGTACCCACACTAAAATAAGTCCTGAAACTTGCGCAATAGATCAATGATCTTTGAAACTTCCTTTTTTGTCTAGTAATTTCCAATAATAGCATCCTTAGGTTCATCCTACGAATCAATGTTAACCTTCTTAGATTTTATGGGTTCATGGTAGGTGCATGCTTTCTCATCAACACTATCATTAACTTCACGTGTACCCATAATATGGTTAAAATCCAAATTTTCCACTTCTTCACCATCGATCACATAGACCAATTTTCCTTTCTCTTTTTCCATGCATGCATACTCAAGTTATATTTCCTCTTATTATTCCTCATCAAAGCACACTTCTAAGATAGGTTCACCCAATAATTCTTGTATTCTATCCTCCGCCATGGAACTATCTCCCATAGTTAGGCATTTAATAACCTATAACACCTCATCCACTGATGGCTTAGTGCTCTGAGATTCGAAATCTTGAAGGAGGTCAGCCGTCAACTCCTACCAGTTTCCTATCTGATGACACATCTTTGAGTCAATGTACCATACACGCACATTGTTTTAGAAGGTGGAGTACATCTTATGAACCCATATTTAATGTGGAAAGGCTTCCATGCCATCCATCTAGGCCTTATCATATTCTTGGATGTGAAACAAGGCGGGTTCCTTCCCATGATATTTTTTTATGATAGTAGGTGCATTGCTAAAGAAAAACCTAACAGAGAATGTGATTCTCACTTCATGCCACTCTAGAAGGTTATCGCAATGGGTCACCCACCAACGTGCTATGGTCCCAAGCAAGGTATAGCTAATTATCCTTCTCCTTTCGATCTCACATCTCCACTAGGTCTCCATTTCTTATAAGAAAACATCAGGGTTGGCCCCCAGAATAACTTTGTAATTTCTTTCTTCCTAGGTGCTTGACTAAGTGCACCTTTTTTAATCTTGTCATAGAGCATTTTAACTACTTTTCGACCAACTCATATGTCCCATGCGCCCAATTTTCACATGCCAAACTAGTTATATCACTTATATATTGAGCATCTTCCCATTGAATAATGCCCTCCTTTTTCGGTTGTACAAATTTTGGGTCCGAGATAGTGCACACTTAATTTTTGTCTAGGTCTTCTTCTCATAAAGGCTCAATATAGGGTGCTGACTTCCCATCCGTCAAAGGAATGATAACATGTCCCTCTTTGTTCTCAAAACTTATATAGCCCTTGTTGAAACTTAAGTCAACATTGTTCTTATAGCACCAAGGGCACCCAAGTAGCGCTGGAAAGTTTTCCACCTCAGAAAGCCAAGACTTCAAAGTCTCCAGTGAATTTCACCCCTTGGATAGTGATAATAACATCCTTTAAAACACCAATGGGAATTACCTTTTTCTTATTAGCCATATACAAAACTTTTGAAGATCATTGTAATGGGGGCCTTCCCATTTGATTCCAGGCATCCAGGGTGAGAATGTTGACTTCCGTGCCCATGTCAATCAGAATATTTCTTAGGATCCATCCATCAACAACTACATTCAAGGTAATCTCCTTATCATAGTCAAGGTTATGGGGAGGAAGGTTAGCATGTAAAACATGCCTCTCACACTCTGCTCCATTTTTTGGTATCTTATCCCTCAACCATTCTTCTAATAAAGGAATGATATCTTCTTAGCGTAACATCTTACACACCTCCCTGACATCATCTATATCTGACTGAGGGACCTCAGCACTTTTCTTCTACCCCAACTTCTTGGATTTCTCCTTTAGACATTGAATTTCCCCTTGAAGAATCCTGATTACGTCCATGGTCTCTTGATAGACTTCCTTATTAGAGGTAGGGTCTGGATACTTCCCATACATCACCTCTTCTCTTGTAATCGGTTATCTCTGTTTTGGTATCTCCCTGGTGTGCGCAGCCTCAGCTTCATGTTGTCACTAGTACATGTTCTAATTCTAACTCATGCACCACCCTTCGCATCCACTGCGAGTCTACTTTCTTAACGCTTACCATCCTGACACCCTTGTCTTTTCATTTTTGTTGGCTCATGTGTTCAAATAGCTCCATACACTCCTCATACTTGTGCTTCTTCCCACACCATGAGCACTATAGTAGGTCAAGACATTCGTGATTGTAATAATATGTGGACCCACAGTTATAACAACTTCTACAAGGGTATGCACCTCTTCTGCCTCCACAATTTCCATGACCTCTAAATCCTCCAAGAAAGTTTTTTCCATGAGCTCCTCCATCTACATGTCTTTCATAGTGATGACCATCATCCTTAGAATTGTTTGCAACACTAGTCTGGTGCACACCAATATCAATGGCATCATGTATCTGGTCAATTAATCTACAATCCTTGGTGTCATGAGTAGTAGAGGTAAAAATATTGCAATAGCAAGACACATTCTTATGAATTGCACGTTGCTGTAGCGGACACCTACTTACATCATGATCTCTATGGAAAATCTCACAGTCTACCATCATGGTGCGTACCGATCTCTGAGGAAAATTTTCCTTCGTATGCCCCTCTACCTCACAATCCATGCACCATAGGCCACTTGGAGTCTCATGGGCTGAGTTCACAGATAGCTTCTCCAGTTGCTTTTCCATTGCAGCAATTTGAGATTCAAGAAAAGGACTAACACCAGTATCCATGCTTCCTATGGTCTCATAATGTAGGGAAGCCTCCAAGGAATCATGTGAATCTGTGAAAGTATTATATGAAAGAACTCTCCTGAAAGGAATTATTAGTCCTCCAATGAACCATTGAGTATGCTGAGAAGGATGAATATCATAAGATAGTTTTGATAAGAGATTCTTAAAATGAATGTCATACTCTCACACACTCTCTTCCATACCTTGTTGAATCTCCTTCAGCATGCTAATTCTCTTTTGTTCAAACTCAGGAATATGGAATTTAACTAACAAGGTATTACACAGTGCGGTATAATCTACTACTGTCTGGTGGGGGTCATACTTCTGGTACCAACTATGTGCATGCCCTTGCAACATTGTTGCAAACTGACTTTCCTTCCATTCTAGGGTAGTTATCCCCTTCATGTGTCATAGCAGCTCACATTTTTGTACATGATCTGTAGTATCCTCAACACCTTTGTAATATGGTAGATGCAAATACATTTCAAAAAATACTTGTTGAGGTGGTTGAGGCCCTTGTCCGCTTGATCCAGAACCTAGATTCCCTCTGATGTTTCCTCTACCACCAAATCCACTAGATCCACTAGTGCATGTCCCTCCTGACCCACTAGATCCTCCAGATCCATCAGGTCCACCAGGTCCACTAGTTCCTATTCCACCTGACCCACAAGATCCACCTCCCATAGTTGGTAAAGGTCCCGAAGTGGTTGTTCCATGTGTCCCCACTGTCGCGTTGAACGGTGTACCAAGAGTATGTGATATTTCACCACTAGAAGATGTGTTTCATGTGCCGCTTCTAGACACGATATCCAATATTTTTATTCCCATACTTTTCCCAAATGTCTCTCTAGACAATATACGTCAAAACACAAGAGATTATTGTGCATCCATAGATGTGCCAAATGAAAAGTTATACCTCCTAGGTGTTGATCAGTTACTTCCACCAATACCAACTGGGTTAGTAATACTTATCTCTAGATTTGGAAAACTAAGTGCCAGGGGTTGGTCACCAGGTGGATTTAGATACACGCCTATGACTCTCCTTTCTCCAAGTGACGAGATCTCATCAGAAGCTGAAAGGGGTCTCTCTCCCATGCTTGCCAAGATGGGGTAGCACAAACTGCTCAGGCTCCATGTCCACCACGTGAACCTCAATTCCTTCCCACAACGTCTACCTCTATAAATCCATCACTCTTGTAACTTCACATTATCTATCTAACTCCCTTTCATGAGCTTCATTATACTTGAGTCATCTCTCTTCCCTCTCCTTTTTAGCCACAAGTTCTTCCATCCTCCTCCACTCTAGCTTCCTCTCCCAACGCTCAGAAGAAGATTAGCTGGCCATAGGAAATGCTTCCAAACTCAGTGTAATGATCATGATCTTTATAGCTAAAGGGATAGCATGCAAGAATGATCCTCTTGGCTCCCTCAAGAACTCAAACTCAACAATCTCTGGACATGAATACATAGAAATCATGTACTCCAAGGTGTAACTCATCAACACTCTACTCCACCAATGATCAACAACACGTGTCCAAGTCAGATCAACATCATGTAGTCTTTGATACTCATCTTGGGTCTATATGTGAGGTCTATAGTACTAGATTGATCTAGATGCATATGCTAAGAGCCATTCATACAACTCCACTAGAAAACAACAAAATAAGGTCTCATACAACTCATGATACAGATGTTCTTCTACCCATTTACGTGCATCAAACTCAAGTCTAGTACTAAATCTCTAAGAAAAATCATCCTCCGTGCTTTTAAGCCATGCTTCGACATTGTCCAAGGTCAAGCACTCTGTCATCATGCACCATTCTCACAACAACTTCAAAAAGAGGTCCCAGAAATGGAACCAAGATGTAGTCATTTACTTACCCTTAATACTTCTTTCTAACCCCAAGTGCATTGGACTATCACCCAGCTGGGTGTTGGGTGACCCACCCAAGGCACGCATGGGTGCACATGCCCCTCTTTTATGTGAGTTTTGTGAGAAGGTTCCACCATTAATGGAGGATTATTTACAGAAGTAAAAGTACATTCACTTACTTAAAAAGGTAGAAGATGTAACTAACAGATCTACACATTAATGCATCACAGAAGCTAAATAACATTGTAAGAAGTATAATAAACTAGATCTGAGCCATGATAAGTCATATAACATGAGGGTTTACACCCATAAACAAGTTATACATAACGAACCCACATATATATTGATTTAAAAGAGTTCTGGTAGCCACATTACAGTCAAAAGGGTCATCTCAGACCATATATATTAAATGATAGAGACTTGTCTCCTACAAACCTTCCTGATATGAGATCCTAACTATAATTTTTCCCATTTTATCCCTTGTTATAGATCCCAGTACCCATACATATGCTTATGGAATCCCTTACAACCCTCTAGCACTAAGTTCTCTAAACCCTAGCATTACTGCAGCACTTCGTTACTCTATGTATTTCTACCTGAGTGTCCAATCTATCTCTCATATTTCCTCTTCATCTATCTATCTCCCCATATACGTGTCTCTAGCCTGAGAATTTCTTTATATAAGATCAACACCCACCACCATGCCTTCTCTAAGCACAGATCACATGCCAAGTGTCAATGTGGTCCTCCATAGGTGAATGCTTATCCCTTTGCAAACCCTCCACTCTCTGTAATGATGTATTTAGGGAATATTCCCTATGGGGAATATCCTTTTCTTGACCTTAAAGGTTCCAAGGCTAGGCACCTTATCCACTCATCATGCCTAGTCGAGTCCTCACACTTTTCCTCAAGTTCCTCTAGAATGTCAAATATGGTTATGTCCTTTAAACCTGTGTTCTTCCTCTTGTGTGTGCCCTGGTTTCACTTAAACACTTATTAAAACCTTTTTTCCTACATGTGTTTTCCTGAGCACCCTTCTTCTCACTGGTCCTGCACGTGCACCTCTTAGTACTTAGCCAATATTTAGGGTCCAACATGACCAAAGCTATCATAGAACCTGAATCACCCTCCTCATCTATGTAAAACAATCCCATGGATATTGATGACACCATTTCTATCCCCCCTAATGTTATTAGTCAATACTATTACATTACGACCATTGAATTATCTAACTGATCATGATACTAAAACTCTTCATCTCATCTGGCCTGAAATGATCAAAGAAGACTCACCCACTATCAATATACTTCAATGTCAAAATGACCAAGTCATTTTATCCCACATGGGAGCATAAAACCATTTCCTTCTGAAAACCTTACCACCCAACACATCGACACTTCTTAATGAATACATTATCAATGTTAATATAGGGACTTCACATGGACCTCATATAGTTAAATTTGGTCAATATTTAGATCCACGTGAATTAAACAAATTCACCACCTTATTGTCCAAATATATTCAAGCCTTTACTTGGTCATATAGTGATATTATAGGTATTGACCCCAACATCTTTGTCCACAATATCGCCAAACCTGTAAAATAAAAGTTATGTAGAATACACCCCTTCATAGATTTTCTTACCAAATAATAGTTACAACGTTTTCTCTCCACTACTTTTATCATACCCATTGAATATCCACAATGGGTTTCTAATATTGTATCTTTAACCAAAGCCTCATGGAATTTTCACATTTGTACCAACTTCTGAGATCTCAATCTCGCTTATTCTAAAGAAAATTTCCCTATTCCAAACATCGATTAGCTTTTCAATGTAACAACCAGCCATGAAATGGTTTCCCTTATGATGGCTTCTCCAGTTATAATAAAATTCTCATCAAAACTAAATATCAACATAAAAAATCCTTCATCACTCCTAGGGGACCTTCTACTACCATGTTATGCCCTTTATACTAAAAACGTAGGGGCTACCTATCAACACGCCATGACATACATCTTCCACAACCTTATTCACAAAAGTATAAAATACTATGTTGATGATATTTTTAGAAAATTGAAGCAAAGAAAGGATCATTTTCCCATCCTCTATGTAATATTCACTAGTCTTATTCAATACTTTCTTCATCTTAATCCTACTAAATGCATGTTCAGTGTCCTCATCGATAAGCTCTTAGGGTTCATCATGTCTATCTATGGCATTGAAGTAGACCCCACTAATATTAAATCTATCATCAAAATGAATCCTCCATCAAACCTCAAACAACTTCATAGCCTCCAAGGTAAGCTTCAGTCCATCCATCACTTTATATCTCAATTTTCAGATTGTTGTCAACATTTTCACCATCTCCTTCAAAAGGAAGTAAAATTTATATGGGACCACAATTGTCAAAAGGCCTTCAACCACCTGTACTCATGGCTCCATGCTAAGGGGAGTGCTTCTACCTTTATATATCCACTACAAATCACGCCTTGGGTGTCATGCTTGCTAATAAATATAAGCACGGTCGTGAGTAGGCCATTTACTATATAAGTCATAGCATTCATGAATACAAAACTCATTATACTAAAGCCAAAATATTGTGTTGTGCCTTATACTTTGCAACTTCTAAAATATGTCATTATCTAGTCAACCATAAGACTTGCATTGTTCTAGTTTCAATCCACTTAAAACCATGCAATTTAAACCATATCATAATGATCGCATTACTCGGTGGCTTATTCTCATAATCGAGTTTCATCTTGAATTTATCCCACAAAAATATATCAAAGGAAAATTTATCACCGACCATCTCGTTGAGCCCCCTCTCTCAGATAATAAACCACCTCAAAATCATTTCCCTAATGAATCCATTAATATCATTATTGATAAAGAATATACCCCTCTCATGATGACACTCTTCTTTGATGGATCCAAGTGCCACCAAGGGGGAGGGGTTGGCATCATCATCATACCTCCTTGGGGGACTCCCATCCCTCTATAATTCAAAATTAATTTTGAATGTACTAACAACATGGCCTTATACAGAGCTTTAACCATGGGTCTCCAAACCATTTTCATGTTTGGTGTGAAAATATTGGACATCTACAAAGACTCATAGCTTGTCATCAATCAAATCAAAGGGAAATATCAATGTAAAAATGAAATCCTACAAAATTATAAAGCCATTGTTGAATTATTCCTAGAGGATTTTGATAATTTCACTATCCAAACAATTCCACGATCATCTAAAAAATTCGCGGATACCATGGCTTCCCTAGCATATCTCATCCCCTTATCAACTAACGACTTAAACGATAACTCTAAACTAATCATTTTTTTCCATAGACTTGATCAACCATCCCATAATAATGAACTCCCTTATATCAAAATTATTGAAAATAATCTAACTGACTTTTAGTACACTCAGATATTTGACTATCTCTCAGAGTCTAAGATTCCTCCCAACCTATCTAGAAATGTTAAACATTCATTCCTTCAATGTGCTACCCAATATGTCATTGTAGGAAGTGTATTGTACAAATGTGGATTCAATGGCATCTTATTATGATGCCTTAAGTATCATTAGTCTACTAAATATATTCAATAATTCCACGATGGTATATGTAGTGGGCATTTCAATGGCATTACTATCGCTAAAGGGGTCTTCCGAATGGTCTATTACTAGCCTTCTATAAACCAATTGTTGTTCATATGTTAAGAAATGTGTTAGATGTCAATAAAATTCAAATATCACTCACATTTCCATTCAATCCTTACAACCCTCTCAAGTCCTATGGACTTTCTCACAATGGGGATTACACCTCATTGGCACTATCAACCCTCATTCATCACAAGAACATTACTCTATCATCACAACCACTGAATACTTCACTAAATGAGTGGAATCCATTCCCTTAACATCCACTAAAGAAAATAACATCATCGACTTCATCTATCAACATATCATATGTCACTCCAATATCCCTCACAAAATCATCACTAATAATGGAAAATCATTTTTAAAAAAATGTTAACAAAATTTGTGACATATTTCACATCAAACTAAGCTTTTCATCACCATATTATACATAAGAAAATGGACAAGTTGAAGCTTCTAACAAATGCTTAAATAAAATCTTATAAAAATTATCAATAAGGTAGGTAGGAATTAGCATATCCAAATCCCATTTTCTCTTTGGTCTTATCGAACTAGCATCTATATTCCTAGATGTGCTACACCCTTCCCTCTAATCTATGTCTGCAAGGAAGTTTTACCTCTTGAATTTCAAATTCCATCACTCCGTGTATCCATCAGATATTTAATCCTTGACGGGTATTACCACCAAGACCGTCTAGCACAATTAGAACTGCTAGATGAAAAATTCTTAACTCTCAAACATCATCATGTCTATCAAGAGCACATAAAGAATACATATAAAAATCATGTAAAAGAGCGTGAATTTAACATAGATGATCTCGTTCTCAAGGAAAATAAAAATTTCACTACTCTGGAAAGGAGTAAACGTCAAAATGTTTCTCCTAACTGGATTGATTTATATGGCATCACTCACAAGTATAGGTCAGGAGCTTATTGTATAGCCTCCATTAATGGTAAACCTAAAAAATAACCTGTAAATGCCTTACACTTGTAGCCTCTCTAATATTAAGACAACAACCATTATGATAGAAGTTATATCAAATATCTTATTTCACCACCAACTAGCCACCTTATCATCCTAATGATTTGAAAGTATGTGGTTCTTTCTGTCACTATCCTCAAAACCTTAAAGATGAGCACCACGGATCTGTTCATTGTATCTTTCATAGTGGACAAGTTCCTCATTAGCAAGAATCCCATAATCATTACATCCATCCACCTTCTTTACCAACTAAAGGAATATCTTGGGGAACACGTGTATTTTGTGTACACATATCTTCCCCTCCTTTAAATGGTCTATTAGGGACTACTCTCATCATAAAAAGAAAGTCAAAAATATCTATGGATGTATATTGTCAAAAAAATGACAAGTATCAAAAAATCAAAAATCACACTATCCAAAAGAAAAGTAGACTGATCCCTCAAAGGAAAACTATCAATAAAAGTCAAAAATTCAAAATTATAGACCATTCCCTCAAAGGATGGTTACCTATGTAAAAATGATTCTCACATTTATCATCCTTCAAAAATACAAATATCAAAATCATCATAGGAAAGCTTCCTACATCAATCATCTTTCCCATCAAAGTAAACTCCCTGCATTGATCAGTTTGCATCAAAAATTAAAATATAAAAGTTGGGGCACCTCTCTATGAAACCATTGAAAGGAGAACCTCTACTCCCACCAAACCTACATGTGATAACCCTTCCCATATCCTAGGAAGTTAAAGTTTTCACTTCTATTTATGCCTAAGATCCTACGTGTGACTACCCATTATTTAGTCATATGTTAACATTTATTGTAAAGGTCAAAGTGTAAGTTCCTTCACCATATTAATTCCCATCACATATGTATCAAATCTAATATAAAGAAATCACTCCATTTTTTTATTCTTTTCTAAGAATTAAAATACATTTTGATATATAAAATATTACATTAAAGTTAAACATCCATAACCCATCATATCAACATAAAACCATTATCTATCAAAAAAATCCATCAAACATCTATACATTAAACATCCATCAAAATCAAATACAATCAAAAATCACATCACAATAATATAACAATCAACACATGAATCATGCATCATAAATCAAGATCATCATCATCACACACACACACACACACAAATATGTGGGTGTGTGTGTGTGTGTGTGTGTGTGTGTGTGTGTGTGTGTGTGTGTGTGTGATTTGAATTCTCAAAATATCCATATATAAAAAACTATACATCGTATATAGGCTTCACAAAGAGCTGTATACATCAAAATACATCATATCTACCCATTAAACTCAATACTTGAAAAGAAAGCACTCCCATGAATGCTAATCCCCTAAGCATCATCGTCACCACTAACACCACCATCACCTCCATTAGGTCCTCTACTAAGAACTCCCCCATTAGGGCCTTTACTCGTCCCTCCTCCATCTGGAGCCCTAGGTGATTGACCTACACTCATAACACTAACACTAGGTCTCGATCATCTCTAAGCCAAATATGTTACGTGACAAATATCAGTAGGTAGCCTCTGTATCACCATATCCTCATAATAAGCCTGCTCATCACGCATTTATGGGTAGTTAGCTAGGCTAATCATACCAAGGGATCTCATCTAACCACTAACATGAGCCCTAGTTTCCTCTAGCTTGACACCTATTACTGAAGTACGTGTAATCCTGAGATCCTTTCTCAAGGTCTCTCATTGTTTTCTATAACGATATCGATCAGCCAATGGCTATGATAGTTACTATCTCATGTTATCACACTCACCTTTCTTTCCATCCCTCTCACTTATCATACCATTGCGGTCCACCCTTAAGCCATCCCTATCTTTGGTCATAGTAGTCCTCTTAGCTTCCAATGCAACCTTCTCACCCTCCAAGCGTGTTATAGTAGCATCAAGAGAATCTATGTCAACTCTCTCACTGCCTCCCTCACCACCATCTCCATCACCTCCCTGGTGCACCCTCTCCACATGAGCCTATACCTATCTATCTCCTTGAAAAAGCTAATATCACCACCCATGCAAAAAATCATTTTTGACACTGGCATCATCAACTATTGGATCCCTCTGATCATCAACACCCATCGCCTCCTCCTCAGCAAGATTATAACTAAGAACTAAATGCACTGGAAGTGGTTTCCCCACATCCTTATCCTCTCGTTTGTACACTACTTACACCTTTGGCACATCCTGGATCAAACTAGGTATCACCTGATGTGACTGAATCAAATGATCTCCAACTCCCCTACACCCATAAATCTTGTTGGGTGACTCTGAGATCTCCCTCCTCTCCCTCCCACACTGGAAACCCAATATATGGTCTCCACCTAATGTCAACTACATGTAACCTATATAGGAGCTATTTATAGTGCTCCTCACTCTGTATTAGCCCCGCATCTCCCATATCAGAATGTCATCGAATAAATCCAGTTGATCCGAGGATAAAAACCCAACATCTCCCAACATAAAACATCTAGGATGAGAGACAAAAATATGCTCAAAATCCCAACAATGCGGTAAAAAATTAATTTCAATCTAGAACCTCTTCTTGATATTCCAAGCCCAAAGATTCATGTAAGTTTTCGCTAGCAATGTAGGGGTCCATGAATTACAACTCTCTACTCCATCATGTCATCCACAACACCCATCATCATCCATGAAAACTGACCCCCACCAGTGTCTGGTAAATTAAAATATGTAACCGCAATCATAATAAGGGTCATCAAGGCACGACCCTCTATCTCAGTAGAATATAAATCCTTGTAATAGAATCCACCCACTATAAACTCCACACCATTTCCATCAACACCATAAAATCTCCTCATCACATCCACCCTCTCAGTATCATCAATAAAATGTATTCCCTCTCCATACACATGAAACCTTGTAATCATGTGTACATCCTCTAGGGTGATAGTCATCTCACCCATTGGAAACAAAAAATTTCACATGATAGGATCCAACCTCTCCATTAAATCCAACAACAATCATCGATTCATATGGATACATTTTTAGTGAAGCATTACCCCCAAGTCCACATCATCTAAGTGTAACCAATCCTCATATGATAACCAGGCCCTCACATCCTCTAAAACCACTAGAATCATGTCCCTAATAGTCAACTTAGCTCTCGCCTACATCCACAAAACATGAAAACATGGATTAGAACAAGTTTCAATCAAAATTTTAACAACTTTACATAAAAACACCGATCTCTATAAATTCACCCCAATCATTGGAAATACATCAAAATTTCCTGTGATTCATCAAAATCCTCAGCAATTCCATAAACATGCCCCCTTACGGGCATTAAAAAATAATAAAAATTAAAAAATAACTAAAAAACACACAAAATGAAAAAAAAGGTATCTACCTCCACTTAAGTGGTCCTCCTCTTCCTTCCAGATGCTCCCACAGCCTCCATCCCTCAACTATCCCTAAATTAGCCTTTTAAACTTGCAAATCTCAAAATTCAAATGACAATTTTCATAGCCAAATATACTATTTATATGTGTCGATTATCCCGCATAGGAATCATCGATGATTCCTATAATCGCCGACGATTCATCATAATCACCAACAATTCGTCAAAATTACCCGCGATTTTTCAAAATCACTTATGATTCCCCTATGTCATCAAAAACACCATTTTTCAAATATCAACAACATTATCACACTCACATAGAACATTTACCAATAGTGTGCCTCATCTTGAGGACCCTAACATCCTTGCAACCAACAAATCCTTCATGGATTAGTTTAACAACCTTAATACCAGTAAGCCATACATCTATAGGTCACAAACCCTTTGGTTTCCCTATCACTTTGCTACATGGTCTTTAAAAATCTTATTTTGATCCTTGCAAGTCATACAACTAAAGGACATGAACCCTTTGTTTCCCTATCACCTTATTCCATGGTGATATCCATCTTGTTTCGATGCCTCATCTTGGGAAAACTTCAAACGAGACACACAATTCAAAACGATCTATTCAAATCAATAAAACTGGTGATTCTTGTACTACATTGTAATCACCCCCAGTTTGAGGGGGGTATCACCCATCAAAGCACAAAATGAGCTATCTCACATTGTTTTTGTCTAGTAGTTTGACCGTCACAAACTACCCAATAAAAAGGTGAAAATGTAGACACCGGGTTTTCATCACCCACCTACTTTCTTCTATACATACATTATTTAATCTAAACCAATGATTATATCATTATTCTAAGTCACCTCCCCTCATCTCATAAAATCATTTTTTATGCTCTCATACTTACTACTTACCCATTCTAAATTACCTTAACCCCTTTAAAACTACTTAACCATATCAAACCCACCTTAAACCTATTTTACCCAAACTTTCTAACCTACCTAACTTGACCTTAACCTCCTCCAACCATTTTCCATCCCTATTTACCTAAAAATCCCCTTTAGGAAGTGGTTTCAACCACTTTTAAACATTTTTCCCAAAATTCTTAGATCATCTTGGATTCTAACCAATCACTAGCAATTATAAAAGGCATTTTTTCTCCTCTCAGGGATCTTCATAATTCTTTTTCATGATCTTGCACTTTTTTCTCAACTTAGAAATGAATCTCCATCACTCTAGAGATCATCAAGGACATATATCAACCTAAAGCTCTTGTAACCATTCATTTAGAGAGTCTCTTCATCAATCATCTTCCCATGAAGCTCAATAATCTCCTAGGAACTTTAATTAACTTTGTATAGTATTTTCATATATCACTCAGCCATTTTCAACATTATAAGGCACTCCTCTATGTTGTTTTATCATTTTCATTTCATAAATACATCAAAATCAATAAAAAACAATCATCTGTTAGCTCAGTTTTAATCAATTCATCATTTTTAGAAAAATTGACTCTTTTCACCGTAATCGCCATCAATTATGTGAATTGATCATGCTTCTACCAAATCACCTATGATTCCTCTAAATCACCCATGGTCCCTGTTAATTTGTATGTTTCAATCAATTTATTAGTCTAGTATCAATTTTTATCAATATATTAGATTTAACTTATCCTTTTCAAGCATGGATCTACTTTAGATGGAAGTACCTGGTCGGTCCCATCCTATTAAAAGTGTATGTGACCTTCCAATAGTTCAACAACCCTTCTTCTAACAATAGTACAACGTTCTTCAGAAAATTACACTTTACACAATTTAGTTTTCCTCTGATATTGAATACATCAAATATCAATTTGAATTCCTTCTTGAAATCTAGTAGAAGACTAAGGAATTTTGGTATAATTACTTAGAGTCTATCCAAATTTCTTATACTCTCACGTGGGCCACAATTGAAGCCACATGACTTACCCTTCAATCTTGAGTTTTAATGCTTCTTATCCATTATTCATCTATCTTTGTTCTTTATATATCCGTATCCTTATTATCAATCTTATTAATTTTATTAATATGGGATGACGTCCTCTAAGGAAGTCCCTTTGAATTCATGGAATCATCCTTTTCCTAGTAGCTTGTTATCCCATCTATCTAATCTATTTTGTTTAGTTGTATTTTATCTATTGGTCTCTTCACTCATTGAAAGAAGGAGGATCCCAATCCAATAATATCAACATTCATCATCGCGGGTATCGGTGAACCCCACCGTCTTTCGAGGTTAGTTTTTTTTGTTATTTCATTTTATTTAGTTAAATTTGGAAAGAAAAAAATCTCTACTATAACAATAAATTGAATGGTACACAACAAATTCAAGATACACATGAGCTAAGAAAACATGTTAACAATTAGAATTGGGTCAAAATAAGTACAAGGAAAAAAAATAACCAACAAAAGAAGGAATGGCAGGCACTAGTGTCCCACCCAGACAGTTATGTCCTAGGGGATGAAACAAGAACGTTCCAAAATCGATAGGCTCTCAGTGGTAGTATTTTACAATTTCTAGTAACACATACTTAGTTAGATATTACTATCAACAATAATAAGAACTAAATAAATGGCAAGTTACATATTTTGGGAAAGGGAGCTAAGTAATCTATCTTATTGGAATAATCTATGACTAGTTTCGATTAGGTTTGTGACCATATGTATTGCCACTTATTGGTGGGGAAGTGTTAATGGTTAGAGGGAAAATATTATAACTCTCAGAATACTCTTCCCTCAGAAACATGATACCTAAATCCCCAGTTTAGTGAAATGACACTCAAATCCTTAGTTTGGAAACAAGATGCCTATATGCTTAGCACCATTCCAACCATCTCCAAGGCAATAATCATACAAGAAAAATTCTATCTCTTATCTCATGACACATGGGTGTACTCTATCCTTGATTCGGTTGTTTTTCAATAAGCATTTCTATTTTCAAAATTACTAAGTTAAAGTTAAATTTCATATATCATGAGCATTAACTACACTTATCTTATTTTATAGGTCCAATCTTACTTAACAACACACAAATGGAACAAGGAACAATCTAAAATTACAAGATTCTCTAGAAGAGGAAATATTTAAGGAAAAAACACAAACATCATTTCTACTACGCATGTGAGGTTACCCCTAGGATACTTATCCTCTTATAGATTCCATTTGGGTTACATTATTCATTACATAGGAGGGGCTATATTATGAATTCCATATCATACATTCATCTTGGGGAAAATTATTCATAGCCCACTATCTTAGTATGTTTGAAATAAGGGAAACCTAGCTTTTAAGGGACATGATTAAATCAAGCACACACTAGAATTGTGTACAATTTAGAATCTAGTACAACACTTAGTGAAAATCACATTGGGGTGACCGTTGAGGTCATTCTGACCCAAGAATATGTATTATTTATTCCATCTAATGTTTTCTTGAGCCTTGTGTAGGTATCTAGGGGTTTTTTGTAGGAACAGGTGCCACCCAGGAACCCTACGATAAATATGAAGTAACAAACAATGAAAGGAAGAAGTTAAGTTCATACCCTAAAAAGAGTAGAAGAAGAGAAATTTCTCAGACACTAGCACCTAGGGTGGTCTTATCCCAGTTTGTGCGGTTATGTCTAAAGAGGTTCTAGATTCCAGTTTCCTAAATTTATCTTACACAACCCATTTCTAGCATGTTTTTCAAGCCCATAATTAGTCCATATCTCCCGATAAAAGCTAAGTCACTCTTATCTCCCATATTTCACACTTTCTTGTATGTTGTATACTAGATCTTGTTTGTTACTATTATATCTATTTGATCTTAGTTCCCTGATAAATATTTACTTTTTTTCAATCACCTTTATCATATCTAATCGTTAGAAGTTGTATGCGCCAATTTCTTGAAATTTTGAATTCAAACCACCCATAAATAGGTAAAGTGATTAAGTGTTTTTTATCATCAAGCACTTGTAAAGTCCTCATCAAACATAATCTTCAGGCACTTACCACCCACTATTATTGTTATGCAATTAATGGCTATCAACTTGCAATTTTCTTTGTATACATTCAGGAGTGTAAAAAATCAAAAGGTTTAGACTAATCTTGGAAAAAACCATTAAACTCGTGGGCACAAAATCATGCACTTGGGTGAATTTCTAGGTCTTAATCACATACTAATATTCATATGATTCATAAGCTAGAAAAATAGTAATTGACATATATTTTTGGTGGATTTTCTCTCCTTCTGGTTTCCTCTTTAGTATTGCACACCCCACAACTAAATCTTATCTTTATTACTTTTTGTTATTGACCCTGGACACCAACACCCAACTAAGACACCAGTGCCCAAGCACCCCCGACCACTTTGTATCTACTCACCTCTTTTTTCTCTCTTTTATCTATTGGCCATCCTGTTTTCTTATGGGTTAACCTTTTAGTTGTCAATTCTAGCATTCAAGCAAGGGAATCATATAAATACAGAGTTATGCGACCAAAATAAAGGATCAAGCTCTAAGCATTTATTATCACCATCTAAGGTTATATCTAAAGAAATTATAAGAGCATCAAGGCATCCATCTAGCACTCACTCAAGGGACAAGGGACTACATTTTCTACATACATGCATGGTAGGGGAAGTTCATTTTTTCATCCACGCATCTATTTAACTTACTACATATAGCTATTTTTTGTTATCAAGTGCATCTTGCACAAGAGCTTCCTAGGGAACTATTTTTACACACACGCACAAGAACCACATGGAGTCTGAGATGTAGTACATGGTCGGTCATAAGTTCACTCTGTCGGGTGACTGTCAAGGTTAGTTTGACTCCCCATTTGCATCTTTCTTTTTAGGATTTGATGTGTTTTGGGGTTTTGTAGAATATCATTTGTTTTACAGGTTAAAGGTGAAATTGGTGATCATCTAACGACACACAAGAAATCAACAAAAAATATTTGTGAAACTTGTGTGACACTCCAATAATCATATTCTGATCCCCTACATAGTCACTGACACCTAGTAGTGGAATCTGGTGCCCAGACACCCATGCTCTAACCCAAGAACCCACGTCTAGCTCTATCAGATAGTTACAAATTTTATAGTTTGTAAATAGTCCTAGATCATGTGCAAATCATCTAAACCCATTCCTCTCTCTCTCTCTCTTGCACTTGAGGTTTTATATTTTGTTAGCTTATTAGTTGTGTTAAATCTATATTTTAGCATTTATTTATCATACATGAATCTGTAATTAAGGTTTAGCATTATTTAATATTTGTTAAATCAAAACCAAAATTTTAGTTATGTAACATTTGACCATTTTAGAGAATGAAAAGTTGAAATTTGAAAACTTGAGAGAGGAGGTGACATATTTAAAGCATGTGAAAATGATCAATTATTTGTATTTCATATTTTCAGGTATTTTCAAGAAAATTTTGAGGTGGAAAAATTGGTGGGTATCCACCAACGCTCTGAGACTCTATGACCCTTTTTTTGAATGACGCAACTCCATTTATTATGCATGAGTGATATTGAAATCTATGGTGGCCTAAAGACCAGGGATCTAAAAGGAACACTCCATTGAAAATATGGAAAAAGATAGAAATTGCTTAGAAGGGAGGAATTTGCTAAGGAGGTAGGAAAGGGAGTGGGAAAAAAGAGAGGTGGGATTAATATCTTAGGTAGATAATCATATTCTTGTAGACATTAATCAGAGTACTTCTACACACATATATAGAAGGAAAAAAACTTTTTTACTAGCAACACGATAAGATATAATTAAAAACACAAAGTTTCATTAATTATCTCATAAATAAAAGAAATAAACTCCTTTCTTCTTCATTTATGTTTTGGAAAAGTTGTACATAGTGGGAAATAGAAGAACATAGAGGAGGGGAATCATCACATCCCGTAATTTCAGTCTGTTTCATTGTAAGGATAAGTCGTAAAATGTCGAATAGTCTACGAAGGTGGGAAAATTATCCCTATTGTGTAGTTGAGTATGCAACTACATGTGTGTATTTATATATTGAAAAGGATATACACACCTTTGTGTAGTTGCATGTGTAACCGTAAAACAACGCTTGTCATCCAGTGTTCATAAAGCACTTAACATTTATAAATTATTCTCGTTTTGTTGGTATATATGAATGCACTGACCATGATAAGTAATATGATTTTGATGATGGAAAACATAGCTAGGAATGTTGTACCAATAGTGGATACTGGAGTGCACCTTGCTATGTTATGTTACATATTTTATTGAATGTAATGATTTGATGCATTGATATATTACTTGGTTACTGTATCAGATATTGATCTTATGGTTTATAGCGCTTGTTAAAAATGCTGATACCATAATGTGAGGGATTTATACATGGTTTCAATAGTAATATATGAGTATTAAGATAAATATGTGACTATATATGTTAACCTTCTTATGTTACCATGACGGTCATAAAATGTAAAGCATTTTATGGTCTCCTTTGCTACTTGAAAAGTGATGACAACATAAAAGATATTTAATATCTTATCGTACCTTGTAATTATTAATAATGGAAAAAAATATTTTATTGGTCTTCGAGCATTGAGCAAAAATTACTAAGGTTGTAATGATGTTGGTTGTTAGAGTATATAGTTGACCATGTTAAAATTGACCCAAATTGGTCAATAACCATGGAGTGATTAAATATTGTTTTGATTACTTACAATCTCCATACCTTAGATATGCATAAATGGTGAAAACAGAAAAAATGGATTTTGGGGGCACTCCTTTGTTTTTCTATAACTACCCGATTCATGAAAAATCTAAGGAGTTAGTGAAAAATTGCAAAAAAATTACAAAATGGCCTATTTCAATATATTGCAAATCTGGGGGGATGTGGATAGAACAGTTGCGGATAGAACTAAGGTTCCCCTCCCTCGAATAAGGTTCAAAATGCAAAGAAATAGTGTAATGCGGAAAATTCGGGTCTGGAAGGCCTAGGTGATATAAGTTCCTTCGGGGCTTGAGTTCCCCGAAAACCTGAAATGGAAATTTTGTTAAGGAATTTAAACGGGTCCCTTGTATTGCATAAAAAGAAGAAGTTCAGGGTTCGTGTGGTACAATTATCGTAGGGATGTGAGTTCCTTTTAAGCCTTGAAATTTCTACAATGTATTCGAGATGGGCGGAGATGGTTTAGTGTGGAAAAAGCAGAGTTTTGAGGCCCCGAAGGAACAAGTTCCATTGGGTCAAGTGTTATCCATGGAGCTGATATCTCCATAGTATAAAGGAACACCAAGAAGTCACATTATAGTGCAGACAAAGTGAGGGATGCATGCACTAAGGACCCCGTGAAAACTTGTTCTTGTGGGAATTTGTGCCTCGAAAATCTGAACCCACAATGCAAGGGGAAGCGGATGTGCAGAGAAAGTTAGTTCATAAGGCCCAAGTGAACCATGTACCCTTTGTACCCCAAAAACCCACAATACCCACAATATAAAGGAAAATTCTATTAAATTCATACTGTGGAGACACGTAGGGAAATCCATTGACCATCTTGAGCTGTTGAACTTCAAACAACCATAAATTTTGACCCAAGGATCTTATTTTCACAAAATTGGACTTTTCGGAAAGGTATCAACATCCTCTATTCTAAAGAAACTAGATTTAGTATTTTTATTGAGATTAAATATATGGAAAAGTGGAAAACGTCCCCAGCATTTAAAAACCACAGTTCTAGGCAGCTGAACAACCAAAATTAATGAAGTATGGGCATTTTCTTCTCCCTCAAGCAATGGTACAATGAAGGAATGGGTTTGAAAGGATATCCATGATGTTTTATAGTAATTTAATGAATCTTATTGGTGGGTGAAGCCCAGCATTCAAGTTTCCCTTCTCTCTTTCTCTTTCTTCTTATATAAATGTAAATGGAGAGCTTTTTTTAAAGGGGTTTAAACATTCTCTAGTTGCTCCTCCATTCTCCTACATGTTTTTGTGAGATTTAAGCCTCCATTCTGGGTATTTTGTAGGAAATTCATGCCTCTATCTTTCATTGTAATGGACTGTGTAATTTTATGAAGCAATTAAATCAAGTTTTGTGGCTAATCTTCAACCCTTGCTTGTGTTTAATTACATTTTCTTGCCTCTTTATTACAGCTAAAATTATTATGTGCATTTTTATAATTTCTTGCAAACTTTAAATGGATGTGTTTAATGGAAATGGTGTTTTGAATGTGTAGTTATAAATTTTTGTGTTCTACATACCCTCTTTATATCCATTTCTTCACATTTTCATCTGATAGAGAGTGTCCAAATCACCCTTCTCTAGGTGTTATCACCTCCTTAGTGTAGGATTATTTATTTCATGTTCTCTCCTTCTCCATGGTCCCTTGGAATTGATAGGATAAGATTAGATAATAGATTTCCCTTCATTAGGAGTATTTGTTACATTATATTAGGAAGAGTAACCAACCTACTCTTGAGAATTATCTCAATTACAAGGCCCCACACCCTGATATAATTCCATGTTACCCAGCTACAATTTTTGGTACCCATATTTGGTCCTATTAAATCTAGGCATTTTTGTATAGCCCATGTCATATATCCTAATCCATACCTAATTTGAGCTTTTTCTCTCGTTCAGGATTTATTTGGATTTTGAATAATAAGTCTTTAAGGAACGTTTATTATTTTTTAATCCTTCTTAGGTGAGGTCGGGATTATTCTTGTCCCTAACAAGAATATAAGGCACAAGAATTATTTACCCCAAAATAACGTTGAAGGTTAGTGTTTCTAATGGCTATGATAGTATTTTCACTGTCAAAGGATGCATTTTGATCTCGAAGTCCACAATAAAGGGTTCCCAAAAGACCAGACTACTGAGGATAAATGAGAACATAAAAAGGATAAGAATACAAGCTAATCCCCAGGACCGAGGTCTTTATGAGGCAACATGTGAAAAAAAAGGTCAGGAAGCCGGAAAAAAGGGAACAAAATCATATGCTTCTTTGAGACATGAAATTGGTAAAAACAAAACCTAGGCTCGATGACTTAGGTACATGGACTAAGCATATGGAATACACAGGAATGGATAAAGAAATAAATTTCACATGTTACAAAGATGGTTTGTGGATAATTTTACAAAATTCTTCTGAAGCTCATTAAAATCTAAAAGGGGCTCATTAATGCATTATCCGTACAAGAGTAAGGCCCATTAATTTGAGTGACTCTTTTAATGGAGATACATGGATGATAAAATAGGAAACTATTGCAATGGTTGAAAAGAAGAAAAAATATGAGAATTATGAAAATTCCCCACAAATGTAATCTTCGACTTTAATGCATAAAATCATAAGTAGTTAATGTTGTAACTTGTTATAAATATTTCTACTGGTAATCAAAAGGTTTGATTTTCTAAAGTATTTTCAAGTGGTATTGAAGGAGAGTTGAAGCAAGGATCAGCCCCAATGATCAGAATTTAGTTGCAGTAATTTTCATTCGGGTTCCTAGTAGTGAACGAAATTTTGTTAAAAGGTGAGTTCATCAGTTCCCATATCGTTTGTGATCTTTTGAGAATCAATTTAAAAGGTCTAGGTTTTTCTTAAAAGAGGTTTGGTAAAACTGTGTCAGAATCATGAAGCTCCAACTATTACCCATGAAAAAAAGTTCCAATTTTCGTTCCCCTAGACAGAATTGTACATTCTAACATTGCATCTTTTGACCTAGAAGATTTTAGGAAGAGGTTATATTCCCCTGAAAGAATTGACAACATTACCCAAAAATCCAACAATTATATTGACCTCGCTACTACTTTCCCTCCCGCTACACAATTCCCAAAGCTTATATGGGTGTGTGATTAACACTATAATGCTATAACTAGAGAAGTTTAGGATGGGAAAGGATATTTGGTTTTATCTTTCCATGAGCAGGTGTTTGAAAAAATGTTGGGTTTTCCTCCCACAAGGTAATAGGGGGCTATTACCAAGGATTCAACATAGGAATACTAGAACTCACATTTGAAGAAGTTGACAAAGTTTATGAATGTCCATTGGCTGAACAATATGTGAAATTCCACCCCCAGGATGACAAAGAAGTTGAATAGAACTGAATTTATTGAGGAACTTGGAGATGTGATTTTGTTTTTGAACCAAGTAATGGGTATTAAATCTACTTCCTTTTTCCAGGAATGGATTCTTTAGTTCATGCAGGTAATACATACAAACAAAAAACATCTCCCTTTGGCTGAGATAATAAATAAGTGTATTCATGAAGAATTGATGGGAGTTTCCTAGATTGCAATGGAGAAAAGGATGACATGACAAAAATTTCATGTATTCTTACTTGGTTTATAATATTACTTTTCATATAAATTTTATAGAGTTACTGGTGGATGGTGAGATTATCAACTCCAAGGTGTATGATGTATTCTATCAGCTAAAGTTGGAAAACTATGAAATACATTACATAAATATTGCTACTCACTTCTTTGCACCCACAATTTTTTTATATCACCTTGACTAGGAGTCTAAGATATTTTCCACTTACGCTAATAGAGTTATTACTCAAAATGGGTGTTATTTTATCCAATTCAGGACCTTTTCATATATCATGGTTAGCAATTTTGATGGGAAACCATACTTGCTCCCCAAGTGTGTAAATGAAAAATGGTAAATGATGGAATTGGTCATTCAATTGTTATCAGTACACCAGTTCCTTGCCAAAATTATTTATCCCCTATCAAGTTCCCCATGATCATTTAGAATTACACTTTCCCAAACATCCATAAGGCAAAAACATTGGAAGGAGAAATAAACAGATGTATGTAAGATAGATTTGAGGATAGGAAACATTATGATACAAATAATATTTTACACAGTGTTGTACCCACTTAGATAGAGCATAAACCTCATTACGAGTATTTTTGGATGAATTGTGAAGATGAAAGGGAATTCAGATGCAGAAAACATTCAAGAATGGCATTGTCCCAAATGATTTATTTACGGGTTATCTAAGCCCCTAAAGGGTTAGAAGATGATGGAAATGTGATTAGTGAAGATTACATCCACGATGATATTTCTTCTCAGCCTTTGGCACCAATTAATTAGGACACTAATGAGAAAAAATACAATAAATGAAAGACAACAAATATCATCTGAATTTCCTTAAGGTGATTATTTTTAAAAGGAGTGGATGTAAGTTACCAACATACCCAAGTATTAAGGGAGTATAGGGCTAGCAATCTTATTTATGATGTTCTTCCCCCATATCGAAAGGTTGATGCCACTACAGATGTTTCATGGAGATAAAATCTTAAGATTCCTTCTAAGAGGTTGGAATCTATGCCAATAGTGGGTGATGTAAGTGACTAGGTTAGCAGAACTAAGACTCTCCTTCCTCAAACAATGAGAATAACTAGAGAAATGATTCAAGAAGGCATGGTCAAGGGCCCTATTATTCATGCTACCCCCTTATAGGTTATTCCATCATATGTTTTGGGATCCAAAGGAAATGAAAAAATGATGGAATCAGCTCTTACGAAGCCTAAGGAAGAATTTTTTTCTAAAACACCTCATGAATTTCAAACACCAAAGACTACTCTAAAATAATTAGAGGAGGAGGAACAAGCCCATATTTGGAAGAGGAAGTTAACTAAGGTGTCTGAATGGGTTGATTTAGAGGAGGAAGACACCATTAAACAAACAGTAGATCTTGATGTCCTTGTTTTTTCATTTACTATCACCCAATCTCTTGCAACTATGCTCATTAAGCAACATGCACCTGTGATGATAACCATTACCGTTCCAATAGCTCCAATTGCTTCACCCATCAATAACAACCCATTATGAATGCTCATGTGCCTGATGTTTTAACTCTTTCACATCATTATAATGAGATCACCTCAGAGAAAATTCCAAGTAGTGTAGTATCAGAAGAGGAGTAGATTATTAGACATGAAATACAACCTCACACTGAGAAGATTCTAGTATGGACATCACAGGGAGAAAATTTAGGTGTCACAGTTGTAACAACACCTCAGGAAATTTAACTGATTGTAGAAATTATTGAATCCCACATTCCCATAACTGAAGTCACTCCCCAAGAACTTTTTGAGATGGTCCCTATTCATAGTAAGAAAACGGGTAAGGACTCACTAAATGCAGAAAGGGAAATTGGCGACCAAAAACCCCTAAAAATTGAAGAAGTAGGAAACCAATCTGAGTATATGAATGGAATTGAGGATTAAGGTGGGATTACAGAACTAGGAACATAAGAGGAACTAATGTATATAGCTCTATAAGGTATTTCTATGCCTTCTTCATATTCCAAATCCCTTATAGTTATCCATGTAACTCTAGTTTTACAATCACTTGATGAAAATGAGTCTCTCATAAGGGAATGGATGGATAGTTTTATCCCAAAGAGAAAAAAGGTGGAGATACAGTTGAATGATGATGATATACAAATATTGGCTCTCCACAATCTAGTAAGACAACCCAAAAAGGAACAATTTATTTCCAATATGACCCTGAATAAGAAAGGAGAATGATTCATAGATGTTAAAACTCCAAAAGCTGATGTGCCCCAAGGAGAATCATCCCTGTTTAATTTTCAAGTATCTAGGATCTCATTATGTAAGCCTTCTACTAAGGAAATGAAACATGATTTTTTTGTGGCAGTAGGAGTGTTTTAAAGGATTAATGAGTTACTAGAAACCAAGAAATATTTAAAGGCCAACAATGAAGCATTATCCAAATTTATTAGAAAATTGGCCAAAACTCACAAAGAATGGAAGGTTGAAATCCTTGAGATCACCAATGACGATATCGGGTGAGTGAGTGACTTGGGAGAAAGAGGAGAGGCCACCATCAAATGAAAAAATAATTTGGTTATCAGAGGTGAAGAAATAATCAAGGAATCTATGAGATGTTATTCCTATATTTTTGAAAAAGTAGAAACAACCAAGGCATTAATAGATAAATGTGAATTGGAGCAATTAATATGGACTGATATGTTTCTAAACATGGAAGATACCAAGGACTTAAGTGATGACTTGGTTGTTAAGGAAGGGATTGTATCTCTTGAGACAATAGGAAATCAACAAGAATACTACAAAGCTACAAAAGTAAGAGTGGAGATTTTGACAAAATATTTTGAAGTTCTTGATGAGTTAAGAGACAAAAAAATGGATTATATCAATGGCCTTCATTCCCTGATAGAAAAATTAATTAGGATATACATTGGAGAAAATATCATAATGGAGATTACAGAGAATTTGATCACACTTTTCAAGAATCATGCTTTAGGTAAACGTGGGGAGACAAGGGTTTTTAATTTATCTACCATGCAGAAATGGGCACAAATTGAATGAAAAATTGATAAATTATCAAGGATGATAAAGAAAGAAAATGCAGACACAAAATCATGCAATTTAGGCATTATTTATCTCGGTCTTATACTAATATTTAGAGGTTTCTCAAGTGAAGAAAGTACTAATTAATCCCAACTTTTGGCCATCTTATTTTAATCTTTTATTTCTCCATTCCCACGTATTTTTCTATGCATTCCCACCTATTTCATAATTGTCCCATCATTTTAGCCTAAACTGGGGCACCCAAACCTGTGGTGGGGTGCCCCGATCCATATTCTTCTTTCCCACCTCTTTTTGGGCCTCTTTTAGACATTTTTATCCTTATATTTTTCCTAGCCGACCATGTCGGAGTTAATTACGTAATTAGAGAAAAATAACCATATAAATATAAATTTTTGAGACCATAATGAGGGTCCTAGCTTCATATACTACTATCACTCCATCTAGAGTTACATCTATTACAACATTGTCATCCACATAGTGCCATGCATCAAGGTTAAGATATCTACATCAACACACACAACATAGGGGGGATTATATACTATTTCATGCACACATACTAGATTTTACGCTCACACATGTGACAACCTACGACAATCTCCAGAAATCACCTAAATCCTTTCATTTTACATCTTTGCACACTTAGGGTTTTTATTTCATTAAAATTATTCCATTATGCTTTAGTGCATTATTACAATGTTTTATTTATCCTGTATTATATGAACTAGTTTACTATACTTCCCATAGTTTAGTTCAATTTTAGTTATTCGGAAAGATTTGTTTTTGCGGAACTTTATGACACAACTATGAAGCATAAAATCATTTTCCACTATCACGTGGGGCCTGATGAGTAAATTTTCACAAAAATGATTAAAAGGTTTGATTCTTACAAGAACAAGGTAGGGGACATCTTGATGAATTAGCCCACTCGAATGGACCCTAAAAAATAAATAAGAAAGAATATAGAGAACAAAACAAACTTACCTTCACAATACATTCTAGGTCGAAGATTTCTTCAAATAGAATGCAGTTTACTAAAAGACAAAAAGTTTCTTAGAAATAGAACACTATCCTTTTTCATTTCTCCCATGTGGTTCCTCCTTCACCCAACCCAATCAGAAAAAATAAGTAATCTTTTCAATTAAAAGATACTTCATTTGAGAAGATTTTGAATTGCACAAAGATGAGTTCAAAGGATCCTTTGGGATGTTTTTGGGGGGAAATCGAAACAAGTAGTTGTATAAGTATGAGGGTTATGTCCTTATACTAAGGGTGGTTTCTTAAGCTTTTTGCAAAAGGGAAAAATTGAGATATTTTAATGTGATACTGCTTAATTTTCTGGAAGAAATACATTTTAAGTTTTTACTCTTTCAAATTCTAATGTTAAGATGATTACAATGTATAGTCATTAGCAGAAATTGAGATCATTTGTTTTCATGTTCCCTTGTCAATAATTTGATAGATTTAAATGAAATTTGTCTTATTATGAGCGTATCTTACATGTTCTGGATTCTGTATATTGAGCATTTGGTTGATCAATCACATTTTTTGTTGTAATTATGTATTTCTTGTTTCTATTAATTACATTGGATATGTCCTTAGTGATTATGTTTTGGTTATTTGTTTAATATTGTGGTGTGAGCATTTTCTTTGAAATATTGAATGAAATTATAAAATCCTCACTGAAATAATTTTGTTGATGAATTTTCATAAGCTTTTGATTTAATCTTAAGCCTATGAGATCAGAAATAAACACTTCATTGAAATATTTTCTCAAGCCTTTGCGCTAAATATTTTAAGGATTGTGTGGTACATTTATGCTAATTAAGTATTAATGAATTCACATCTTCCTTTAAGTATAAATTATGACTAATAGGTGAATTGTTATTTATTAGCTAGAATGTTATATGTGTCTGAGTGATTACTGTAAGCAGTGTCATTAGGAAGATCCATTATCTTACATTCCCCCATCCTTATAAATATAAACATACTTCTAGTCTCATCATGAAATACAATTATTTCTTCAGTCATTGTTGTCTTAATTACTGTTAATGTGAAATCACAACACCCCCAAATGAGTTCTATAGGTTTGCTTTTCTAATGCAGAGTCATTTGGTGTGATTGCATAACATTGAAATTTCCCCAAGTTGTGGGACGTTGCAAAATGGGAAAGCTCTCTAGATTGAAGATTGCTTCTTTATTCCTTTGTTTAAGTGCATACTTAGAAACTTGCAAAGGATCTGTTCTTAATCCTAATCTAAACTTTACCAAGGAGACATGGATAGAAGGAATACAGAAATTAAAAAAAAGCTAAACAATGAGGTGATACACCAAAGGAATGATGAACACTTATTTTACTAATAGACACAAACTAAAAAAATGCATACAATAAACAAGCAAAAATAGCCAGATATATATTGGGAGACTAGATGAAAGAAAAAGAGACAAGAAAGGATCTAAAATCAATCACAGACGTGTTTTATTGCTCCGTAGATTGATATAGTCCATTATAAAGTAGCCAAGAGGTAGAAATGTAATGAAAGTTTTGATGGAAGGCCTAAACCCCACAAATCCCTTTTCTAGGAGGAGAAGGGGCCCTACAAAACAAAGAATGTTCGACCCTTTACAACGAATCCTACCCCCATTTTTATAGATTCGATCAGAGAGAAGAAAGAGAGAGAGAGAGAAAGAAGTGGGAAAATCAGGTTGAAACTTAACCACTATTGTTAATGATTCTGATAAAATCTACCCCTAAATCCATCTTTACTACATAAAACCTTGGTTCGGAACCTTGAAGGAAGAGGAAACGGTGAAACAAATCAAATCTAATCTAGTTTTTGAGGCAAGAAGATCCCGCATTGAAATCCTGAAGACATTTTCTCCATTTTCCTTCACCTAACCTCCTTAAAATTAAAGTTTCAGAACCCATGGCATGGGTGAGGCTGAGATCTTTCCAACGACATCATATTTTCAATATTTTGATCCCTGAGTCGGAAGATATGCCCCTTCAAATTTTTTATCTGGTCCATACAGGAGGGTGGGAAAACAACTTGAAAGATGGGTCCCCTTTTGATATGGGACACGTAGTACCCAAATTGGAACAAAAATTGGGCCTACGAGTCCACAATTTATCTTTTTCCCTTTCCTCTAATTTTCCACTTTGGCTTTGACTCAGGCCCAAATGCTGAATTTTTCCTTGGGTGGAGTTACGGGCTATTTTGCAACTTTTATCCTTTTGAGATAGCAAGGGGAAAAAAATCAATTTTTCCCCCGACGCCCCGCTCTCCCTTGGGACACACGGGAGTCTGGTGCTCATTAAGAAACATTTTCTCTATTCACCCCTTGAATTAGTTTCATATTGACACTAGGCATTCTCCGCTTACACCTTTATACTTAGCCAATTTTGAAGCCTTTTTTGTTCGTCTTTTGACTTTTTTTCCTCTTATGCGGGATCATTGTCGATCCAATGTTTGGCATGGGGTGAAATATGGATAAAAATTACAAATAAAAATCAAAGGAACCTTTAATTTCAGTTTCCTTTATAAAAAAATGGAACAACAATGTAGCTTATCTGCCTATAGCAACTTGTGTAGATAGTGAAATAAGTGTATACCTCACTTTGTGTGACAACTTGTGAAAGTAAAGTGTGGTGTCTGTGGCCATACTTATCCCATATTGATCCATTTTTCTAAAGAAGTTGAGAAGTAAAATATTTATCTCTCCCACTATGGTTCAGGTTACCCCTTGGGTCCTTTCACCCTGGTCAGAGGCAGGACCAAAAGTAGAAAGGTTGGTCATTCCTTTCATACGTGTCACCCAACCCCTCCAAAGCCCAGTCTTAAAAAAAAATCAGATACTTTCTCAGATATAAATGATGTAAATTTCAAATTCTTCCATTCTTAAAGTACCCCATCTTTATTTTTCGATATTGTAGAGCCCCAAAGGAGGTGTAATATTAGGTAAAAAAAACACAAATTTCCCAGTAAACTCACACACTAGCTAATCAAAGGGTGCTGTAATTTGGTGATAACATTTTTAGCATGCCTGGTGGGACTAGAATTTAATTCTTCTATGTTTATCAATATTATATGTGTTCCTTGTTGAATATATAGCATTTGGAGGCTCATTCTCAACACATCTGGTGACTCCCAGGGTCATAACTCAGTGGTTTTATCAGCCCATATTTCTTAAGTTCATGATAAGGATCCAAACATGTTCAAGAACCAGAGAAGAAGAGATATTTGAATGCTTATAGTTATCTCCATGTAGAGGAAAAAGAGGAAGACAAGTCTAGAGATCTCCATCTCCACCAAAAAGGACTCTTTCAACACCTCCGCCTAGTAGACCTTTTCTTCAATCTACTATGGTTCTTAGACTGATCATAATGGCTCAAAAACCATCTCCAAATCCATTTGTCAGTTTCATGGGCAGCATTCCACTTGCCCTCAATTCACAAAATGCAATTCTATTGGAAGAATTGAAAAAAATTCTATATTTCACTTGGGAGAACTACAAAACTCTAATTGATCAAATTCAAGACATTGTAAATGTGTGTTCCATACATGAGGTTGTTGAGATAGATGTGACATCAAAACTATTAGCTTCATCTTTCAAAGGAATATTTTTTCAATGGTTCAAAAGATTAGAAACATGATCGATTCAAAATTGGGATCAATTATGCACTACTCTTTGTAATCAGTTTTGAGAGAGAGCAGATAATTTATCTCTTTTGGATCAACTGACCACAATCAAGAGAGAACTAAATGAACATATGTCTGACTTCAATTTCAGATTCCAAAGAACATGGGACAGGATTCCAATTTTTGTAATACTAACTAATGAAGGTACATTTCTCTATTTCCTTAAAGCTCTAAATTTTGATATATCTATCATGATACAATCTACGGGAGGAATAACCTTACCAGGAGCTTACACAATAGCCATTAGAGCTAAGAAATATCTAATTCAAGTTGATAAACTTGCACCTAGGCCACCTATGCCTATTTATCTGGAAATGGGGAATCCTAGTTATAGTAAAGCACCTATATTGGCTCCTATCCCAACTCCAAAAAATTGGAATTCTAATGAATATTATACCTCTTCTACCACCTCAAGTAAGCTTTAAGAAGTCATGAAATAATTACAGAATCTAGGTAATGAGTTGGTAATAATTAAGAGGCAACAAGCCCAAAATTTCAGACCTTATCAACCTCAAGCTCAACCAAATAGGCCTCCATATCATCCAAATAGACCTCCAAATCAAATTACAAACTAGAACCAAGGTAAAAATCCCACTACCAGGCCATTTCATCCTTATAATCCTAATTTTTCTTCTACATCTAGAGCCTTGGTTTAAGTCTAGAATAACCTTGCACATGAATACGAATGGTGTTTCCCTTATGATTAACCTCATAATCAAGCAACATGCTTCAATGGTACTCTGAATCAAGCCTTATTGGTGAAACCTGGTGGTGTGTCTCAAGAAACGAGCCAAGAAGAAAATTAACATCAAGAAAGAACTCAAAAAGAACCTCCAAGTGAGACTTCACTGGTGAAGCAACAAACTGAATATTTATGTGGAATGAATCAAGCTCTTTCTCAGGGTGTGGTAGCTAACACAAGATCTAAGAAAATAAATGTAGAGGAGGGATACTCATCACATGTAAGTTTTCCTCAACCTTTCACCACAATTCAAGGAGTTGGTAGTTCAAATGCAGCTCCAACCTTACAAAATCATCCTAGAGTACCTATTGTAGCATCTCATGTGTAAGAGAAAGTTGTTTTAGGAAAAGGGAGAAAAAGAACAGCCCACTACCATTTAACATCATTAATCAGATGAAGAGAATGAACGTGAGAATTTCAATGTAGGAGGCACTAGCAATTCTGAGACAGAAATATTTGTTGCAAGTAGCCATGACCAAGTTATCCATTCTAAATCATACACCCAAGGATTATGACAAGGTACTAACTAATGTAACTTAACAAGAAGGAGGTCATCCAAAGGGAAATATGAAACCTCCACCATTTTACGTATTTTTGATCATTGGAAATAACCTTTTACATAATTTCATGATAGACTTGGGTATAATGAGATCAGTAATGCCCAAGAAAATTACATATCAGTTAGGTTTAAGATATGGAACTATCTCTAAAGGAGTGGTACAATTGGACGACACAACAGTGACAACTGTTAGATGTTGAGTTGTGGAGATCAATTACTTTAGTTTAGCATGTAATGGAAAATTTATAGAAAATACGGTAACCAGCATCAGTCAGGTGAGGGAGGAACCGATAGTGATTAGGTCTAACCAGTGTCGGTTACCTGTGTGAGTATGTTTTAATTAACTCTTGGGAATTCGATCCATTTTTAGCATTAAAATATATCTATTGATTGTAGTTGCATGGCTAAGTTCCCTAAGTTTATAAATGAATATATAAGCATAAAATTTAGGGTTTAGAGGTTAAGAGAATTAACAAGAATTAGAAATAACTTGCAAAAGTTGGTGAGTGAGAGAATTCTTGGAGATGAAGAAAAATCTTGAGGAAAAGAAAGTATTATACATCTTAGAGGTGTGGAAGATTGTAAATATTCATTTTATATCTTATCAAAGCTTTGGATAATAGATTGGTTTGTTTCTTGGTCGACGTAGCCCATACTGGGTGAACCACATTAAATCTAGCATTAATTTATGTCTCTTGTTTTGTATATTTTCTTCTAGTAGAATATCGCTTTTATTTGCATGCATGCTTAGATCTGATATATTATCTATATAACTGGTGTGCTAACCCCAAAAAATGGTATCAGAGCTTTGTTTGAGGGTTTTTTGTGTCAACATATTTACTCATAGAGGGTTTTCTGATTAAGTGGGAGCTACAAATATGGCAAAAGAAAACAAATACAAGGTAGAGAAGTTTGACAACCGAAATTATCAATTATGGAAGATACAAATTGAGGATTATTTGTATCAAAGAGATTTGTATTTACTGTTGAATGAGAAGTATAGACCTATGAAGATGAATGATGAAGAATAGAATATTCTTGATAGAAATTCTTTGGGATCTATAAGATTGATCCTGATAGCATCCGTGGCTTCCAATATTACAGAAGTGGCTTCTACGGTAGAGTTAATGAAATCTCTTGATAATTTACATGAAAAACCTAGTGCTTCAAATAAAGTTTATTTGATGAAGAAACTATTTATTCTAAGATGCATAAATGTGGATCTTCATCTAGTCATTTGATTGATTTCTGATCTATTGTAAATCAATTAAAATTGGTTACAATACCATTTGATGATGAAGTAAGAGAACTTTTATTTTTATGTTCTTTGCCTAATAGTTGGGATAACTTGGTAAATGTTGTTAGTAATAGATCATATACTAATAATATTTTTAAGTTTGATGATGTGGTTAGTATAATATTGAATGAAGAAATTTGCAGGAAGAGTAAGAGTAATGGGAAATCAAAGTCAAGGGATAACATATCTAAATCCAGAAGTAAGGGAATTACTTGTTGGAAATGTGGAAGGGAAGAACATGTAAAGAAAGATTGGTGTTCAAAGGATAAGGATAACTAATAACCAGATAAAGGTAAAGAAGTAAATATTGCTACATCATAGGTAATGCAAGACGCTCTTATTATTTCTTTAGATAATAGAATTGAATCATGGGTTTTAGATTCAGGAGCTTCTTTCCATACAACCCCTACTAAGGTTTATTTTAGAAATTATGTCCAGGGAAATTTTTGGCATGTTTATTTGGGTGATTATGAACCTTGCAGTATTACTGGTAAAGGAGAAGTTCATCTAAAATTGTGGAATGGAAATACATGGGTATTGAAAGATGTGAGGCATGTGCCAAGTCTCAGGAGAAATCTTATTTCTACAAGGAAACTAGGTGAATCTGGCTGCATGGTTACTTTTACAAGAGACTTTTGGAAAGTCACCAAGGGTGATTTTGTTGTGGCAAGAGGTAAGAAGGTAGGAATGTTATATTTATCTACCTGTATTATTGATTCATTTTCTGCATTATGTACTTCAAATTTAAATGCATGCATGTGGCATAATCGGTTAGGTCATATGAGTCAAAAAGGAATGTAGATCTTAAAGGCTAAGGGTAAGTTATCAGATTTGAAAGATTTAGATATTGATTTATGTGAGCATTGTATCTTTGGAAAGAAAAAGAGAGTGAGATTTCTCAAATTTGGGGCAACTAAGAGTGTGGGGACCAACTCAGGTAGCTTCTCATAGAGGATCCTAGTATTATGTTACTTTCATTAATGATGATACAAGAAAGGTATGGGTTTATTGTATTAAACATAAATATGATGTTTTAGAGAATTTTAAAATATGGAAAGACCTTGTTGAGAATGAATCAAATTCTAAGTTAATGTGCCTTAGATTTGAAAATGGTGGTGAATACTGTAACAAGTCTTTCAATGATTATTGTTCAGTGAATAGGATACGTAGAGAAAGAACGGTTCTAAGAACACTATAGGAGAATAGTGTTGCAGAAAGAATGAACATGACAATCATGGAATGTGCTAGAAGTATAAGGATACATTCTGGACCACCCTTATAATTTTAGGGGGAAAAGTATTTGATATAGTGGTTTATTTGATTAACCGTGGGACTTCAAGTTCACTAGATGGAGGAATACCAGAGGAAGCTTGGACCAGAAAAGAGGTAGATATTTCTTTTCTTAAACTTTTTGGTTTAGAAGCTTTTATGTATTTTGATAAGGAAAATAGAGAAAAGTTAGATGCAAAATCCAAGAGATGCACTTTCATTGGTTATGGATCTGGTGATTTCGGTTTCCATTTTTAGGATTTAGAGAATTCAAAAATTATTAGGAGTCATGATGTTGAATGGAATGAAAAGAGAATCTATAGGGATCAAATTTTGGTACCCAATAATGAACCAGTTGAGAAGTTTGTGAATGAAAATGAACTCTCAGATTTAAAATAATTACTTACAGGGTTACATAGTAACTAGTGTTGGTTGACCCCTGATCAGCACCGGTCAGATGAACCAGTATTGGTTACAGAGGATCCAAACCAACATCGGTTAGCAGAACTAGCGTCGGTTAGAGGTGACCAACATTGGCCACTATCATATTTGGATAGGAATTTGTAGGAGGTCCAGATTGAGCCACCAATAACCCAAACTCCTATGAGAAGGTCACAAAGGGTAAGTAAACCTCCAGAAATATTTACACCTTCTCTATTTTATTTATTATTGAATGAAAATGGTGAACCAAAGAGATTTAAAGAAGCAATGTAGGATAATACTCATGTCCAATGGGAGCATGACATGGATGAGGATATGGACTCCTTGGAATAGAACCAGACATGGGATTTGGTTAAGTTTCCAGCAAGCAATAGAGCATTGCAGAATAAGTGGGTTTACAGGATCAATGAAGAAGAGGGTGGACAGAAAAGATACAAGGCAAGTCTTTCAGTAAAGGGATTTACATAGAAAGTAGGTATTGAATTTGGTGAAATATTTTCTCCCATTGTTAAGATGACTTCTATTCATATTGTATTGAGCTTAGTTGCAGTAGAAGACTTGCATTTAGAAAAACTAGATGTGAAGATGGATTTCCTTCATGGTTATTTGAATGAAGAGATTTATATGCAGAAGTCACTTGGGTATGAAGTCACTTGGATAAATTAGTGTGCAGGTTGAAAAAGAGTCTATATGGGCTCAAACAAGCTCCAAGAAAATGGTACTTGAGGTTTGACAGTTTTATGCATGAGCATGGTTACTTGAGATGTGAATCTGACTATTGTGTTTATTTCAAAGGCCTTGAAAATGGGAGCTATATTATTTTGTTACTGTATGTGGATGATATGATTATTCTAGGATCTAGAATGTAGGACATTAGTGAGCTTTAGAGAAATCTAGCTCACACATTTTCTATGAAGGATTTAGGAGCTACAAAAAAAATCCTCGGCATGTAAATACACAGAGACAGGAAAAACAAGAAATTATATTTATCTCAGGAGGATTATATATACAAGGTGTTAGAAAGGTTCAACATGCAGAATGCAAAACCTGTTAGCACACCTATGGCTAGACACTTCAAATTTAGACAAAATCAGTGTCCATCATCACATGAAGAGGAAAAATACATGACACGAGTTCCATATGCTTCAATAGTTGGGAGTCTCATGTATGTTATGGTTTATACAAGATCAGAAATTACACATGAAGTGGAAGTTGTGAGTAAATATATGGACAATCTAGGTAAAGAGCATTGGAAATAAATCCAATGGATACTTTGGTATTTGAAAGGACATCTAGCATGTAATTATGATATGGAGGTTTAGATATTTCATTATGTGGATATGTTGATTCGGATGTGGCTGGAGATCTGGATGGTAGAAGGAGCACTACTAGATATATTTTCACAGTAGGTAGAATGACAGTTAGTTGGATTTCAAGATTGTAGAAGGTTGTGGATTTGTCTACTATAGAGGAATAGTATGTTGCAGATACAGAGGCTAGCAAGGAGATGATATGGATGAGTAGGTTCATGGAAGAGTTGGGAAAGGAGAAAAGTAATTATAGACTGTTCAGTGACAGTCAAAGTGTAATTCATTTGGAAAACAACTTAGCGTTTCATTCGAGAATGAAACACATTCAGTTGAGGTATCACTTCATACGGAAATTATTGGAGGACGAAAAGTTGAATCTGGAAAATATTCATACAAGTAAGAACCCTGTGGATATGCTAATGAAGCCATTAGAAAAGGATAAGTTTGAGCTATAATCCACTTCTGTTGGTCTTCAAGTTTGAGACTTGAAGAGGAAGAAACAAAGATAAGGAACCAAGAATGATGTTGTTCATGTATGGTGCTGTAATTAATCTCCAAGTGGGAGATTATTGAGTTCTAGAGCTCAATTAATTTAGTTTATCATGTAATGGAAACTTGCTGAAAAATACAGTAACTGATATTGGTCACCCAGGACCGGCATCAGTCAGGAAAGGGAGGAACCAGCAGCAGTTAGATCTAACTGACGTCAGTTACTTGTGCGATTATGTTTTAATGAACTCTCGGGAATTAGATCTATTTTTAGCATTAAAGTATATCTATTGATTGTAATTACATGGATAAGTTCCCTAATTCTATAAACAACTATATAAGCATAAAAGATAGGGTTTAGAAGTTAAGAGAATTAACAAGAATTAGAAATAAATTGCAAAAGTTGGTGAGTGAGAGAATTCTTGGTGATGAAGCAAAAGCTTGAGGAAAAGAAAGTATTGTACATTTGAAAGGTGTGGAAGATTGTAAATATTCATTGTATATCTTGTCAAAGCTTTGGATAATAGATTGGCTTGTTTATTGGTGGACGTAGCCCACACTGGGTGAACCATGTTAAATCTGGCATTGATTTATGTCTCTTATTTTGTATATTTTCTTCTGGTAGAATATCCACTTTTATTTGCATGTATGTTTAGATCTAATACATTATCTGTATAACTGGTGTGCTAACCACAACATTGGAGTGATCAAAGAATTGAATATAATATTGCATGCATTCCCAAATGTCATTGTTCAACAAGACATATCATTTATTAACCTACCACCACTCTTTGCCTTGTACTTATCTCGATATTTCACCACTATGATTGGAGGATACTTATCATTTGATTGGTCACACATACTCTTCAAAAAAAGGTATGGATCTAAGGCTACAATTAGATCAGAGCTAATTGCAAATTATCACATCGATCCTCATGTACCAAGTTAAATCAACGCTAGTTTCTCATCTTTTGATCAAGAATACTACCCAAACACTCTAGAGATAGATACTAAAGTTGGAGGCATTCCATATTTGACATTAAATGAATGGGGAAGAAATAAGCATGGTTATGATCCATAAAAAGAAAGGGAAGAAGCTGAGTTGGGTATTTATTACTTACATTACAAAATCCCACCTCTTACTAGCATCACCAAACCAAATGATTAAGATGAGAACGAAGTATGGTAAATGTTAGTTGATGGTTCTAGGAGAAGGAAAGGTGTAGGAGGAGTAATGAATGTATCTCATAAAGGTAACAAAATTACTCAGCGTTACATTTTCAATTCAATTTTTCCAATAACACAGTTGAGTATGAATCACTAATTCATAGATTATACTGGGTAAGGAAGATATGTATCAAGAACTTACAAGTTTTTGGAGATAGTGACCTGATTGTAAATAAGATTAGAGGGATTAATGCTACTAAGAATGATCTTCTTAAGCACTACAAGCATCGGGTATGGGATCTCATTGAAGACTTTGAAGCTTTAAACATTGATTCCATTCCAAGAAACAGAAATGAGGTTGCGGATAGGCTTGCAGTAATTGGAGAAACATTTGATGTAGTTGAAAGTGTTAAGAAATATCAAAATCAACATCATATCAAAGTGGTTGTGAGAAAGGAGCGGAGGATGAAGATGGGAGTGGGAGCGAGAAGTGGAATTTGAATGCAGTGGAAGCGGGAAACCCTGGTTTGAATGTTGGAAGTAGGAGCAAAGGAATTCCTTTTGTGGATTCTACAGAACCTTAGGAGCCTCATGGACCATTGTAGGTGCATGTACCTGACCCAAGTAAGGATGAAAGGGTGGAACCTATGGTGGAATCCACATGGGTAGAAAGGTTGGTTGGGAAAAATCTGGACAAAAATTCCTTAGAAGGATTAGATCCCTCTAAAGATAATGGCCTTTTGTCCCTTAAAATACTAGACTCTCTCTTGGAGTGAGCCAACGAAAATATGGAAGGATCTTTGTTCACCAAATTTTTGGGATCCTAACCCAACATTGATTTTTTTCACAATTGGGCCAAGAGAAGATGGGTGTAAAACAAATCTATTGAGGTAACTACTTATACAAATGGATTTTTCTTAATATCTCTTCCTAGTAAAGAAAATGTCTTATGAATTCTTGCTAGAGGGCCCTGGTTCATTGGTAAGTCCCATGTGGTTGTGCAACAATGGAAACCAGCCTTCATTCCCTTTGAAAAAATAGTCTCTGAATATCCTATCTGGTTGAATCTCCCTGGTTTACCTCTTGAGTTTTGGGAACCTGTGGTCTTTATTATTATATCCAAAATTATGGGAACCTCGATAGCGATAGATCCCGTAACTAAATCTAGAACCAGGCTTACGCATGCGATATTTTGCATTAATATAAAACAATTAGCTGAACTAGAAGAAACTATCACTTTGATCTCAAAGTTTAGTGATTGGGTGCAAATATTTGAGTATGATCTATCCCCTTTTGTTTTTTACAAATGAAAATCTGTTGGGCATGATTGTAGGATGTGTCCAACACAGAAGAAGAAGCTAGAAACAGGTCCAAAATATCATACCATGGCTCATAATAAAGATAATACAAAATGGAGAAAGGTGGGAAAAAATGGAAGAACCATTAGTCAAGATCCTAGAGGGATCAAGAGGCTCCTAAGGAGACTATAGTTGTAGAGACACAACTTACGGATGAAGAGGAAGATCCATAGAACAAAGTTGAAAGGGGTAAAGGAGATAATGATAAGATGAGTGATGCAGACTTTTCCCCAAATCTAAAACAGAAGGAAGTTACATATTTATTAGATTCAAAAGGGAGTTATGCACTGAAAGTGGCTCAGAGACTTTCCTTGGAAGATTTATCCTTAGTTGAACAAAACTCATTTGGCCAAAGACAGGAGGAAGGCATATTGACATCAAATACTTTTGATATCTTGATGGGAGGTATTGTTCTAGATTCTACTAATCCAGTGTCCTTCCCTGTCACTCCAGTAATAAGGACCAAGCCTATTACTAGAAGCAATTTCAGAGCATATGTGGGTAAAGACTTAACTCCAAAAGGGATAAAATATAACGAGAAGAGGGATACCTTGGTAAAAAAAGATTTGGATAAAGGGATATAGAAACCTCTTAGGTTTCGTCAATCAAAGAATAAATGATTTTATTATCTTGGAATATTAGAGGGTTGAACAACCCCAGAAAGAAAAGAATTATGAAGGATTTTTGGAACAAATACAAACCTGATATTTTGATGATCCAAGAAACAAATATGAGTACTGAAAGATTGAAAGAAGTAAGTAGGGTGATCTCAAAAGATAGCCATTGGGCTGGGGTAAGCTTGGATGGTGCTTCAGGAGGCATTTCCACCCTTTGGAATCCCCTCTTGATTAAAGGTTTGGTGCTTCTGTCTTTGGCCAGCCACCTGGCCATGTGATTTACTGATTTAGTTTCACACAAATCCTGGATTGTGTCTAATATCTATGCCCCTAACTCTGTTGTTGGTAGAAGTAATATTTAGGAAGAACTCACTAAGGGGATATTTTTGTTTAAATATTGTGATTGGATTATTGGGGGATATTTTAATACCCCTCCCTCCCCGGGGGAAAAAATGTGGATCCATCTCCTATACAGACAATTTGGATGAGTTGGATAATTTTTTAGTGAATAATGATCTTATTGACCTTGAGCTTGGAGGGTCAAAATTCACTTAGGCTAACAGAAGAACCAGACAGGACCTCATATAGATTAGACTGGAAAATTTTTTGGTGAGTCATTATTGCATGCTTAATCAACTCTACTCTCTATCCACCTTGCCTAGAATTGGATTTGACCATAATCCCATCATTCTTAAGCTCAGTATGGTTATTACTAAAAAATCCAGACCTTTCAGATTTGAAAAAATAAGGGTCCAACACCCTAACATCCTCAAGATAATTTAGGAAAAGTGGGGGATCACGGTTCATGGTGTCCCGATCTATAAATTAAGTTTAAAGTTGAAACATGTTAAATAAAGCCTGAAAAATTGGAATAAGGGAATTTTTGGGAACATCTTTCAATCTAAGAGTAGAATAGAGGAAGACTTAAGGAATATTGAGGATCTAATAGAGGAGGATGGGATCAACCAAATGCTTAAAATTTAAGAGCAGGCTCTACTCACTGAATATCATGATATCTTGGCCAAGGAGGAAGTTTACTGGAAGCAAAAATATAGAGTTAAATGGCTAAAGGAGGGTGATAGAAATACAATTTTTTCAACTTCTCTGCCATCTCTAGGACAAACCATCTCAAGATCAAGGAAATCAGGAAAAATGATGGTACACTCACAGAAGATGAAAAAGAAATCAATGAAGCTATTATCAAATATTTTAAGGACCTCTTTTTCCCTGGGTTAGATCCGAATAGAACTTCTTGGGAGAAAGCTTTAGGACTCTTCCAGAATGCATCTCACAAAAGGATAATAGAGATCTTTTGTTCATTCCTTGGGAGGAAGAAATCATATATTCCATCTTTGATTTGGAACAGGATAAATCCCTTGGACCAGATGGGTTCCCAGCTTTCTTTTTTCGACAGTTCTAGGAAGTGGTTAAGAATGATGTCATTAAGATGATCCAGATTTTCTTCAGTAATAGCCAGATCCTCAAAAAAATTAACAACACCTTCCTGGTCCTTATTCCCAAAATGATAGGGGCCAAGGATGTGAAATATTTTAGACCCATTAGTCTGTGTAACACTAGCTACAAATTGATTACCAAAATTATTGCTTTTAGGCTCAAGAAATTTGTGGCCAATTTCATCTCTCCTAATCAAGGGGCTTTTGTTCCTGGTAAAAAAATTCTGGATAACATTGTGGTCATCCAAGAGACCATTCATTCTATCTAAATTTTACAAAGATCTACCATATTTTTCAAGCTAGATATGCATAAAGCATATGATAGAGTTTTATGGGACCTTCTCTGAGCCATTCTAACCAAGGTGGGGTTTGATGATTTTTTTTATCAACATGGTTATGGTCTACATTTCTTCTTTCAACTTCTCTATTATGATTAGTGGTAAACTAGAAGGTTTATTTCAAGCTGGAAGAGGAATCATACAAGGAGATCCCCTCTGCCCCTTCCTCTACACGATTTTGGTAGAAACCTTAAGAAGACTTTGAAACCATGTGGTTTCCCTTAATATATTACAAGGTATCAAAATTTATAATGGTCTTTAGCCTACTTTCCTTAACCAATTTATTGATTAAAATTTCTTGATGGGGAAGGCATCTATGCAGAAAGCCTTTATCTTCAAAGATGTTATGAATGAGTATGAGGAGGTCTCTTGTCAATTGTTTAACTTCCTCAAAATGGTTATTTTATTCATTAATGTGGAAGATAAATTACAAGTGATACCAGTCCACATTTTTGGTTGCAAGGTAAAGAATTTTCTAGATTCCTATTTGGGAATGCCCCTCATTCACAAACAACCAAACCATTTCATCTGAAACACTCTTCTTGAGAGAGTTACCAATAAGTTGTCTACTTGGAAGGGGATTCTCCTATCTCAAGTAGGAAAAATTCAACTTCTCTAAAGCTATCTTCAAGGTGTCCCAATCTATGTCATGTCACGTTTTCGGCTTCCGGTCAAGATTTTGGAGGCTATGGAAAAAATTCAAAAAAGGTTCATGTGGGCTGGCCCTGAGGATAAGTTCAAATTTCCTCTTGTGGAATGGGAAAATGTGACCAATCCTAAGGATTATGGTGGGCTAGGATTAAATAATATGAGACTAATGAATGAAGCTCTTGTGGCTAAATCTGAGAGGAGAGTGATAAAGGAAGAATACCTTTGGATTGATATCATCAAAAGGAAATATTTAAGGAATACTGGCATAATAGAGACTTTCATTCTGCGGGAGAATATCCCTAGGGGATCCTTCTTTTGGAATTATTTTCTCTCTTATAGGGAGATAGTGATTTGGGTTATTTAATGGAATATTGGGAAAGGAGATAGAATTCTCTTTTGGAGGGATTGTTGGCATTCTGATAAACCTTTAGTGGAGGAAGAACCATTGTCTTCATATAACTGTAGCGGAGTTCTATGAAGACAATGGTGGGTTAGAGACTATTGGATCTTATCCAATAATTATGTTTTTGGGAGAAGGTGCATCCCCCTTCCAATTTCATTGGGGACAATCAAATTTTTGATAATCTCAACTCTAAGTTAAAAGCTTCTATATCCCAGTCTTCCAACAAAATGAGGACTCTATTATATGGAAGGAAGAGGATTCCGGAAATTTCTCTGTTAAATCTGTATACCTCCTAAATTTCAATAATTCTAGCCAAAACGATTACTAGGGAAAAATTTCGGTAAAGGACCTTTTTCCTAAAGTTGACATTTTCCTTTGGTTGGTCCCTCAGAAAAAAATCCTCACTGTGGATGATTTGAGGAAACTTGGGATGTTCCTCCCCAACAGGTGTGTGCTTTGTAAAAAAGAGGAGGAAAGTTTCAACCACCTCCTCATCTCTTGTCCCTTCGCTCAAGCATTGCTTTCCAAGGTGTTAGATCTTTTCAAAGTGCAATGGGTCTTCCCCAACTTCATTGAGGAATGTTGGTTTCAATTGGATTTTCCTTTCAAGTACCCCTTTCTTATGGCTACCTGGAAAATGGTCCTTCCCCACTCCATCTAGAGCTTATGGAAGGAAAGGAATGCTCTCATATTTAGAAATCATAAGGCTAACATTCAAAAGGTCAGTGATGGTTTGATTTCCTATATTAAAGAGAATTCCAATATCATTAAGGTGAAGAATAAAAAGGATTGTTCTAAAAAATAAGAGGAAGTTCTCAAATATTTTGCCTTCATTCCGCCTCAAGTCAGATTCCCATCCACTATCATTAAGTGGTCCAAACCAGAAAGGAGAAAAGTCAAAATTAATTTTTTTATGGCTTCAAAAGGCAACCCTGGCCTGGCTGTTGGAGGGGGCATAGTCAATGACCATAATGGGGACTGGATCTTTGCCTATGCAAGACCTTTGGGGACTCATAGTAACAATGTGGCTGAAGCATGTGCTCTTCTCTAGGGTGTCATTCCTGTTAAGGAAAATGGAATTAAACACAGTTTTATTGAGGGGGAATCTCTTCTCATTTTAAATGCCATAAAAAAGACTAGTTAAAATAATTGCGCTTTGGGTAATATTATTCATGATATTAAATAGCATCTTAAAAACTTGTATTCCTATATCATCACTCATATCCCTTGCATTGACAATACTTGTGTGGATAGATTTTTGAATGAGAGAGTTCAAAGTAATGATTTCAAAGTGTGGCAAAAAGGTGATGTCAAAGATGTGCATATTAATGATATTATTAATCATGAAAAGTTGTAAGAACTTCACCTTAAGATGCACGAGGGAGAATAATGGGCTCATTTCCAATATTGCAAAAGCAAGTCCGGTTTTAGTTATTATTGGAAAGGCAAGTCTAATATCAAAAGTTGTAGGTTTCAACGAGATGAACATTAGGGTAAAATTTTGGTCATCATGGGTGGAGATAGAACTAGAGTCAAGCCATCTAGTCATGGGTGTATAGTGTAGGATAAGTCTATGTGGAACCTATTTAGGATTGGGGGTTTTAGGAACTTTATCACTAGACTCCATTGGCATGATCCATCGCTAACTATGGAGTTCAGGCTGGCATGGAAAGAGAAGAAGGCAGTGATCCAGGGCATGGAAATTAAGATGTCGAAGGAGGCCATTGCCCATATAACTGGCATGGACATGGAAGGTTTGAAAATATTTAAGGATAGGAATCAAAGAGAGTATGAAATCAATAATTTATTTCTAGGAAAGGAAACTGTCTATTACTTCACTGATGGCATTGCGCATATCTACATTCCTAGGGTGTGGAGGGAGGTCTATTTGTACTCTATGAAGTATCTTACCCTAGAAGGTAAATATCTAAAAATATATACCCACCACTTGTGCTTTCTGAAAATGTTTAGACACAAGAAAATCCTTAGTATTCCCTTCTTTTTATTTATGTCTCTGACCACCTCAGTGAAGTATTTCTAATGGAGTAAAGTGGATTCCCCCATTCTTAAGGGTCTCATTCTTCTCCTGCTTTGAAATGAAAAACCAGCCCGAGATAAACCTATGCCCCTAATTGAGGACGAGGAGGATATTACCCTGGCTGAGTTTCTTTCCAAGGTGAGGGAGGGTAATCTTGGTACTAAGCGGATGGGAGAGAGGAAGAACGTGGAAGGTATGGAGAAGCAGGAAGCTGGCCCATCGAAGGGTAAGGATAAAGTGTCTTTGGAAGGAGAGCATTGTCTTGATATGTGGAATAAAAAAGTGTAGTATTTGGAGATGGTGATTCAAGTATTGGAAGAGATTAACTCGGTGGTGACGAAGGGAATGATTGATAGCATTGAAGCCACAAAAAAATATGCTTAGCTCAGAAGAACATTAGAGGGGATATCAAGTAGTTGGACACTCTAGTTTGGAAAGTGCGTGCTCGTCTTGAAGCCGTGGAAAAAGAGAAGTAGAAAAAGAGAAGCAGAAAAAGAGAAGCGGAAAAGGAGGTGGACCAGTTATGATAAAGAGGAAGAGGAGGAGGATGAGTCTAAGGACAACATCGAGGAACCCCCCTAGAAGAAGCTAAATACTGAACCCAACATGAAAGATGAGATCAGGGAGGTTAAACCCTCCAACAAAAGTAAAGCTAACTAATGGAACTTCTCCATAACTGTCTATGGACTTTCAGTGAAATTTCTCTATTTCTTTTTGTTTAATGTTTTCGGTCTCTTTTGGTTGTCATTTTTTAGACCCCCTTCTTTGTTTTGGAGTTAAGTCTATTTAACTCTTTGGTTCCTATTCCTCTTTTTGTCTCTCTTTGATATTGTCATGATGTAATATTTTTTTACTTGGCCTTTGGGATCCCATCCCTAATTTTTACCCTATCTAATAAAAAAAGTTGTTGTGAGACTAGATATTCTAGAAAATAACACTAGTTGGCAAGTGTTCAATAATGACCAAAAAATCCTTAACTTATTACAAGAGGAAACTAATTTCTCCTCAAAAAATCAAGAGAAATTGGAACAGTAGTATGGTGATCAACGTGTCCATCTGTAAACAAACAAGCTTCCGAAAGGTTTGGTAACTCTTTATTCAATCTTCAATCCCGATTATTGGTTTTGGAAAGAGAAAACAAACACCATGGTCAAGGGAGAGGATTCAGTGTCCATTTAAGTAAGTGAAGGAAAGATACTCCAAATTGGAAAAGTAAGTACTCATTAAGGAAAATCTAATTTCATTAAACTTTTTCAAGAGTTTCTGGATATATTTTCTTGGATTTATAAATATTTTAGAGGTTTTTATTCAAGATTAGCACAACATACTATTGAGTTAAATCCAGAATCCAAGCCCATCAGAAAAAATCAAATGCCAGTGAATCCTCATATTGAGCCTCTCATGAGAAATTAATTGAATAAGCTCATTGAGTCAAGTATTATTTTTCCAATCAAGCATTCATTGTTGGTAGAAAATTTGGTTCCATTGAGAAAAAGAAATGGAGAAATCAGATTGTGTGTAGATTTTTAGGATTTGAATAGAGATTCTCTCAATAACCACTATCCACTTCCTTCTATGGATAAAATCTTGCAAGTAGTAGCTGGATCAGAAATTGTATCACTCCTAGATGGTTACTAAGGATATAACCATATCATGGTGAAAGAGGAAGATCAATTCAAAACATCCTTCACCACAAAATGGGGTACATACATTTATAGGAAGATTCAACTCAGGCTATTGAATGTCGGAGTGACATTTTAGATGGCTATGGACATCGCATTCAAGGGACTGATTAACAAGATGGTTCTTATTTATCTTTATGAGATCACAATATTCTCCAATAATGCAACTCATCACATTTCTCACCTCAAGAAAGTGTTCCAAAGATGCAGGAAGTTTGGAGTATCTTTGAATCCCAAGAAATGTATATTCTTGGCACATGAAGGTAAGCTCTTAGGACACATTATTTCAAAGGAAGGGTTGAATATTTATGTAGAAATATTTTAAGCTATCTGTGCACTACCTTTGCCAAGTTAAAAGAAGTCTCTCCAAAGCTTCTTGGGGAGAATCAATTTTGTTTGAAGGTTTGTGCCTAATTTTACCAGTCTTGTTAATCCATTGATAATAATTTTCAAGAAGTGTATGGAATCAAAATGGACAATGGAGATAAAATCTAGTTTTGAGGACATTAAGAAAGAAATATCACAATCCCCCACTCTCATAAACCCATATTTTTTGAAGGAACTAATCCTCTATACTTTCAGTGGTTCAAAAAATATATATAAAGGAATTTTGGTGCAGCTAAACAAGGAAGGGTCCAAGTATCCCATTTATTTCTTTAGAAAAATCCTAAAAGACTATGAGGTGAGTTATTATTTCATTGAAAAGCATGTCCTCATTTTTATAAGGAGTTTAAAGAAGTTTAGACAATTGGTTTCAAACAACAAGATTTAGTTGCTAGTGTCTCATGTCGGAGTGAAGTATTTTCTCTTAAACAAGGACTTGAATGAAAAAAGGGTAGGTTAGATTACCCATTTCATGGAATATGACATGGAGGTCAAGATAACTAAGTTGTTACATGGAAAAGATTTGTGTGAATAGTTGGATTTAAATAAGCATGTTGGATCAAATAATCAAGAGAAAGTAGAAAATGGTATACCCACTCCTTGTTAGACCAAGGATGTGATCAACTTCCTTTATACAGGTTTATGCGCTCTAGGACTTAGTAAATAAAAAATAAGGTATTTTAGGATCCAATCCTTTCCATATGTCTTCATTGACAACATTTTGTTCAGGAAAGATATCAATATTGTTATCTTGAGATGTGTTGTGACCGATCAAACTGAGAAAGTGCTACATGAATTCCATAGTAGGGAGGTCAGAGGCCACTTTTCTCCAAGAAAAAAAAATATCAAGATCATGAAGGTTTAATATTCTTGGCCCAAAATGTTTAGTGATTGTTATGCATGGATCAAGAAGTGCAAGAGATGTGCATTTGTCACATGGAAAGAAAATCTAGCATCACTTCAACTCTACCTCATCTTAGTTGATCAACCGTTCATGAATTGGGGATTGGACTTCATTGGAGTTATCAATCCTAATTCAAGCCAGGGGCATAAGTGGATTCTCACTACAATGGATCACTTCACCAGATGGACTGAACTAGTGGCTCTCAACGAAGTAAATTAGTCAAGCATAGTGGAATTTTATGAGGGGATTGTAACAAGGTTTGGTGTTCCTTTCACTATGATATCTGACAATTCTCTAGCATTCCTTGGTGCTAAGATATATGAATGGGCTGTTAGAAATAGGATATACTTGAGCACTTCCTCTAATTATTACACCCAGTGTAATGGGAGAGCTGAGTCCAAACACAAAAAATTGTTGAGAATTATCAGGAATCTAGATGAAAATCAAAGGACATGGAATACCAAGCTCAAATCATCCTTGTGGGATAATAGAATCACACCAAAAAGGTATACAGGAAGATATCCCTATAAGATAGTTGTTGGGACCTAAAATATTGGCTAACTACCAAGAGGGGTGTGCACGTAGGACCAATGTGAAGAAGGGCGTTTAGGGAAAAATGCGTAGGATAAAGGGGTTTAAGAAAGGATTTAGTAAAACTAAGGTGTGCAGGAGTTAGGATATGGGTTTAAAGGACTTAGCCATATTTGGCATTCTAGAGGCACTTGAGGAAAAGTGTGAGGACTCGGCTAGGCGTGATAAGTGGATAAGGTTCCAACCTGGAGCTTTGGAGGCCAAGAAAAGGGATATTACATGTAGGGGATATTCCTAGAAACATCATTAGAGAGAGTGGAAGGTTTGAAAAGGAATAAGAATTCACCTATGAAGGACCACATCGACACTTAACATGTGAGGCATAAAGGTGGGTGCTGATCTTATATAAAGGAATTCTCATGCCATAAATATAGATATATAGGGGGAGATATAGAGATATACATAGAGCTATATTGATGTGTGTATGGAGAGTCATAAAAGAGAGGTGAGATATACATGTGCATATATGGGTACCAGGAAGCATAAGGCAGGGAAAAAAACTACTACAGAAATGTTAGGTTTCACTAGGGTTTAGGATTCAGTGTACTAAAGAGCTATAAAGAATGGCATTAAGCATTGGAATTGATGTTAGGGTATATAAATGGGTTATATTAAGAAGGGCATAGCCAGGATCTCCATTCATAGCCTGTTGTATAGGCTGGACCTATATCACTTAATGTATATGATCTGAGATGACCCTTTTGAATGTAATGTGGCTACCATAACTCTTATATAATCATATATATATATATATATATATGAGTTCATTTTATATATCTTGTTTATGGGTGCAAACCCTTCTGATATTTAGCATGTTATAACTCAAATCTATTCTCCTATGGTTCATTCAGTATTTATCTACCTTCACTGATGCATGGGTGTGTGTGGATCTGCTAGTATTATGTTCTTCTTTTATAATGCATGTATTTATATCTCTACAAATAAACCCCCATTAATGGTGGAACCTTCTCACAAAGCTCACATAAAAGAGGGGCTCGGTGCCCATGCATGCCTCGGGTGAGTGCCCAGTGCCCACTGGATGATAGGTCGGTGCACTTGGGGTTAGAAAGAAGTATTAAGGGTAAAATAATTACTACATATAAGTTCCATTGTCAAGACCTCTTTTTGAAGTTATGAGAATAGTGTGTGATGATATAGCATTTGACCTTGGGTAGTGTTGAAGTATGCCTTAAAAGAAAGGAGGATTAGTTTTCTCAGAGATTTAGTACTGGACCTAAGTTTGATGCACATAAATGGGTAGAAGAACATATGTATCATGAGTTGTATGAGACCTTCTTTTGTTGTTTTCTAGTGGAGTTGTATGAATGGATTTTGGCGTATGCATCTAGATCAAACTGGTACTATAAACCTCATGTTTGGACCCAAGATGAGTATCAGAGGTTGCATGATGTTGATCTAACTTGGATGCATGTGGTTGATCACTGGTGGAGTATAGTGTTGATGAGTTACACCTTAGAGTACAAAATTTTTACGTATTCCTATCCAGAGATTGCTGATTTTGAGTTCTTGAGGGAACCAAGAGGATCATTCTTACGTGTTATCCCTTTAGCTATAAATATCTTGATCATTACATTGAGTTTGGAAGAATTTCCTATTGCCAGATAAGATTCTTCTGAGCATTAGGCGAGGAAGCTATGGTGGAGGAAGATGGCAGACCTTGTGACTGAAAAAGGAGAGGGAAGAAGGACGACACTTAAGTATAATGAGGATCAAGGAGAGGGAGTTGAAAAAAATAATGAAGCTATAGGAGTGATGGATTTATGAAGGCAGACATTTCAAGAAGGATTTTAGGTTCACATAGAGGATATAGAACTTGAGCAGTCTGTATACCCCATCTTGGCAAGCACAGAAGAGAAACCCCCTCAACTTCTGGAGAGATATCTTCATATGAAGAAAGGAGAAGAGTCATTGAGCATACATCTAAATCCACCTGGTGACCAAGCCCTAGGTCGCTTAGTTTTCCAAATCAAGAGATAAGTATTACTAACCCAGTTGGTATTGGTGGAAGTAACCGATCAACACCTAGGAGGTATAAATTTTCATTTGGCACATCTATGGCTGCACAATCATTTCTTGTGTTTGGAGGTATATTGTCTGGAATGACATTTGGGAAAATTATGGGTATAAAAATCTTGGGTATCACATCTAGAAGTGGTGCAGGACACACATCTAGTAGTGGTGTAATATCATAGACTATTGGCACGTAGTTTAGTGTGAAAGTAGGGACACAAGACGTGACCACTTAAGGACCCTTGCCCAGTTACAAGAGGAGGATCTAGTTGATTAGGAGGAATATGAACTAGCGTGGACCTGGTGGACCTAGATCTGGAGGATATAGTGGGTTAGGAGGGACAAGAAGGATAGAGGATCTAGTGGATCTGGTGGTGGAGGAAACACTGGAGGGAATCCAAGGTTCTGGATCAAGTGAACAAGGGCCTCAACCACCTCAGTAAGTATTTTTTGAAATGTCTTTGCATCTGCCAGATTACAAAGGTGTTGAGGATGTTGCAGAACATGTACAAAAATGTGAGTTGCTATGGCACGTGAAGGGGATCACTACCCCTTGAGCAGAAAGGAAATTCATTTTGCAACGACATTGCAAGGGCACGTGCATAGTTGGTACCAGAAGTATGACCCCCACCAGACACTAGTAGATTATACCACACTGTGTAATGCCTTCTTAGCTAAATTCCATATTCCCTGAGTTTGAATAGAAGAGCATTAACATGCACTGAAGGAGATTCAAAAAGGTATGGCAGAGAGTGTGTGCAGGAGTATGATGCATGTTTTAAAATCTATCTTATCAAAACTTTCTTATGATATTCATCCTTCTCGAGCATGCTCAATGGTTTGTTGGAGAGTTGACTAATAACTCCCTTTAGGAGAGTGCTTTTGCATAAGACTTTCACATACCCACGCGAGGCCTTGGAGGATTCCCTGCACATGTGCTGAGGTTATGGGAAGCATGGATACTGGTGTTATTCCTTTTCTTGAAGCTCAGATTATTGTAATGGAAAATAAAATGGAGAATTTATCTATGAACTCGTAGCCCATGAGAATTGCAGTGGCCTATGGTGCACAGATTGTGAGGTAGAGGGGCATACAAAGGAAAATTTTCCTTGGAGATCAGTACGTGCCATGAAGGTAGACTATGAAATTTTCCATGAAGATCATGATGCAATTTGGTATGTCCACTACTGTAACAGTGTGATCCATAAGAATGTGTCTTACTATTACAAAATTTGCACCTCTACTACTCATGACACTAATGATTATAGATTAATTGACCAGATACATGATGCCATTAATACTGGTGTGTGCGCTAGACCAGCATTGAAAATAATTCCAAGGATGATGGTCATCACTATGAAGGATGCACGAATGGAGGAGCTCATGGAAGAGGCTTCTATAGAGGATTTAAAGGCCGTGGAAATTACGGAGGTAGGAAGAGGTGAATTCCCTCACAGAAACTTATTATAACTTGTGGGTCCACAGAGCATTACAATGCATGAATGTCCTAATCTGTCTATAGTGCTCATGGTCTGGAAGAAGCACAAGTATGAGGAGTTCCTAGAGCTATTTGAATACATGATCCAACAACAACATAAAGACAAGGGCACCGGGATGGTAAGTGTTAAGAAATAATACTTGTAGTGGATGCCAAGGGTGGTGTGTGAGTCAGAATTAGAACTTGTACTGGTGACAACATGAGCTGAGGCTGCACACAACCAGGGATATACCAAAGTAGAGACCATTGATTACAAGATAAGAGGTGGTGTATGGGAAGTATCTAGACCCTACCCATTAGAAGGAAGTCTATCAAGAGACCATGGACATAATCAGAGAGTCTTCAAGGTGAAATTCAATATCTAAAGGAGAAATCCAGGAAGTTAGAGCAGAAGAAAAGTGTTGAGGTCCCTCAGTCAGATATAGATGATGTTAGAGAGGTGTGTAAGATGTTGCACCCAAGAGAATATCATTCCTCTATTAGGAGAATGGTTGAGGGATAAGATACCAAGTGCTAGAAGCAGAGCACAAGAGGTAGAGTTTTTACATGTCTAACCTTCCTCCCCATAGCCTTGAACTATGATAAGGAGATTACCTTGAATGAAGTTGTTGATGGATGGATCCTAAGAAATAATTTGATTGACATAGGCAGTGCAGAAGTTAATGTTCTCACCTTGGATGCCTGGAATCAAATGGGAAGGCCCCCATTACAACCATCTTCAAATGTGTTGTATATGGCTAATTAGACAAAGGCAAATCCCATTGGTGTTTTAAAATATGCTATTATCACTATCTAAGGGGTGAAATTCACTAGGGACTTCAAATTATTAGCACTTGCTAATACAGACAATTTTTCGGTGTAACTTGGATACCCCTAGTTGTATAAGAACAATGTTGACTTACGTTTCAATAAGGGGTATATAATTTTTTAGAACAAAGAGGAATGTGTTATCATTCCTTTGATGGATGGGAAGTTAGCACCCTATATTGAGCCTTTAGGATAAGAAGACCTAGATAGAATTTATGTGCGCACTATCCGGGACCCTGAGGTTGTGTAACCAACAAAAGAAGGCTGTTATTCAGTGGGAAGACACTCAATCTATAAGTGATATAACTAGTGTGGCATGTGAAAATTAGGCGCACGGGACATATGAGTTAGTCAGAAGGTAGTTAAGAGGCTCTTGTGATGAGAGTAACAAAGTTGTATGACTCAGTTAAGCACCTAGGAGGAAAGAAGTTACCAAGTTATTCTAGGGGAGCCAACCCTTATGTTTTCTTGTGAGAAATGGAGACCTAGTGGAGATGTGAGATTGAAAGGAGAAGTATGCTTAGATATACCTTTCTTGGGACTACAACACATTTTTGTGGGAAGCCCATTCCATGATAACCTTCTAGAGTGGCACAAAGTGAGAATCATGTTATCTGTTAGATTTGTCTGAGAGAAATGAACCTACTAGCATACAGAGATTACCATGGGAAATAACCTACCTAATTTCACATCCAAGTATGTGAGAAGGCCTGGATGGAAGGTGGGGAAGCCTTGTCACCTTCTTTATGGGTACATAAGCTTTACTCCACTTTACAAGGCTACATGCACATGTATGGTACATTCAGTCAGAGATGCACTATTAGACAGGAAACTGGTAGGAGGTTGATTGACTGACCTCTTTTAAGCTTTCAAATATTAGAGTACTAAGCCATCAGTGGATGAAGCGTTGTAGAGTTGTTAAGCACCTAACTATGGGAGATAGTGTCGATGGTGGAGGATAAAATACTAAAATTATTGTGTGAAACTAGCTTAAAAGTGCATTTTGATGAGGAAGAATTAGAGGAGATATAACTTGAGCATGCATGCATGGAAAATGAGAAAGGAAAATTGGTCTTATGTGATTGATGGTGAAGAAGTGGAAAATTTTGGATGTTAACCATAAGGTGGGTATGCGTGAGGTTATGGATAGTGTTCGATGAGAAAGCACATACCTACCATGAATCCTTGAAAACCAAGAACATTAACATTGGTTCAGAGGTAGAACTTAAGGAGGCTACTATTGGAGATTTACTGGTCATAGAAAGGTAGGTTGCAAAGATCATCAATTTGTTACATGAATTTCAAGATTTTTTTCTATGTGGGTACTACAAACATAAAGGAGTCTCACCACTCCTTGGGATAAATGAAGATCAAGTTAATGGAGGGTAGCATGCACTCAATTCGGAAGAGGCCTTATTGAATGAATTTGAATCTACACTTCAAAGTCAAGGAGGAGATTGATAATATGATTACATCAGGCATCATTGATGTTGTTAAGGAATCAAAATGAATAATTATGATGGTCATCAACATTAAGAAGGATCAGAGGATAAGGATTTGTGTTGTTTATAGGGATCTGAATGTAGTATGTGTTATTGACCCTTTTCTAACCCCATTCATTAAAGAAGATCCTATAAGGAGTAGGTGGGTGTGAGATCTATTCTATCATAGATGGATTCTTAGGATATTATAAAGTTATAATTACAAAGGAGGACCAAAAAAAGACAACATTTTTCCATTGAATGTGGAATATTTTCTTACAAATTCATGTCTTTCAGACTAAAGAACAGCACCTACTTTTGTTTTCATCGTATTGTGGTGTAGGAATTTCAAGAATTCATCCATAAGTTTCTTCAAGTCTACCTTAATGATTGGACTGATATATGGATTAGTGAGGGACCATTGTGATAATCTAAGGCTGATGTTTGAAATATGTCAACAATTTACGATATCCCTCAATAGTAAGAAATGTGTTTTCACTAACTCCATTTGGAACCCTTTTGGGGCATATTATATGTAAGAAACGATTGACTAGTGGGTCCCTACTAAAGTTTTCATTATTATGGGATTAGCGGGAATGTACCAGCCAGAGTGTACAGTGCATGGATTCCTTGGGAATATGAGGTATTACAAGAAATTTATTAATGGGTATGCCAAGATCACCACGCCATTGGAAAAATTGCTAAAATATAAAAGTACATTTCACTAGGGAGAGGTACAACAAATGGTAAGTTTGATACATTCAAGAATAAGGTTATCACTATTCCCATATTACACTATCCTTCTTGGGATAAGCCATTTCTATGTACATGTTGATGTTTCAAGAAGTGGAAATTGGGGATAATCTTATCACAACCTGGAGAGGGAATTTTTGACCACCCTTTGTGATTTTCTAGTAGAAAGCTAACCCCAGTATAATAGAACTTTACTACTACTACTAAGTGTAAAGCATTGTCAATGATCTATGTGCTACACAAATTCAAGTAGTGTCTTTTGGCAACACCATTTATATTATACATTAACCACATGGTATTAAAGTACTTGGTAAATAAGATCCCATTTTAAAATGGTGACATATGTAGGTGGGTCCTGTTGTTTCAAGAGTTTGAGTTTACGGTTGTTTTGAAACCTAGTAAGAGTAATTTGGGGCCTAACCATTTATCAAGGATTGAATCAGGGGACGTACGTGCATAGAGAATTGAGGATTAATTCCAGATGCAACAACTATTTAGATTGTGACATGTACCCATCTGACTTGGAAGATATCGATGTGTTTCTTTAGAAGGGTGATGATACCGAAGGGAATGGAGAATTTTGAAAAGGAAGTAATTAGTCATACGTGCACAACACCCTATCATGTTAATTAGTGGAGACTTATACAAGCTAGGCCGTGATGAGGTTTTACGCTAGTGTGTGTTAGAGCATGAATGCATGTTACAATCATGGAGGAAACACATGGTGGAATTGTAGGAGTTTACTATGCATGGAATGTAACCACATACAAGATCCTTCTAGACAGGTTTTTGGTGGGAAATGGTTTACAAGGATTGTATTGAGTATTGCAAGGCCCGTGACCATTGCCAGTGCCTTGGTAGAGTAGGGAAAATATATGAAATGCCATTCAAGACCAATTGTTAGTGCATAATCATTTGAAGAAGTGGTCGAAATTAATTTCGTATTCCCTATTTCCCTAGCTGTGACACGAAGGAAAAGTTTACATGCTATATCATTACATGCACATATTATCTTACAAGGTGGGAAGAAGTGGCACTTACAAGGGATTGCATAGTCGATAACAATAACTAGGTTCTTGTGGGAAAACATAATCAAAAGATATGGATGCCCGCTGAGCTTAACAAATGATAGGGGGTACTCATTTCTTGAATGATACAATTAGGATATTGTTATAAGAATTGATGGTATCCCACCACAATAATACCCCTTATCACCCACAAGACAATAGGAATTACTGTGGCATTTCACAAAATTTTGAATCACATGTTAACCAATATTTGTGATGTGGGAAGAAAGAATTAGGATGATGAAATCATAGCTACCCCCAAATGACTTATGGATCTACTTTTCTAAGGCAAGGTCATTATGGTATGATTTTCATAACAATGGCCATCACCTTCCCCAATTGCTGTTTGGACTTGCAAATGGTAATGATCCACCAGATTGAGGTTCATGTTACCATCATTGTGTATAACTACCTGCCACAAGATAATATAGATGCAGGAAAAAGTTCTTGAGGATCTAGGATTGATAAGTCTAATGCATTCCATAGGAGACAAGGAGAGAAAGAAAACAATGAAAACTCAAGAGCCTACACTAAAATTATGATACACCTAGGAAGAAGGAATGACATGTTAGACACATCTACCAAACTACCATGGAACAAAGAGAGGTGAGTCAAATGGTTCTATTGTATGGATTCTAAGTTTCATCACAGATCCATAGGATCAGATTCACATAGTCCAATGTTCCAAAACCCCATGAACACAACTCCTAGTATCTGTAAATGAACTTGATTCAAAACATGCATCCAGTTATACCATGCAATGAAGAGAGGCAAGAAGAGATACTAGGCCATTTCAATGAGCAAAGAATGGACAAATGCATCACTATAAACACATTCTTCCTTATTACTTCAGAGTTTGCACAGAGCAGTCATTTACAAGTTAGCAACTAGGAAAAAAATTCCATTTACAGAGTAGGGGAGGAGGTTCAAACTTCTCATGTGTTTACCCTAGAGAAGAAATTTTGAAGGGGGAGGTAGCATTGAAGAAAAATGAACAACCACTAACTAACTTCTTTAAAATGTGCCTCTGCGTACAATATATAGTAAAATGCAATTTTTGTGAAAGGGAAAAAATGACAGTGATTTTCTCCAACCACTTTTCAAAATGGTATTTTAAGTTCTGTCATCTTATTGTATGGGCTTGATGTAAAGGATCTCATATTTCCATGTATCTACTTCATAGATTAGAAGAGAATTACCCATACTTCATTAAATCTGGTAGTTGGAGACATGAGGATTTTGTCTTTTCCCGTGCCCAAACATGATTTCCAATTTTCATCCCACAAATATTCACCAAGCACAATTAACAACATTGAAGTTCCAGTGATGTCAGAGAAACTCTAGGGTATTTCCATTGGTACCAAGATTGTCGAAAATGGATCTCTGGACTCGAAAGCGTGCACGTAAGGCTCTCTTATTTTAGTAAGGGTTATGTTTTCTGTAAAAAACAGCTCAGGTAAAATTGTGGCACATTTCCCCCAAAGGATCTACTGGATGATGTGGCATACATTGGGGTTAGAAGAGGCAGGGGCTCATTTTTTTCCATTTTCCCAATTTTCACAAAGGGAAAAACTTTTGTTTTTCCTCTGAAGGCCCGCCTTGGACAAATTTCCTCCATAAAAATCCACCGAGACTATAACTTGAGAAATACAAGGAGTTAAGCAGGATTTATTTACCTTGTCTTTGTGAAAGGGGAAGAAATTGGTCTAATCTGATGGTAGCCCATTTTCAAAAGACTACCCCTTGAGTCACCTAAAAGCTAATGTGAAATTTTGAGGCGTTTAGGCACAAAGAGGAGGAAGTTACACCTTAAATAAGAGGGAGCTTATGATGTGGTTAAAATGAAGAAAGGATCGGGATGATAAAGTTTCTATTGTGTTATGGTCATATTGGACTACTTATAAAAGACTTGAACAAGGCCACAACTTTTCAATTGGTGTTTTACGTAAGGAAGTGGTGTTAGCTATTAAATTCATGTTACCATTTCATCTGCATATAGTGTGCAAAGGAGGATTAGATGATGAAGAAGTGCTTGAGGAGAGTATTGATATGTTAATGCAATTAGATGAGATGTGCAAGCCTATTGCTTGTCTGGAGTTAGAAAATAGAAAAAACTCAGGAAGAAGGCATGGCATGATAGACACATCAAGGAACAAATAGTTTGAGGACGGGAAAATGGTTCTATTATATGATTCCAAGTATTCTACGCCATCCTAGGGAAATTCAAAGTCCATTGGATGGGCCCATACATTTGTATATTATGTACTTGATTTAGGAATTTGTCTAGTTATAAGTGCTAGATGGAACACGGTTACCAACCCATTTCAATAGGAGTAGGATGAAGCCCTACTATAAATAAGTCTTCCTTGTGTTTATAAATAAGGCAATATTTCTAGTTTGCCTAGGTTTTTCCCTTAATGTTATAGTTTCCTTCCTTTGTTTCCTTTCTCTTTATTTCTTCCCTTTCTTTGTGTTATGTTGTGTGCACGTTTATGAATTGGTAGCCACTTTTTAGTTTTAAAATTTTTCTATGATTAAGAGGATTGCGCATCCATCTATTTTTGTGTGGGGTGAAGTGACGTGACAAGCACTGGAAGTTGGTATTGGAAGTTGTGTTTCAATGGCCCGAGGTTTAAAAATAAAAAACACATGGATTGGAAGAGTCATGTGACAAAAAAGGTGAACATGAAGGAAGGATAGTGTCATAAAGGATTTACAGAAACCACGTATAAGGGTAAGAAATCATAGGAGCAACATGAGATAGGTAGAAGTCAAAGAACTTAGGTATAAGGACATTGAAGAAGAATTGACTTCGGCACTGAGAGTGCATGTGCAAAGAACTCTATGGTCAAGGAAGGGTTTTTTCACATCTAGAAGGTTGCAGAAGTTGTTCATGTAGAATTGATAATAGAGGATAAAATCACTAAAGGTTGGCATTAGGAAAAGTCACCTTTAATGAAAAAGTATGTTGGTAGGTGGCATGAAATTTATTACAGAAAAAATAAAAAGCTATAAGTAGAAGGTCAGGGTTCACTATTGTTAATGCAGCCTAGAATTCACCAATAAAAGCCCAGGTGCACTGGCACATCACTCAGCCTAGACTGAGTGCTCACCAGAAGCACAAAAAGGTACCAAGCCCATCTTTAGGGTTGTTGTTACACGATGTTAGCATGATGAAAACTTTAAGCATTCATATCTATGACTAATATATCATTCTACAATGCATGTTTAGATCTAGATTTAGAAAATAACTAACTTAAAATATAACCATGATTAAATAAAGCATGCAATACTAAACTAAAACCATGATAACACCTTGATTTAGTCCATAATCTCCATTATATTAAATATAGTAATACGCAGAAGCTTCCTTACAATAACAGTAGTATATGCTCATGTGCGTAACATATTTGTTAGCATAATCTCACTATACCCTAGTTCTCACATGTATATCCTATGCTACACATTTCACTACATATTTATAGGGGTGGGGAATTTCCCTTCACCGTTTATCTAATCCCAAAATAGGTCACATGCTATTATTAGCCATGCACCTTTACAAAAATAGTCACACATGCAAGTGCACTAACAATAGACTACTTTTGGTTAACTAACAGTAGTAGATCTATTCTTAGCCTATATCAACACAAAACGCTTCATAGCTTATCCTCCAAAAATAGCCAATTCTTTTCGTACTAGTCTTTGACAAATTTGTGTGCTCCATAAGCTATCTCCAAAAATAGATCATCATCATAAAAACAGGTAAGTCCCAAACCCTTTATTTGTTCTTCGTGTGCAATCCTTTCCGATACTTCCACACCTTTGAATGCGCTCTACTTTCCTGTGTGAACCTTATATATTTTGTTCGCTAAGTTCCATATTCTAACTGATCAACATTACCCCACACTAGTTACATTACCACCCCACAAATGGTTGTCTCCAAAATGAATCAAAGAATATGAAATAGAAAAATAGAAAGAATTCTGATGAATAAAAGAATGTCTTTACCCTGTAGTATCTTCTGCTTCAACTTGAATGATCAATTCAGGATATTATTCTATTATATCAGCCTCTAAGGTATGCCAATCATTGATTGTGGCATCTACCTTCTCTAGAATATCCATTGCAATTGATTCTAATTCATCACTTGCAATCTCTCCCTTCTCATTCTACAAGACCAATACAATGCTAGACATGGCAATCTTTCTCCCTTCTAACAGGTCCATATTTTTCACGATGAGTTTCCCAAGCACATCCATCCTTTCCTTGTGTGGTTCTTGAGTGGTTGTAAGGGATTCACACTTATTCTTAACAAGTGTTAATCATTATGCACGTCCCAATTTCTCATCTTTTGCGCGATGAGTTTCCCAAGCTCATCCAACCTTTCCTTGTGTGGTTCTTGATCTACTATAAGGGCTTCGCGCTTCTTCTTAACAAATTATAATCATTCTATGTGGCCCAATTTCTCATCTTTCATTACCTTCAAGACCTTAATGTCTTCCAAAATGCTCCTAGTCCTTATAACGTCTTCTGGCGCTATACAAATATTCAGTGCTTGATCTTCCTTCTTTAGTTCCTCCCGCAAGCTCTGAAGAAACCCCTCATATGATGCAATCTTCTACATCACTTAATCCTTTTCCCGCTCTACTTCTTTTCTTGTATCCTTTGATTCTGGCATGCGTATAGGTTCATCTTCAAACACTAAGTCCACCAATGTAATTACATAATGCATTTCTGAAGGAAACGTTTTGGGTACCTTTGGCTCTAAGTGTGACCTAGCCTTCATGACATTGTCTCCAATCTCCTCTGCCATGCTGATAAAAATAGTGTTCTTCTTTTGTGCTAAGTCCTTTTCCTATTTTAGGCTCACTATTTACTCATCCTTAGTCTTGACATCCTCCCTTAGCGACCTAATTGTTATAGATTTATCCATATTTCATCATGTCACTTCTATCAAGACTTTCACCAAATAATTGCTCACTTGTTCATCTAACATAATAGTAGGCTTTACTATTATGTGCTTGGCCTGAAGTGTCTTCTTCAACCTCCTTGAAACACATGACTCTTCACATACATCAAAATCTAGTTCATCCATGTGCATGTGCATCGACCAATACAATTACTTCCTTGTGCACACGGTTACCATATATTCATCCATAAACTCCCACCCATATAACTCCTTTTATGTCATTGTGCTTTGGAAATGGGTGAAAACAATTATATATGTGTCCTCGATGTAGCCCATGGCTAGTGGAATATATTCCCCACTTTTTCTTCTTGATCTAGGCTGCTTAGTAACTTGGGCTTCAAGATTTAGAACTTGTGTTGTTGTGTTCTAAGTAGTCTCGGTTGTTGTCTCATATGCCCCCTTTTCTCCCTCTTCTCCATCCTTCATTTCTTTGTCTTTTTTTCTTCCACATTCTCTGGAGGTGTAGGAGAATTTGGTGTGCTTTCTTCAAACTCCTCCACTTCCTCATTTAGCTTCAATTTCATTCTTTTTTTCTTAGTTATCTCCTTATGTGGAGAGAGTTGGGGTGATCTACACACTGTTTGCGGAGTGGCACCTCGGGTCCTTGTTCTCCTGAATACTCTCTTAAAACAGAGATCTCCTTGGATTGCTTCTAATTCCAAATCATCTCCTTCTTATGGTTGAGGTGGTGCAGTCACACGCTCATGTTCTTCCTTATTTTGAGGTTGTCTTCTTCCTCTGTGTTCCAAACCACCACTATCTTTATGCTCTTCTTCTTCATTATCTACCTGAATTGTTTTCGTGGGCTTGGGCACTGGAACATTCTCCATTATATTCTTACCTTTTGGCATCCTTGGGAGTGTGAACTCATTCTCCACATACTTAGTGTTCTCCAGCTTGGGTTTGAGTTGTAGGTACACAAGCATTGCTCTATTGTCCCCAACTACCAATATTATATTCTTCATGCTTATAATATCTAAAATAAGCCTTTCAATGTAGGCATTCTTCCCTAGATTTACATATTTTTTTCTCATAGTGTGGTAGCCACAATCTACCTTGTCTGCATTGAAGGTTAGGCAGCACACATCTGAAAACCGGTGAACTAATTCCTAGAAATATCTTACTCTAAAGGCATATGGAAGTTTGCACCATGGGCTCCAAGCCCCATCCTTCATCACAAATCATGTGATGCAAAACTGTTGGTAGACCACAAATTGAACTGCCTTTTCCACCACTGAAGGAAAATCCTTGGGTATGCCCCACTCTTCTTCGAACATCACACATAGTCTATCATACAACATCTCTACCCTCTTCTTGAATGGTCCACTCATTGATCCATCACACAAGTATTTTCTAAATATTTCTGTAGGTGACTTGTGTTTTGTGGGGTACTCCCAAATCTTCTCCTTTGGCCCATCGGGCACCCCAATATAAATAAATATTAAATACAATAGTACAACACTAAAAATTATTTTGTCACTTTTCCATGTTTCTTCAATGATTTTCTTTGCTATGTGATCTACAATATTTTATACCACTCCTTGAGACATCTTCTTTGTGACATGTAGCCACATTGTGTTTACCTACGACCATCTTCCTTGGTCATTCAACTTTGTTATAAGATGTGTAGCTTCCTGCACTACTGGGTACTTCTTCAATTTTCCAATGTCCATGCCACACAGACCTTTGGTATACCCCAAATCCTTTCTTATCTCTAGGATTGCGGACATATCAGTTAAGTCACTATCTAGATCCACTCCTAGGGCCCTTAGTCCTGTCACAGTTGAAATTAAAGTAGTTGTGAGTCTAACCCTTCATCCTATGAAGTAGAAGCAGTCCTCATGGACTTTATTCATCAACCACCAATACAATGGTTCATACTTCCTAAAGTATGGTAGCTTGAACAACTGGTAGACTCCATTTTGAATCAGTATTTTCTCACCCCTGTCATCATAAACTAGTATATCTTCAGTTGTGTGCTTGTTCATTTTTGTGCTCAGAAATGCATCGAGCTCCTTCTTATTATGTAATGTTCGATGGTTGTAGTCATTGATTTAGCATTAGCGGATATGGGAATCTCATTCTTGTCTCATAATCACGCCCTATAGATACTGCATTTCTGAGAATTTACTCTCTGGAGAAATTTCTTCTTCCACTTCAACCTTCTTCTTCCCTTTGTCTCCTGCTGTGGGTGCTTTCTTTTGTACCATTTGAAAAATTTCTCTTTTCTTCCCTCTGTAATCGAGCAAGTCAAAACCCTAGTTTAAATATCCATGCCCTAGTGGAAATTACATGCCCTAGCTCATATGTAACGCATCTACTTCGCTCAAACCCTTCACTTATGGGAATGTAAGCTTCTCCCATGCACAACCCTTCTCTCCACATCTAGTTTCACACTATGCGCACCTCTACATGGCTTCTTGTATCATTTGCACTTAGCCCTTTTCAAATTCTCTCAATTGCAATGGTAAAATGGAACTCACATCCCATCCTTATATAGAATTTCAAAAAGTTAGTGCATTTATTACTCCTCCACCTACCAACAATCCTCTCATTAATCGACCATTTTTGTTCTTTCAGCATGGAACATCTTCGTGACCAAGCTATAACCTTCTAGTGCTCTTGGTTGTAGACTTCTCTTTAGTGCACTTACATTGGTATTCTTCCCAACCTCTACTTACCTCACGTTATACTTCTTCATTCCTCTCTATCTATGGTCCTTGTATCCAGAGGAAATATCTATTGTTTTTCAATTCTCTAACCTTGAATAGCACCTGTAGATAGTTCCTTTCATGTGTACCTATTTCCATCAGTCTTGTACTTGGATATCAACAACCTACCCCACACTAAGGGTATGTGCAGTCCTTTGTGCATAAAAAATCTTCAAATAGTAATTTGATTCTGATGCATAAACGCTCTTATTACAAAAACACACCAACTAAATTGACAAAGCATAGTGACAAAGAAATAAACACATTAAGGAAATGCATAATTTATAACCTAATCTAAATGGCAACACTACCTTATTAAACACACCAAGAAGATGTATTTATTGTAGGGATTCAGCCTACTCCCACTGAAGTAACTGGGTAACCGTATTCCATCCAGTGCCTCTAACTGATAAGCACTTGATTTGAGTATGTGAGTGATGACATACGGCCCCAACCAATGTACCTTGAGTTTTCTTCGATGGCACAAAAATTTAGAATCATGAAGGAGCACCATCTATCCTATCTCAAGATTTTTATCCCTGATGTTCCTGTCATGCCATGCTTTCTACTTGGTCTTCTTTTATTTTTTACTCCAACGTGTTATGGATCCTCATTCATCCAGCTTAATTAAATTTTCAATTCATTCTTCTAATGCTTGTTCATCAGCAAGACCTCCAACACACACAATAAGAAAAGATGGTAACATAAATTCCATAGGAAGAACAACTTCTGCACCAAAGACTAACTGAAATGGTGTGGCTTTTTTCAACCTTTTATATGTTGTTCGATATTCCCAAAGTATTACAGATACTTTATCATCCCAATCCTTCCTTCCAACATCAAATTTTTTTGTCAATGTCTGGCTCAGAATTTTGTTGAAAGCCTTAGCAGTTCCATTTTCCTAAGGGTGATAAGTTGTATTCTTATGGTGTGCAATCATGAATTCATCCAATAAAATTTTGATTGTCTCATTAAGAAAATGTGTGCCCATATCACTGGTCAAACTTAAAGGACATCCATAACTTGTAATAATATTTTCCTAGAGAAACCTGGGTTATATAGACACTGTACAATCCTTTGTAAGTGTTGCTTCTACCCACCTTGTCAAATAATTTGTACAAGTTATGATATAGCATAATCCAGCTCTACGCATAGTTGGAGAAATAGGACCCACAGAATCTATAGCCCATTTCTCAAACGGCTCTGCACTAGTAATAGGTCTCAAAGGAATTTTTTTGGGCCCCTAGAATATTGACTAAGTACAAAAGGTGCGTAGGTATGCAAGGTCCCAGTTAAAGAAAGGTGCACAAGGACAAAGTGTGCAAGGCAGGGTTTCAGAAAAGGGTTTAAGGAAGCCTGTGGCATGCACGATGCATGCAGACAAAACCAAGGGTTTGAGAATTAGTCAAATTGGATGTTTGGGGTAGGACACGTGAAAAGCATGACCTGGTTGCATGTGGATAAGGTGCCATCCTAGCGACAGGTTAGCCCAAGAAGGAGCATGCTTGCGGTATAAGCTTTTAGAAGCACATTATGGTATAAAGTGGAAGGTTTAGGCCTGGAGGAGCATGCTTGAATGGAGTACCACATTCAGACACTTGGCATAAGATCTGTAGACACTGGAGGATGAGTTGGCAGTCCAGAAAGGCTATAAATACAAGCACCTATAGAGTAAACACATATACTTAGAGAGTAGGCAGAGCTCTCTAGAAATACTGCAAGAACTCTGCTAGTGGGTAGTTGTATTGGGGAAAGGATGTATGGGGTAAGGGGATTGTAATTTTTCTTTTTGGTAGCATAGTTACATTAGTCCAGTTGTAATACATGACTATAGTCTGCTTCTCTGTAACACTCTGTAATGGCTCCATGAATGTAGTGAGGTTATCGGTTATATATATATGAATATCAATGGTTCTAATTAATACATCTTACTCATAGGTCTTCTTTCATTTATGTTTATGTTAATTATAGATGTTTGTATACTTCTTTCTATTATGATACAAGTTATATAATCTGTTAAGTGCATCGTATGCAATGACTGCAAGGATCTAGAGGTTAATCTGAGATCTACAGTTCTTGTATGTCTTAAATCCTTTTGAAATCTCTTAAACAAAAATCATAGATAATGTTTCCCACTAAACTCACATAAAAGAGAGGCTCAATACCCTTTCCTACCTCGAGTGAGTGCCCAGCTTCCGTTGGGTGATAGGTCGGCACACATGGGGTTCCTTTATTTTATGATAGGGGTGAAAATGACTACATCTTGGTTCCATTGTTGGGACTCTTTTCGAAGTTGTAGTGGGAAATAACATTCATGTTGATCTGTGTAATGAGTAATGACAGATTGGTTAACATTGGAAAGTGTTGAATCATGGTTCAAGAGCACGGAGGATGAATTTACTCAGAGATTCAGCACTAGACCTGAGTTCGATACACGTAGATGGGTAGAAGAGAACCTCTACCATGATCTGTATGAAATTTTTTTTTGCTACTTCCCAGTGGAACTGTATGAATGGCTCTCAACCTATACATCTAGATCAAGTTGGCATTATGGATCCCATGTTTGGACCCAAGAAGAATATCAGAGGCTATAAGATGCATATCTGACGTAGACTTGTGATGTGGATCATTGGTGGAAAGGAGTATTGGCTAGCTACACTCTGGAGTATGCCATTTCCACATATTCTTGTCTGAAGCTTGCTGAGTTTGAGTTTCTATGGGATCCCAGAGGATCAATTCTACATGTTGTCCCTCTGGCTATGAAAATTTTGATGGTTACCATGAGTTTAGAGGCATTCCCAATGGCCGGCTAAACCCTTCTGAGCAATGGGTGAGGAAGCTAGCATGGAGGAAGATGGTAGATATTGTGGCGGAGAAAGAAAGGGTGGAGAGAAGACTCAAGTATGGTGAAGCACGTGAAAGGGAGATTGCTAGACAACACAAGGTTGTAGGTGTGATGGATGTATGGTAGTAGAAATTACGGGAAGGATTTGAGGTTCACGCAGAGGACATGAAACCTAAGCAGTTTATGCGACCCCATCTTGGCAAGTGCATAAGAGAGACACCTTTGGCTTTTGATGAGAGTTCATCATGTGGAGAGAGAAGAACCATTAGCACACATCTGAGCCCACCTAATGACTGAACCTTGGTGCTTGATTTTTTCAGATCAGGGGGAAGATATTGTTAGTTCAGTTGGTTACATTGGAGGTGATCAGTCTACACCGATGAGGTATAATTTCTCGTTTGGGCCTTCTATGGCTACAAACACCAACCCAATGGTAGGAATTTTTGGGAAAGGTATAGGCATACAAGATTTTGGTCTTGCATCTAGAAGTGGCGTGGAGTATACTATTGGTAGTGTGATATTATTGCAGACCATAGGCAAGTAACTCAGTGGAACTGTGGGGACCCTTGCCACGACCACTTTAAGGCTTAGTGGATCTAGTGGTTCAGGAGGAATAGGAGCTGGTGGGTCTAGTGGATCTAGTGGTTTAAGGCCTAGTGGACCTGGTGGACTTGGTGGATGTGGTGGTTCAGGACCTGGTGGATCAGGTGGTAGAGGAAACACTGGTAGAAACCAAGGCTCTGGCTCAGGAGGATTCGAGCCCCAACCACCCCCACAAGTTTTCTTTGAAATGTCTTTGCATTTACCTTATTATAGGGGTATTGAGGATGCTGCAGAACATGTTCACAAGTGTGAACTGCTATGGCATGCAAAGGGTATCACAACTCTAGAATGGAAGGCTAGTCAGTTCACTACCACGTTGCAAGGGCACGCGCATAGCTGGTATAGGAAATATGACCCTCATCAAATAATGGTGGACTATACTACTTTAAAGAACACATTCTGGGTAGAATTCCACATTCCTGAGTTTGAGCAGAAGAGCATCAACACTTTGAAGGAGATTCAACAAGGAATGGTAGAGAGTGTGCGGGAGTATGATGCATGCTTTAAAACTCTCTTGTTTAAATTATCATATGATATTCACCCTTCAAATCATGCTCAATGGTTTGTTGGAGGATTGATCACCTCTTTTAGAAGGACACTATCTCATAAAACTTTTATAGACCCACGCGAGGCATTGGAAGCTACTTTATGCGCCGAGGCTGTTGGTAGTGTTGATATTGGTGTTAGCCCATTCCTGGAGGATCAGATTGTTGTTATGGCCAAGCAGTTGGAAAAATTGTCTGTGAACTCTACCCATGACACTCACAGTGCTTTATGATGTACATATTGTGAAGTAGAGGGGCACGTTAAGGATAGTTTCCCTCGGAGGATAGTACACACCATGGCAGTAGATTGTGAAATTTTTCATGGGGACCATGATGTAAGTAGATGCCCCTTGCTACAATGCACAATTAGGAACAATGTGTCTTGTTACTACAAGATTTTTACCTCTACAAACCATGATACTAAGGATTGTAGGCTCATTGATCATGGGGTGTGCCAAACCATCACTGCCAGTAGTTCTAAGAGTGATGACTACTGTTATGAGGAGCACATAGATGGAGCTGCGCATGGAAGAGGTTTTCGAGGAGGATTTTGGGGTCATCGTAACCGTGAAGGAAGGAGTGAGTTCCCGCATGGAACCTATTTTAATTGTGGATCTACAGAGCATTACAAATAAGAGTGCCCAGACCTGTTGTGGTGCTCATGGTGAGGGAAGAAGCATAAGTACGAGGAGTTCCTGAAGTTGTTTGATCACATGAATCAACTGCACCGAAAAGACAAGGGCACTAGAATGGTCAGCATTAAGAAGGCATACATATATTGGATGCCTCGGGTAACATAGGATGTAGGTTTGGATCCTATCTTGGTAAAAACAAGGGCAGAAGCCATGCGCGCAAGAGAGATACCAAGATAGAAGAACCCCGTTTCAAGGGAGGAAGTAGTTTATGGAAAGTACCTAGACCCCACACATCAAAAGGAGGTATATCAAGACACCATGGATGTCATTTAGAGTTTACAAGGGGAAATCTAGTGTCTAAAGGAGCAATCCAGGAGGGAGGAACAAGTGAGGAGAGTCAAGGTGCCAAAGGATGACCTAGATGAGGTCAAGGAGGTGTGTAAAATTCTAAGGAAAGAGAATATCATTCCCTTGCTAGGATCATGGTTGAGAGAGAAGGTACCACGCGCCAGAGAAGAGCATGAGAGGTAGGTCTTGTATGAAAACCTTCCCCCTCACAGCCTTGACTATAAAAAAGAGATCACATTGAATGTATTTGTAGATGGATGGCTCCTTAGTAATATCCTCATTGACACAAGCGTGGAGGTTAATGTTCTAACTTTGGATGCATGGCATCATATGGGAAGACATGCATTACAGCCATCTTCAAATGTGTTGTATATGGAAAAAAGGACTAAGGTGATGCCCATCAGTGTCTTAAAGGATGTATCTATCACTATCTAGGGAGCTAAGTTTACTAGATACTTCGAAGTCTTGGCACTCGCTGAGGTAGCCAATTTCCCAGCACTACTTGGGCACCCTTGGTGTTACAAGAACAATACAGAACTTCAGTTCAACAAAGGGTACATCAAATTTAAAAATAAGGAGGAATGGGTCATTATACCCTTGGATGATGGGAATTTGACACCCTATATTAAACCTTTGGGGGAGGATGTTCTGGACAGGATATATGTGTGTTTAATCAGGGATCCAGAGATAATACATCCTACTAACAGAGTTATCCAGTTTGAGGATGCTCGGTCAGTAAGTGATACCACCAGTCTAGCATGTGGCAATTGGATGCATGGAACTTATGAATTGACGGGATGGTAGTTGAGAGGGTCAGTGACCAAGGTGATAAAGGCACACACATTCCAGTGCCTAGGAGGAAAGGAGTTGCCTAAGTATTCAAGAGGAGTCTTACCTGAGATCTTTTTACAAGAAATCGAATCTCAGTGGAAGAATGAGAAGGAATGGAGGGGGGTGTTAAGTTATGTCTTGCTTGTCACAGCTACACAGTGGTGGGATACGCATCAGGAGAGCCTTTTGGAATGGTGTGAGGTAAGAATTTCTCTCTCTGTCAGATTCTCTAGGAGCAACATACCCACCACCATCAAGGACTGCTATGGGAAGGAGCCTGCCTCTTTCCATATCCATGAGTGTAAAAGGATCTAGAGAGAAGGTGCAGAAGCTTTTCCACCATCCCTATGGGTGCACAAGTTGTATTTTACACTACAGGGTTGCGTGTGTGCATGGTACATTTATTTGGAGACATGCCACCAAACAAGGAATTGGAAAGAGCTCGCGGCTGACCTCATTCAAACCTTTGAGTATTGGAGTACCAACCCATTAGTTGATAAGGCCTTGTAGGGTATCCAGCACCTTACCATTGGGGATAGTGCCATGATGGAAGATAGGCTATTGGAATTACTGGGTGGAACAGGTTTGGAGGTGTGCTTTGAAGAAGTAGAGGAAACATAAGAGTTACAGCTTGAGTGCGCGTGTTTGGAAAAGGAGAAAGAGAAGTTGGTATATGTAATTGATGGGGAGGAAGTAGAAAATTTTTATGTTAACCATTCTGTAGGGATGCACGAGGTAGTGGACAGTGATGATACTCACATGTGTGCCTTAGAAGATTAACCTCGGTTCAGGAGAAGAACCTAAGGAAGCTATTATTTGAGATTACTGGTCGAAGAAGGAAGTCTCTAAGATCATTAATATATTACACAAATTTGAGGATTTATTCCCACGTGGGTACCATGAGCTCAAACACATTCACCATTCCTTAGGGGAGATGAAGATAAAGTTGAAGGACGGTGCACACTTGGTCAGGAAGAGACCCTACCGGATGAATCCCAATTTGCACGTAAAGGTTAAGGAGGAGATAGAAAAAATGATAGCTTCTAGGATCATTGAAGTAGTGGAAGAATTAGAATGGATATGTCTTATGGTAATCAGCATCAAGAAGGATGGGAGGATTAGGATCTACATGGATTATAGGGAGCTGAACGCAGTTTGTGTCATTGATCCTTTTCCAACCCTCTTCACTGAAGAAATTTTGGAAGGAGTCGTTGGGCACAAAATCTATACCTTTATGGCCACAAGAAGACAACTTTCACCACTGAGTGGGGAAGTTTTGCATATACAGTCATAGCCTTTGGGTTGAAGAATGCACTTGTTGTTTTTTCATGCATAGTGGTGCAAGCATTCCAAGACTTCATCAATAAGTTTCTTCAGATCTATTTGGATGATTGGACAGTGTATGGTCTAGTAAAAGACCACTGTGACAATTTGAGGTTGATGTTTGAGAAGTGTAGGTAGTTGAGGATATCCCTCAATATTAAGAAATGCGTATTTGCTGCACCCTTTGCCATGTTATTGGGGAATATCATATGTAAGGAGGATTTGCTGGTAGATCCCGCTAAAGTTGTAGTTATTGTGGGGTTAGGGGAGCCTACTAGCCAGAGCGCAGTGTGCAGATTCCTTGGACATACAAGTTATTATAGGAAATTCATCAAGGGGTATCCTAAGATCGTCATGCCTTTAGAGCAACTGCTCAGACATAAAATTTCCTTCCATTGAGGAGAGGCGCTGTAGAGTGCATTTGATACATTAAAGGATAGGCTTGTCACTACACCTATAGTACATTTTCCCTCTTGGGACAAGCCCTTCCATGTCCATGTAGATGCCTCAAGAACTGCTATTGAAGTAATGCTTACACAGCCAGGTGAAGGAATTGTTGATCATCCTCTATGTTTTGCAAGCAGGAAGCTCACACCAGTAGAGCAGAATTACACCACAACTGAGCACAAGGCATTTTCAATTATCTATGTGCTTTTCAAGTTTAGACAATATCTGCTGGCAACACCCTTCGTGTTTTACACCGACCACTTGACATTAAATTATTTGGTGAACAAGCTCGTTCTACAAGGGTGCATATATCGGTGGGTATTTTTATTTCAAGAGTTTGAGTTCACCGTAGTAGTTAATCTTGGAAAAAGAAATTGTGGACCTGATCATCTGTCAAGAATTGATCAGGGGAGGATGCATAGAATATTGAGGAAATAATGCCAGACGCACAACTATTTAGGTTACAGCGTGTGCCCTCAGATTTAGAGGAGATTGTCATATTTTTAAAGGAAGGTGTGGTGCTAGAAAGAATGAAGGCATTAGAGAAGAAAAAACTAGCCATACGCGTCGTGCCCTACATGCTGATCAGTGGAGACTTATAAAAGTTTGGACGTAATGAATTTTTGCATAGGTGTGTATTATAGTATGAGTGCCTCACCATCATGGAGGAAGCACATGAAGGAAGTGCAGGTGGGAATTATGTAGGTGATTCCACCGTGCATAAGATATTAATGGCAGGTTTTTGGTGGGAAACCCTGTACAAGGATTGTAAATACTATTGTAAAGCATGTGACCATTGTCAGTGCATTGGCAAGCTAGGAAAGAGAGATGAAATGCCTTTGTGCCCTATCCCTAGCACGGAGCCTTTTGAAAAGTGGGCAATAGACTTTGTAGGCCCTATTGCACCAACGACATGTAGGACTGGGTCACGCTATGTCATCACTTGCACGGATTATCTGACAAGGTGGGTAGAGGTAGCCCCAACTAAAGATTGTGCAATAGCCACAGTGGAAAGATTCTTGTGGGAGAACATTATCACAAGGTATGGATGTAATTTGAGTTTAACTAGTGATAGGGGTATACATTTCTTGAATGAGACCATGAGGATCCTGTTAGCAGATTTCATGGTGGCTCATCACAATACTACGCCCTATCACCCACAAGCAAATGGAATCACGAAAGCATTCAACAAAATACTGAGTCATACCCTGACAAAAATTTGTGATGTCGGAAGACAAGATTGGGATGACAAAGTATTAACAGTGTTATGGGCTTATAGGAAAACTTATAAAAGGTTTAAAAAAGCCACACTATTTCATTTGGTGTTTGGTATAGAAGCTATTCTATCGGTTGAATTCATGTTACCTTCTCTACGAATAGTGCACGCAGGAGGGTTGGCTGATGAGCAAGCTCTGGAAGAAAGAATTGATGATTTAATGAAGTTGAATGAGAGACGATCACTTGCCAGGTGGAGCCAAATAGTAGAGAAAGCAAAGCAGAAGGCTTGGCATGATCACCACATAAGAAACAAGAAGTTTGAGGTTGGGAAGATGGTCTTACTTTATGATTCTAAATTTCTGCACCATCCTGGAAAGTTGAAAGTCCATTGGTTGGGTCCTTACACAATCTCGTACATCCTTGATTTAAGGCACGTGCCAGTTACAAGCGCTGGATGGGATGAAGTTTCCTAGACACTTCAATGGGAGTAGGCTAAAGCCCTACTATAAATAAGTCTTTTTGGTGTTTGTAAATAAGGCGGTTTTTCCAAATAGTTTAGAATTTTCCTTTACGCATTTATTTTCTTGTGTTTCCCTTTCACGTTGTTGTTTTGTTTTGCACCTTGGGCACTTGGTAACCTTATTGCTACTTTTTGAGAATTTGTGAGTGTGCAGAGGACCGTGCATCATTTTAGTGTGGGGTGGAGTAATGTGAAGGAGCACATGGTTAAAGTGCCAAGGAAGTTTGTGTTAAAAATCCCAGTTGAATGGCCTAGGTGAAAGAGGTGTATGGAGAGAAAATATGGAAAAAAGGATGGTTGGTGCCAAGATAAAGCTACTTATAGATCCTACATACAAAGGAGGAGAAAGCACATCAAGCAACATGAGGTAGGTGAGAGAAAAAATTAGGACAGAAGAAGTGCCTTCGACACTGGTTACATGCGCACAAGAGTCTCTTGTCATGTTGGATTGGTTGCGTGCCAGAAGGTTGGAGGGTTTTCTGCATAGGTTGGGTGCATGAGTGAAAGCGCTGAAGACAGGATTTGTTTAAAAAATAAGCATTAAATGAAAAAGGTACAGTGGTAGGTGAAGTAGCACTTAATTCTCAAAAAGGGAAAAAATATAAATAAATGGGTCAAGACACTTCATTTTTCACTTTGTGTATAAGGAGAATGAAGCGCTTTTTGGACCTTTGCAAAATAGGGCTTCCAAAAAAATGATCTGTGTGAAGAAAAATTTGGAGGGATTGAAGCATGGGTAACTAGTTTAGATTTGTGAACCAGGAGGAAGGGATTTCACGGGTGTAGGAGAAGTTATGAGAAGGTGTTGTCTTGTGAAGGGAGTATCCCAGTTAGGGTTTGAAGAACTAGGGCACGGGTTTAAGAAATTTTCTTCACAAGTTCAAGATCTAAGGTTGGAGAGAGTGGAAGAACAAAGTAAGATAGAGTGATTGAAGTGGGAAGAAGACCTAGAAAATGGCACCCAAGAAACCAGTTAGTACACCCAAGAAGGGAAAGGGAAAGGGCAAGGGCAAGTAGTAAGAAATTGAAGCAAGCACAAATGAAGAGTGGTATGTAGAAATGCAGTACCCAGATGGAGTGTTGTTGGGGAAGGAGTGGGAGTCCCATCTTAGGGACATGTACGTAAATGATTATAATCATCAGAAAAGCACAATCAAAAAGGAGTTGGCACTAGAATTAGTGTGCCCAAAAAACAAGAGGACACCAAAGGGTTTTCAAATTTATAACGATGACGTGAAGGTCAAGTTGGAGAAGGCCGGGTTATTACAACTCTTTGAGTTGCCCTACTTTGGGAAACCTGAGTGACTGTATCAGTGGTTGATGTCACACATGCATGAGGACTATTTCCACTTCACGGGGTGACAAGATGTGCATAACTCCTCAGCTAATTTCACATTTCACAGGCCTCATCTATGAAGGAGATAGCTTAGAGGATAACTTGACTGACAAAGAAGTGATTAAGGAAACTATTGCCACTTTCGCATGCAAGAAGGGGTCAAGGAATTATGATGTCGCAGACATCAAGGATCCAGTAATGAAGATGGCTGTGCACCTAGTGTCAAAGCTAAATGGCTAGCAGAGATGGACCCAATTCAATAAGCCATGGTTGAACATTTGTAGAAAGATTTCAGAGGGCACCATCTATAATTTGTCTGCATTCATTGCGGATGAAATTATCAACTGCGCGAAGGAAGGTGACAGGATCCTTTTTGGAAATGTGCTACTAACCATCGTGTTTTTGGAGATTGGGGTACCAGATGCATCAGATAAGTTCGTATGGGAGTACCCTGATGAAAACCCCTCACCCACCAAAAGGTTTGAGAAATATGCTTGTGACACTATGACAACAGTGCACAAGGCACACTTGGAAAAGTGGTACACGCACCTAAGGAACGCATTCGGGGAAGAATGGAGAATTACTGAACAACTACCAGTAGCCACCAGGGGAGAAGTAGAATTTTTTGTGTACCAGCATTTCTATTTGGGCAGATTCAAACTATCAGATGGGACATGGAGCCCATGGTGCAAGCTCCCCTTTTCCTTCACAACTCAATACTTCCAAGCGGGAGTAAACAGGTTCAAGGAGTCCAAAAAGTTTAAGTTGGACCTTGGTAATCTAGACCAGGACCACAAGGAAATACGCAAAGGGTTGGTGTACCCCGGTACCAAGTGCATGTACATGGAGTGGTACATATCGCATGAGGTATAAATGACAAGGCCCATGACTCTTCTCATTGCAGAAGGATCCACAGCGCACGTATACATTCGCATAAGACCTAATTCAGAGAAGGGCACATATTTGGAGAATGAGGTATCTATACCTCAGGATATAACTAGGAGGAAAAGACCTATGCCAAAATGGGAGGAAAAATAACCAAAAAAGAAAATCCCAAGTGTGGTGGAGACACAAGTAATAGGTTCCCCCGAGACAAGTGCTAGACCCAACATGTACGTGCGCAACAAAAAGCCTATAGTAAAAGAGAAGACTCCAGAGTCAGAAGATCCATCAGATAAGGAGTCATCAGAAGAAGAATAAATAGAGTCACCTACACCAGAATCTCTTGTTAGGAAGAAGCAGAGGGTAGAAGAGGAGACCACCTCGGAAGAAGTTGGAAGTTTGGACAAGTGCATAGGAGAGAAGGATGGTAGTGGAGAAGAAGTAAGTGGGGAAGAGGACCCCGGGAAAGATCAAGGGTCATGTGTTTTCAATATACATGATTCAGAGGAGGAAGGCGGAGAAGAAGAAAAAGGGTTCATTTTTTTGTGGTGCAAGGATAGCCAGGTAGGAGGAAGTGCCTAGGACATGCGAAAGAATAAAGAGGCTAGCACGCAGAAGCAAGAGGTTCCAAGCTCGGAACAATAGTAGATGTCCAAGGTGGTAGAAGAAGAGGAGATAAGGGACATGGAGACCCTAGTAGAGGACAAAGTGGAATGCGGTGCTGAGCCGGTATTGAACAAGGAGAAGGAGGAGAGCGCAGGAGAGGAACGCGGCAGCACTAGAGGCCTAATTTTAACTTTAAGTATACCCAAAGGTACATGCATAGAAGGAAGGTACACAGGGGGGGAGGCCAAACATGGGTTATATTGATGACCCCAAGAAGGTGTTTCACATGCAATTCCATAGTAAAATTCTGGTGGAGGAGCTTATATGCATGTCATCTTTTGACAAGGAGGCTTCCTATCCACGGATAAGGAAGATGATCTCTTAGGAAACTGAGTCCCGCCTTGATGAACCAAAGTTTGAGGTAAGCCACAAGGCAATAGTAACATTTCCAGGACCCAGAGAAGATAACCCAGTGGTGGATACCCAACAACTCTCAGATGAACAACTGTGTAATGCGCTTAACAAAGTCTCCATTAAGTTAGAGGCTAGACTCTTTGGGTGAAATGATAGGATCAGGGATCTGGAAGGGGAGCTGAAGGAGAAAGAGGAAGAGCTAGCTACTTTGACCAAGGAGTTGAGCTAGGAAAATTTAATCAGTGCCCAGTGGCAGCAGGAATTGAAGGATGAAAAGGCCAAGGTGAGCGTTGTGTACAAGAAAGTAGAATCCATCAACGGGGCCATACTATTAAAGCATCCAGACCTAGCATCACCCATGCAGAAGTATGGATCTACCTTGGGATGCCTAGAGGATTTAACAAGGGTCCTCACCATGGAAAGATAGAAGCTAGCCTTGGAGTCTACAGAGGAAGTGGCCGTATGCCTAGAGAAGGAAGACAAGTTGAAGATCATAGTGCTCATCGCAGAGTACAACAAAGGGCTTGCTAATGTAAGGGCCACTTCTTGAACTGTTGAGGCCACGTACGATAATTGCATGGATAGGGACAAAGTGGTAGGCACCTTGGTCACCACTCATGAAGTAGAACTCAAGGAGTTCCAGGAGAAAAACAAGGGGAATAGGGCGGAAAGAGATAAAATCCTTTCCGAGGTTGAGAAGAAATCAGAGGCCATTGAAACCTTAAGGGCTTCAATCAAAAACTGGTTGAAGGAGCTATATCCACATATCACATGAAGAATGGATGCGTTGGAGGATATATGCAAGGAATTGGAGAAGATCACGGATACTATGAGCGTGTAAGGAGATGGACTAAATTTTGGGGAGGTGAGCACCTTGGTTGGCAACCTCTATCAAAGAGCATAGGACAAAGTCGATGCTTGGAATAAATTGGAGGCTGATTTGAAAAAGAATTTTCCCAATCTATTGCAGTAATTCTTTCACTCTCCCATTCTTTCTTCTTTCCCCATTCTTTCATCCCCTTATTCTTTTTCCTAGGCGTAATCCTATTGTATTCTTTCTCTCACTAAGAGGAGTGTTCCCACGGATGGAGAACAGACGTAGTATGGGGTGATGTTTGGCCTCTAGAATATTGACTAACTACAAAAGGCGCATAGGTGTGCAAGGTCCCAGTTAAGGAAAGGTGTACAGGTCAGGGTTTAAGGAATCCTGTGGCACATGTGATGTGTGTGGACAGAACCAAGGGTTCGGGACTTAGTCAAATTAGACGTTTGGGGTAGGACATGTGAAAAGCATGTCCTGGTTGCACATGGATAAGGTGTCAGCCTGGTGACAGGTTGGCCCAGGAAGGAGCATGCCTGCAGTAGAAGCTTCTAGAAGCACATCATGGTATAAAGTGGAAGGCTCAGGCCTGGAGGAGCATGCTCACATGGAGGACCACATTCAGACACTTGGCATCAGATCTGAGGGCACTGGAGGATGAGTTGGCAGTCCAGAAAAGCTATAAATACAAGTGCATGTAGAGTAAACACATATACTTAGAGAGTGGGTGGAGCTCTACAGAAATACTGCAAGAACTCTGCTAGTGGGTAATTGTATTGGGGAAAGGATGTATGGGGCAAGGGGATTGTAATTTTTCTTTTTGGTAGCATAGTTACATTAGTCCAGTTGTAATGCATGACTGCAATCTACTTCTCTGTGACACTTTGTAATGGCTCCATGAATGTAATGAGGTTATCGGTTATATATATATGAATATCAATGGTTCTGATGAATACATCTTTCTCATAGGTATTCTTTCATTTATGTTTATGTTAAGTATGGATGTTTGTATACTTCTTTCTATTATGATACTGGTTATATAATCTGTTAAGTAAACCATCTGGAATGACTGCAAGGATCTAGAGGCCGTTATGAGCTCTATGGTTCTTATATGTTTTAAATCCTTTTGAAATCTCTTAAACACAAATCATAGATGATGTTTCCCACTAAAATCACATAAAAGAGAGACTCGGTACCCATGCATGCCTCGGGTGAGCACCCAGCTTCCTCTAGGTGATGGTCCAACGTGCATGGGGTTCCTTTCTTTTGTGATAGGGGTAAAAATGACTACAAATTTCATCTCGTTGACTTGGTTTCCTGAGACATTGACAATGATCACAAGCCTTACAAAATTACTTACAATATTTATATAGGGTCTCCCACCATAATACAGGGAGTAGAATCTTCAATTGCATGTGCTTCTTCTCCTAATTGTATTATGGATAAATTCTCTAGTCCAGAATTACTTTGCCCTGGTTTTACCACAACTGTGAAATCAAATTCTTGAAATAAAATTACCCATATGCATATGTGCCCTTGTAGAACGGGATTTTTTACCAAACACTTCAATTCCATGTGATCTATATAAAAGATGAATGGTGTACCTAACAGGTACTGTCAAAATTTATGTAGCACATAGATCATTGACAAAGCTTCACACTTTGTAGTTGTGTAATTTTATTCTGTAGGACTCAACTTTATACCAATAAAATAGATAGGATGATCTATAATACCTTCACTAGGTTGATCAAACACCACACCAATGGCCATGACAGAGGCATCCACATGTACATTAAATGGTTGTTTCCATGAAGGAAAATGTAGAATAGGCACGGTAGTAAGTTTCTCCTTCAATGTCTCAAATGCACGTTGTTGTGGCTCTCCCTAGTAGAACATACCTTTCCCTTTCAGTAACTCCTCCAATGATGTGGCAAATTTGGCATATCCTTTGATAAAATTTATATAATATCTAGTATGACCCAAAAATCTACACACTTCACTCTGTCTGGTAGGCTCCCTTAGGCCTATATTGACTGTAACCTTGGTTGGATCAACCAACAAACCTTCCTTGCAGATTATGTGTCATAACAATATTCCAAATGGCGTAGAAAATATTAAATTCTTGATATTCAAATAGATACTCAACTATCTACATCTTTCAAACATTAAACGCAGATTGTCACAATGATCCTTAACTAATCCATACACCGTCCAATCATCCAAATAAACCAGTAAGAAGTTTTGAATAAATTCTTTGAATACTTGAACAACTATGCACAAAAATACAGAAAGCACTTTTTTTAGACCAAAAGGAACTACAGTATAGGGGAATCTACCCCATTCAGTAGTGTAGACACCTATAATTATGCTCGAGCAATTTAAATACTTAAATTGCGCTAATTATATCATTTCCTGTAAATTGGCAACATATCATCAAAAGTGCTCATCTTCTTTCCTATCATCGTTAATTAATTACACTACGCTAATTAATTATTATTAATTAATTAGCTTCCCCTTTCATTAAACCAATAAATCAATATTTAATTGATTTAATCCCCTTCTATAGTCTAAATCATGGTAATATTCCTCTAAAAATCTTTTATAAGCTTGCACATCTATTAATTAATCATCTTGATCAATTAATAAACCCCCTTTATCCACATGAGTTACCAAAGGACAAGCTAAACTCTCCTAAAGTTAACTCAACCCTATCTAAACCCCCATTATCCATAACTAACTCAACATCTCTATTATCCCACATGCAAAGGGATGTAGAGATTTCTTTATCCATTGGGCTATATAAAGAGCCCTCCTCCTACCTTTACACTTACACCTATTCCTTGAGAAACAAAAGAGAAGCATATAGTAAATTACACTATAAGCCATTTTGTCATTCTTGATAGCATTCTTCATTAGAAGAGGCTAAGCTACTTTCATTTCTTGCATATTCATCAATCCAAGTTTTTAAGTCATATGGGAGATGTGTCAAAGTGGTCTTGTAGCCATGGATTGAAAAGATCCCATTCTTGAAAACCTTGAAGATTCAAACACATAATCAAACATTTTGATTTCTAAGGATTCTACAGTAGGTTCATTTGCATTTGTTAGCATTCTAGATAAGTAGAGGTATTGAATCAATGGATTAGCATGTTAGTTTGAATATTAGTGTTGGGAATGTTCTTATAGTGCAAGGATGTATAGTAGATTAGTTTTTCTTAAGCCACTCATAAGTACCTGGAATGGTGCATATGAATTTGATTTAAACAACTTCGCGTATATAGCTTATTGTTTGTAACTACTCCTAAATTATAGGATGTTAGTTATAACTGCTTTTTGCATTGGCTAACAAATTAGCCATGTACACATTGTGTATGCACACCCGGTGAAGATCGAATCCATTAGTCCCTTAGCATTTTATTCTTGAATTCATACCTGTTTTATGGTAGCAGAGTGACCTTTGATATGACACATAATAGTAAAGGGGCGGTCGATGATCTCTTGCCCTATGTGAGGGTAGTACATGTTTGAGAGAGTACGCAGGTTGTGTAGTTTGGAGTGCATGTCCTTGGAGAACATAGGCTGTGCAAGTGTGGAGTGTCATGTCCACATTGAGTAGAGGATGTAAAAAGTGTGCAATAGAAAACAGTCACAGCCATATCGTAGGTTTAGCTATTACAACAGGTGGAAAACTTAGCAAAATGTAGGTATCTAAAGCAGTCAAGCAGTCGCCACTTGCCATGCAGGCACACCAAGCCTGGCGTTTTATTTGCCACCTCTCGGGTGGTGCAAAATGCACTATTGAAGTTTCATATGCTATGTTTTCCAACCACATAGCGCACTATACACTAACTTGCAACACACAGTACCCTAACCAAGGTTGTAGGTTTTTTTACACAAAATTGAGATATAATACACTCTTTACGTGACTGTATGAAATTTTTCACGTTTTAATGAAAAAATGTTGTCAGAGTATTTAAAAAGCACACGCCCTTTTATTACCCTGGCAATAGTGATTTATCAATCTCTGGTGGCATCAATTGTAATCTAATCGTTGTGAAAATGGTGCAATTGAGTCTTGTTGAGAAGTACAAATGGCCTGATTTTCATACATGTGGGATGTGGTTAAACCAAATGGTGCACACACCCTAACCATGGCAACAGGCACCTCTCAAAATGGCGTATCAAGGCACTCTGTAAGAACTTGGGAACTATTGGTCTCATTTTTATCTAAAGCCTTGGCACTACACGCATGTAGACTTCACTAAGTCGGCAAAGGAAATCTCTCGGATGGCGTTAGGTGCACTGTTCGGAGTCTAAAGCACACAGAGTTAAGACAACATCTTACCCTAAGACTTTATGGATGTACATATGCCTGAAACTGTAAAAATGGCAGAACATATGTGTAAGTTCCACTCTCTTCTCAATCAGATTGCGGGTATTAATGAGAAGTTTAATTATGATGTTGCCAAAGCAATTCTTTTGCATAGTTTGATCCTAATTAAATCTCTCATATGGTTTTTACAGGGTACAAGTTTACAATTCTTTTACTAGACTAGATTCTACTCTTCTTGATCAGAATGAACTTGTTAGAACCAGAGGAATAAGGTCTGTGTATGCTACTTCCCTCACGCTCCTTACATGAGGCAATATTGGGAAGGTATAATTCAAATGCACATTCTTACAAAATCTTAAAAATCAAATGTTATGCTATTGTAAAGAAGTTAAGACATGTCATACTGAATTGTGAGAAATGAGTTAACTTGATGTGTTTGATGATTAAGTGTTTTTCCATTTGGCATCTATTGTTGAACCAGAAATTGAGCTGGGAAGATTATGCAATTGGGTTAACTTACTCCCTTCTTTCGCCTCATGATCAATATTATCACTTCTACAAACAATCAAACGGTACTCAAGGATTTCTAGAAAATACCTCTCATCAGATAGAGAATTTCGAGGTCACACTTTCCAGAAAGGTAAAGAGCTCTTTCTAACTGTGTTGTTATTTTATTTGGTGTGTATGGCTCAAGAGCAAAAGTTAGTGTATGCTTGCTTCGAACATGCGAGTATTGCCCATAGGTTCTTTTGAACGTGTGGGGACTTAGCGAGAGATGTGTTAGCCAAGTGAATCTCATTGTACCGGTAGGGAAGTTGGTTTCCAGAGGAAAGGAGTAGAATACAGATTTCCCTTTTGTCAAAATAGGTGTAGGCATATGATTAAGTGCTTGAGCTAGCACATCACCCCATGTTCACAGCTAATGCGGGCCGTACGTTGGGACCATTATTATAGTGCAAATGAGATTATATTATGACTTTTTGTCAAACAAGTCATAATTACCTGGAAAAATATGTGAAGCCCCTTTAAACAACTCTGCACGTACCCAGCTTATTGGATGCCACGTACATCCTAAGGATTATGCGGGATGAAATTGTTGCAAAATGTTTCCCGAGCTGTTTTTTAGCCATGAAAATGTGTAAGGAAAAACTCAACGAAGATCCATATCTTATTGATCCAAAGCTCTATCCTGATTCGAACCTGTCACTTGGTACCAAGTGGAAAGCATTATTCTGAGTATTGATCTTGTTTAGCTATCATCTTGATGGTGCTTCGATTTTGGACTTAGCTTGGTTATAGAACTATTTGGGGGAGAAATTCTACAAAACATGTAACTTGGCTGTAAGCAAAAGATACACGCACACATTTGGCACACCCAGTGGGATGGATCCTTAGTCCCTTACCATATTTAGCTTGAATCCTATGGGTCATTTGCTAACCTTTGATCTGCACATGATAGTAGATAATGTTCAAATTCTTAGGAATTATGCTAACTTTTACATGTGTAGCCCATCATTTAGAGCTGTCATTTTAATGGGTTATTTCCAATTTCAAGCTAACATTGCTGAAAAGTGGTTGGAGCAGTATCCTGAGCATTTTTGTGTCCTCTCTTTCTCACGTTTTGGTTGCTATAAAATGTAAATAAAGGTGCACATGATTAGTGGTTGCATGCATTCTTCTTCCCTAGCGTAAGCTCTCTCTTTCTTCTCCATAGGTCGACACTGTCAGAGTTTAAGTCTCTATTTTCCAACCCTGGATTTGTACATGGCATTTTCTTTCCTCTTTCCACATACCCTATGGTTTACTGTGTGACACTAACCTGGGAGTAGACGCTATTTCATATTATACCTTCACTGCAACGGGAAAAACCTGTCAGGATGGCGCATACACACTAACCCAAGTCCAAGCATCTCTCTGGTGGCGCAGGCACTTTTCTGGTGATACATGCACTCTGTCAGAATCTGGTACTATTTTTTATCTGTTATGGCACACATGCCATAACCTTGGTGTAGGTACCTCTCTGGTGGCGTAGGCGCTCTATCTAACTTGATACTATTGTTTACCTACCCTGGTGCACATACCCTGATTATCACCGATGCCTTTCTAGTGGTGTAGGTACACTACAAGTCTGAAAAACATAGAGGGGAACATCCACCCTAACCCGCTCTACACACGCCTAAACTGGGGCACATGTCTCTTTCATTTTTCCCTTGAGAATTAAGGTGTTAAGGTGCCAACTTCTTTGCAGTAGATTTATCTAATTAATGCCTATTTTTTGCAGGGTATGTTTACATGATTTTGCTAGATTAGATAGACTTTACCATGCTTTCTTATAAGAATAAGGTCATGTATGCTCTTCCCTCACGTCCCTTGGGGTGATCTTGGGAATGTTATGCAAATGATTCTTAGGTCTTTTTAATGCTTTGAAGTTGTTAAGAATATCTGAATTGGAATGATTTAACTTGGTGTGTTTGAATTAAGTGTTTTTTCCATTTGGCATCTTCTTGGATTTTTTAAATGTCACGTATGCTCTTCTCTTGCATCCTTGGATGATCTTGAGAATCAGAAATGATGTTTACTCTTTTTATGGAAAATTACTAAACTCGTTGTGTAGGACCAAAACACATGCTTGTCAAAGAAAGGTGGAATCAAAACAAAGTCAAACTACTAATACAGTTGTCGTACAGGTTTCCAAAAGGTGTTCAAGCAAACCACATCAAAATTAAACAAGATAAAAATAACAACATATTCAAAACACAGTATTGCAGGTTTCAGAAAAGGGTACATCCCTATCCGCTCAACTGGAACATAACCCCTTTGGCATAACACCTTAAGCTACAACAATGGGGGTGGTACCAGGAACCCCAAAGTAGTCCACGGAAGAGGGAACCTTGTGGATGAAACGGGAAGTGTTCCTCACAACCTACTTGACTAATCATTCCTTGTGAGTTAGCGTTATCGGTTGTCTATATGGTGACCCTAGTGATGGTACATGGATGCACACTAGTTGCCTACTGTGCTTGAAGGGGGTAAAGTAAAGCAGAGATACTCCCAAACTAGTCATTGCAACTTTTTGGGTAAATCAAGCTTGCTTAAGATAACTTTGTAACACCTAGGAAGAGAGAACCACCTAGGAAGATATTCTTTGGCCAGGAGACCACTTTGACCATTTCAAAATAGTGTTGAGTTGTGAGCCATCATTCATCATGAAACATGGGAAGCGTTACTTTTGTTTAGTTTTTCACTTGCCTTAAGGCGAGGCAAAACTCTGCCAAAGTAAAGCCAACATTTTTCATCCCCATTTTGATCTACTTCCTTCACATTCTTTTGACACTTTGTTGATCAAAAGAAGGGTGACTACCTTTGCGTTACCAATTGATTGTTTCTGCCACTTTTTTGTCCATTTACGCCCATCCATGTTTGCGGCTGGGTAAGTTAAATGTCTAAAGTGTGCGGAGGAATATTCATATCATTGGTGGCCTTTGTGATCTTGATACCCACGTCAGGATCGTCATCATAGTTAGGCATGGTTCATCATCTTGAACTTCCTTGGAAAGGTTACCTTGTTTATATCGTATCACTACAATTTTGGTATTTACGTCTTGTTTCTTGTAAACTTGACCTAAATATCTATATTATAAGGTTACGCTATACACATTTTAACAATTCTTAGTTATACTTTAATCTTTTAGTTCGATTCCATTACTACCTTGATTTTGAAAAGTGCTACGTGTTACCACTTGTGCGTGTTATATCAATATCATCTTGATATCAATACCTTACTTTCTCGCAAAGTTTGGTTAACATATCTTGGTGACATTGTTGTGTCACTCACAAATTGTAACTGGCACTTTTTGGGATATAGGTATTAATTGAATTTGGGCTTGCTTTTAGTATACCTTGTTAGGAGGTCACATTAACTTCTTGTATTTACTTACGTCTTGTTCATTCCCTTGAACTTGACATAAGTGAGGACATCTTGTTAATTATCTTGAGACACCAACTGCTTTTTTGAAGCAAAAACCTAGGAAGTACTTCATTTGATTGATAGGCTTAGGTTCCAAACATTGTGTCATTGTTGATTTATCACTCTATCACATTGGTATGTTAACATTTTTACTCATTTATATTCTTGACACTCTTTTTACATTTCACTTAGGTGTGATCACAAGTTTTTGAACACGTTTACAACTTACCTTGGTGAAACTATTGCACATCATGGCTCCTAAAACATGATTAGGGCTCAAAAATCAAACATACAAAGCACAAAAAGTGCAAGCTTGGGAAGCCTCAAACAAACAAGGGTCAAACCCTTTTATTGGTCATGATCTAGGGCCTCTATTTTCCACATAAAAAGAGATAGAAGACATGGTAGATCATAGTGGTGACGAATTGGAATCCCCACATGTGGAGTTTGACTTTGACCCCACCTTATTAGACGAATTCCTTTTTAGAAACAAGGATAGGGTGCTGGCACGAGTTGTAGAATTGGGAGCCAAAATGCTCACTGAACATGAAACAATCCCACCTATAAATAATGCTAATAACGAGGAGTAACCTCTCATCAACATGGAGGATATTTTAACACATGGACATGCTTCTACCTCCAACAGGAAATGATAATGTAGTGGGACATAGAATACCATTTATTAAAGTGCCACGTAAAATCAAGTTAGGACATGAGAATGTTGAAGAACCTCCACAATATGAAGAAGAAGAGGAACCTTTGGAAGAAGAAGTCACTATTCAGCAACAAATTAGCAACCTTAGTCGATAATTAGCCTTGCTAACCTCTCATGTACAAAAGGAAACAAGCAAGAATGTCCAAAATACAAGGCCTAAGGTCAAAATTAGTGAACTTCATAGGGAAAATCAAGGAGAAGACAATATGGAGTATCATCGTGTATATATCCCTACTTCTCCTACTAAAGAACAAGAAGTACAATCTATGAAAGCAACACTCGCAAGCCTTCAAGAGAGCAATGTGGGGAGCATCAGAAAAATATCAATATGAAGAACTATGTCCCCATCCGTTTGACAAAGCTATGACACTTCAACCTTTCCCCAAAAAATTTGAGCATGCTGACAAAAATATAGAGGAAAGGGAGACCCACAAGATCATGTCAAGGATTTCTATATGGTGTGTCAAGAGGTGTCCTATAGTGATAATTATCTCATACGACTCTTTCCCAAGAGTCTAGGAGGTCAAGCCTTGGAGTGGTTTACTCGTTTACCTCGGGGGTCTATTTTTACCTGGCCAGAATTGGTAGAGAGGTTTGTGTGTCACTTCTCATACAATATAGAAAGTGATATCACCATGGAAAACTTATGTGGCACCAAACAACGTCCTAACGAGACATTTTCCAGCTTCCTACAATGGTGGAGAGGGATAGCCAGTCACTTCCCTTGCACATTCCCTGAAAAATAGTTGGTAAGTATCTTTGTGCCCAACCTAAATCCAGACATCACTTTCCACCTTCAAATGCATTGTGTTCGCACTTTCAAGGAGGTCATTGAAAAAGGTGTTCAAATAGAGAAAGCCCTTATTGCCAAAGGAACTCTTAAGTCACAATCTAAGGATAATCAAAGTGTTAAACCTACGGAGAAGCTGAAAATATTTAACAAAAACAAAAATGTGGTGGGAGACGGGATCACAGATTCCAAACATGTGCAAACGGTTCAAACTGGTTAACCTTTTAAACTGACCAAAGGACCTATTCAACCACCACCTAAAAAAAGAATGTTTACTCCTCTTAATGAGCCTTTGTCAGTTATATTGAAACAATTGGATGTAGCTCACATGGTGACTTATCCCACGACATAACCCTTTGATGACAATGCTCCAAAACCATCATGGTACAAAGAGCATGACTATTGTGAATTACATCGTGTCAAGGGACATAAAACATAAAAATGTCTGCGACTTCATCACTACATCCAAGACCTCATCGACAATGGGGAGATAGAAGTGGATAACCCAGAAAAAACTTAGATGCCCAATGAAAATATGGGGATATACAAAGAACCATTCCCCAAACATGGTAAGTCAAAAGATTCAAAGCTGTATCAAGGAGAGTCATCCTAGAGCTATAAAGCATTGAACTACCTATATACCAAGAAAGAAAAAATCATTATGATTCGCTCATTGGATGTATTTACTCTCCTAGTGACCATGTGAACACCATTCAAATCAAGGGAAAGGATTACACCATGGTAACAAGGCGTGCCCACCTCATGATCCCTGAACCCTCTCCATCAACCCCAAAATGGTAGGTACAACCTCTTAGAACAACTTGATAAAAAGTATGCCAAGATTTCGATCTTAGATCTTCTTAAGATATCAAATGTACATAAAGACATTTTGTACCAAACTCTTCAGGGGTCAGGAGTGCCACTAGAGGTAGATCCTACACATCTTCAGGCTATAATAGCAAACATTGTACCAACTGAACACATTTCCTTCAATCATAGGGAAATCCCTACTGAAAATCCAATGCATAATCTCCCTTTGTATATTGAGGTATTTGTTACCAGCTGAGAAGATCAAACGGGTGCTTGTGGACAACGGATCAAGGTTGAATATATGCATGCTGAAGTTAGTTAAGCAGTTGGGACATACTGAAGCTGACCTTGAGTCAAACATCATTACCATAACCACTTATGAAAACGTGCAGAAAGGGATTCAGCTGGCACAATCATGTTGCCCATGGAAGTCAGTCCTACTTGTCATCACAAAAAAAATCATGTCCTAGACTTAGAACTTCCGTACAATATGCTTCTAGGTTGATTGTGGATTCATGCCATACAGGTCCATGCCATCAATGTTATATCAATGCATTAAATTAAATCACGAGGGACACTATCACAATACAAGGAGATTCAGAGCCCTTTGCTCACTGCATAGCTCTTAATACTTTTACATATAAGGGTACTTATGCATGTCCCTCCAGCTGATATAGTTGCTCCTCTTCAATCTGAAGCCACGGAGTCCCGAGTAGATTCAGATTCTCTCAGTTCTTATTCCCATGGTGCCTCTACATCAACTTATCCTTTTGACTCATGGGAGATGAAGGTTCTAGAATACATATGTGGAGAATATAATGTGTAACAAGCCCTCTTAGTTTTAGACCTCTCATTGTCACCTAAGACTAGAGGTCGACCCAACTATCATTTCAGATGACCTAGAAATGAGAAAACTATTGGGTCATTTTTACCTGGAGGCTTTTTGGCTGAAGAAAAATTGTTGGATCCACCTACGACTTGGGTCCCAGAAGATACTCAGCCAACCTACTATCAAACCCCTGAATATGAGAAATCTAGTCAAATGATGTACTCCATGGGCTACAAGGGCCTAGGATGCGGAAGGAATGAGCAAGGACAGCGAGAACCAGTGCCTCTCCTGCATTTTAAAACAAAAAGGTACGACATTAGAATTCTCCCTTATGGGGCACATCCCAATGATCAAGATGCTACCTGCTCTGAATGTGAGGATAGCTCTGACTATCTAAACAATGATATAGATTCCCATTGTAGCCAATATGAGGATCTTGCCTCCACGAACCTATTCATGAATATTTTTGTCCTCACCATAACCCCTACAGAACCTACACTTGACCTCTTTTACCCTTCCCTTGTTGAATTGGACAAACAACGTCATATGTCACTAGATCTATTTGAGAATGATGAAGCTATTGCAGAGTTCATTGACATTCGGGATATAATCCCCATTGGAGACCAAAAAAATGGATTCTATATTGACTTACATACCTGCGCCTACTTTAGAGAGGAAACTGAGCTTCGTGGTCATCAAAAATTAATAAAAATCAAGGGAAAAAGTTCTAACGTAAAGCCTTGGTAAAAATCAAAGTCCAAGTCGCACATTGAAAACCTATTTGAGGCACTGGAAAAAAAATAGATGCAAAAATCAAAGGATAATAAAAGTGACCATGCCAAGGATGAAAATCTCATGGAGACATCCTTGGATGAAGATCTCAACCTTCCTCCTGATCCTACGCGTATGGAAGACTTGTCAAAGTTACTAGTAGAGGAGACTATCGATGTAAACATTGGCACAAAAAATGATCCAAAAATAGTCAAATTGGGAGCTTCACTCTTGGCACAGGAACATATAACATTCACCATACTACTACAAGAGTTTATAGATGTATTTGTATGGTCCTATAAGGATATTCTAGGTTTAGATCCAACTTTGGTCATACACAACTTATTTGTACACGAAAAAACTAAGCCTATTAAGAAAAATCTCAGAGAGATGCACCTGAGGGTGGATCTCTTAGTCAAGGAAGAATTAGAAATATTGCTTGCAGTAGGATTCATTTGGCCCATTGATTAGTCTGAATGGATATCCAACATCTTCCTTTTCTAGAAAAATCCTGTTAGGATCAGAATCTGCATGGATTTTAGAGACATAAATAAGGCATGCCCTAAGGATGATTTTCCATTGCCAAATATTGATATGATTATGGATTCAACAGTAGGATATGAGATGTTATCTCTTATGGATGACTTTTTAGGTTACAACCAAATCAAGATAGCTAATGAAGATCAACACAAGATGGATTTTATAACTCCTTGGGGTACCTTATGTTATCAGGTAATGTCGTTTTGTCTTAAAAATGTAGGAGCTACTTATCAAAGGGAAATGATGGTAATTTTCCATGATAAGATCCATGGTATCATGGAAGACTATGTGGATGATATCCTCAGAAAATATAAGACAAGGGAGGATTACCCCACTATTTTGTGGTGTATCTTTGAATGCCTACGAGAGTACAAGGTCTTTCTTGAACCCAAAGAAATGTGTTTTTGGCATGCTATCAGGAAAATTTCTAGGTTATCATGGTATCAAGAAGGGGAATTGAGGTAGACCCTGCTAAAGTGTCTACTATTACTGAAATGTCTCCTCCTAAAAAAACTAAGCAACTGCACAACTTGTAGGAAAAAATATAGGTTATTCGTTGCTTTATCTCCCAGCTTTCTAATAATTGTCATTCATTCACTCACCTACTTAAAAAGGATGTTTCCTTTATCTAGGGACCAGAGAAATAGCAATCCTTCTCCTTTCTTAAGAAATACTTGGCCAATCCACCTGTCCTCATGCCTCCAACTCATGGTGAGATGCTCCTACTTTATATCTCTACCAATCAATTTACTATTGGTGTGCTTCTTTCCCAATATGACCTTGGTCACAAATAAAAATTTGTCTACTACCTCAGTCGCACTCTCATCGCTTATGAGTTCAACTATCCCCAAATCAAAAAATCTTGTTTGGCTGTAGTTTTCACCTTTCAAAAACTTCATCATTATCTATTGAATACCAAAACCAAGCTTATATCCAAATTTGACCCACTCAAATACTTGTTGTCTAAACCTACCCTCACCAGTAGAATGGCTAATTGGATCATTCTACTAAATGAATTTGACATCAAGTTTATGCATCAAAATTCAGTCAAGGGACAGGTACTCGCTGATCAATTAGCATAAAAACCTTTACAAGGCATTGAACCTTTGAATCTGGATCTTCCAGATGCCTCATTACTGTACATTGAAGAACATGTCGTGTGGCAGATACACTTTGATGGGTATTTTACTTTTCATGGTTCGGGGGCAGGTGTGGTCCTCATTACTCCTTCTGGCGACCCCATACCTCATAATTTTCATATTGTTTTTCCTTTCATGAACAATATCACAAAGTATGAGGCACTCGTTGTAGGGATGAAGCTATCCATCAAATGGGACATTCATCATGTTATGATTATGAGTGACTCTCAGTTAATCATCAAGCAATTTAATGATGAATAAAAATTTAAGGATGATAAACTCATCCCTTTAAAGAAGATGGTAGAAAATCATAAAGAGTATTTTGTGTGCATTACATTTGAACAAATTCCAAGAGAAAAAAAAAGATCTACAGATGCTATGGAAATAGTGGGTTTTATGCTCTACATTTTTCCAGAAATTAATGACATGTCATTCTTTGTGGAAAATCTATGCCATCCTGTGTACGACATGCTATAATCATATCTATCTTGAGATGTTTTAGGTCCCAATTCCCCATGGTATGAGCCCATCATTACCTATCTCAAATACAACACGTTCCCTCTCGACATCTCCCATTCTGAGAAACAAATCCTAATTCACTAGATAGCTTGCTATACCCTTTTAGGATGTACACTTTATCATCATGGCTATGATGGGAATATGTTACGTTGTATCGATATGATAGATTCAGTCTAAGCAATAAAGAGGTGCATGAAGGGTTTTGTAGAGCCCATACTAATGGAATGGTTCTAGCCAAAAGAATTGTCAAGAGTAGGTTAGTATTGGCCTACCATAGAAACTGACTGTTGCGACTATGTAAGAAAGTGTGTACTTTTTCAGAAGTATGGAAATTTCATCCATGCCCCATCACAACCATTGCAACCCATCACCACCCCATGGCCATTTTCTAAATGGGGACTTGATTTAATAGGGAAACTTACCCCTACTTCATCTGATGGCCACACCCACATCATTACGGCTACTGAATACTTTACCAAGTGGGTGGAAGCTTTCCCTTTGACCTATGTAATAGGAGCTTAGATTTCCAAGTTCATCATGAATCATGTTATTTGTCAGTATGGCATTCCTGCAGCCATTGTTACTAATAATGGAAAATCATTTAAGAATAAAATGGTAAATGATCTCTGTCATCGGTTCCAAATTAGGTTAAAATGGTCTACACCATATTATCCCCAAGGAAATGGATAGGCCGAGGCCACTAATATTACTTTGGTGTGACTAATGGAGAAGATGGTAAGTAAGACATGTCATAATTGGCATTTGCAAATCCACCCAGCTCTTTGGGATTAAAGGACCTCTATTCACACTCCAATGGGTGTGACGCCATATTCCCCAATATTTGGAATGGAATTTATCATCCCGTTAGAAATTGAGCTTCCTTCCCTAAGAATCTCTCTTACGGATTATCTAGATAAAGATGAAGATTGTAGAGTGGCTAGACTGGCAGAGTTAGAGCTCTTGGATGAGAAGTGCATCCAAAACTTTAATCACCTCAAAGTGTATCAGAAAAAAGTCTCCAGAAATTACAACAAAAGAATCATACCTCGTCAGTTTGAGGTTGGTGATTTGGTCATGAAGGAGAATAAATTCAACACAAGGGAAGAATGAGAAAAGAAAGGAAAGTTTGAACCACATTGGTTAGGACCTTCTGTCATCGTGACCAAGTATGGCATAGGAGTAGATAAACTTGCTCACCCCAATGGTGATGTGATCTGCGAGCCCATGAATGCCTTGCACCTTAAGCGGTTCTATGCTTAAAAATGGTGCAAAAATTAGAAAAGCAAAATCAAAAACAGGGTAAAAATAATCGAAATACAAAAAAAAATTAAAATAAGAGGATAAGAAAAATAGAAAACAGGTCATCCATAAGTGAAAACCACACAATTGTGGCACTTTGGATAGGTTCTTGGGTGAAAACCAGTTTCTGGCACCTTGGGAGGATTTATTTTTCAGAAGCATCTTGCATCTTGAGGGTACCTTTACTTAGCCTAGGGCTAGTTCTGTATTTTCCTCTGAGATTCATCTGTGAGCCTAATCTTGTCAAGCCTTGATCCAGATTTGTCTCCTTTTATTCATCTGTGAAGGCATGATCTTTATCTATTCCCCATCTCATGCTGGGGGACACTTCTGCGACTTCACCTTCCCATTTATAAGCATGTGGAATTTTCCCTTATATATTCCCCGTCTAACATTGGGGGCATCCACACTTTCTTAGTTACCTATGCATAGCTCTGGAAAACTGTTAGAAAAACACAAAAACATTCAAAAATGTTAGAAACTCTAAATAAATAGAATTTTTTTTCCTAAAACTCTAAACAATAGAAAATTGTTTCACATAAATCCAAACAATAGAAAATTGTTTCACAAAAACAATCTTACAAAAATGTTTCACTTTAGTTTACTTGCATTGTCTTATTTATTTCTTTGCTTGATTACTTGTATAGTTTCTCCATGTTTGTACATTTTTATTGTTTGTTTGCTTGGACATACTTTGTTAGGATTCATATTTTCTTGATTAGATCAGATTTATTCTTACTTGTGCATATTGAAGTGTGTTTTTACATGCTAGTGAATCATGGTACATTAATGTATTGGTTCATTTTGTTCTTTGTTAGCATTTGATTGTGTTTTCTTGTTGCATGTGCATCATTTTGTTATCACATAATAATATTTGAATTAATATCATCACATCTAACATCATCTATACATCATATATCAATAAAAAGCTAATTATACATCATACATTAATGCTAAGCTAATCATCACATATCGTATCACCAAATGGGGGCAAGAGGGATCAAAAATATCAAAATCTATCCCCCCCACACCCATATCATCATATCATCCCATCCACTAAGTCTAGATACATCACATGAGAAAATACATTTGATATACTCTACAGGATCTATCATCCAGAAATCAAATCACATGTGATACATCAACAAATTAGGATACATATACATGTAAAATCAAATCAGTTAACACCATAAACACATCTATATATCCATATGATCAATCAAAAATAACAATAATCCATCTCATAACACATGTGTCATGTCAAAAATATATATACATGTGTGTGGTATATATATATCAAAAATAGATATACATCGCTATTATACATCAAAAATGATTCTACATCTAAGGAATACAAAAAGGATGAAAATACATTGATCAAAGAATACAACTGCCTTCATCAGAGGCATATGTCAAAAATATTGTACATCAAAAAGGCCTTCATCAGAGACATACGTGTACAAAACTACTATACAAAACTATTTTTTGTTGTACATCAAGCATAAGCTACTCATAGCCTTCATCAAGATGCATATGTATCAATCACATGGATCATCAAGGTTAACATCCCATGGTGGAGGCATATCACATCGGGTCTCATTGAATATCCTTGTGGCTGCTCCACTAAGGCCTGAGGCCTCTCTGACCTAGTCCCTCTACTCGAATACTATCTATAGGAAGCTTCCCACTGCTCAGCTGGAACTACCTCATAATATAAATATCTAAAGTATGATGCTCTGCCCTCTGCTGTAGCTATATCTCTATGAGTCCATGTTATCACTACTGTGTCATATATGCATCAGAAAGGATGTTATCTCTGCTGATGCTCGGGAAAGCTCAGCCTGACCCACTACTTGCTCTTCTCTCAGCCTATCTCTCTCCAGTATCATAGGCTATAGTTGGCCTATGTGCTTACTGATATAGGCTCATCACCTGAGCCATTGTGTATTTTCATCTGTTCGTATCTGCTGAAAGTGAATAGTACTATCATCTCCCTCGCCAACTTGAGCCTAAGCCTGATCCCACTCTGCTGTCACTGTTAAACTCTGGGACTTGGGCCTAGTCTCTCTCTGCTATGATCTACTATAACTACTGCTATAAAGTGGCTATCTGTACCACTGGCTACACCACAGGGGCCTATCTTTATGCCGGTCTAGAGGATTGTCCCTACTCTCATAATCTAAGTCAGGGAACCTATGTAGTTGTTGGTACTGGTCCCTACGGCCTGTCGGTCCCTGCACTTATGTTGCACCCTACTCATCATGTTGTAGCCCATCAAATGGATCCACTAGATCATGGGCTACTGCATCCTCCCTCTCATCACCGCTATGACGAAGCTCTCATAGTGGTCGAGTGCCTGCTACCCAGACCTCATCTGGAATAGTCAAGTGTCGTGGTAATATAGTGGCATACCAATCCATGTAATCAGTAGTGGTACCCATATCTCTGAATTGTCGAGATGGATCCCAGACTTATGGTACCACCTATAAAAATATTTCCCTAGCTTGGGTTGCCTATATGTGTGGCCCCATGGTCAGCCTTTCAGAGTCTCAGCAGGCATACCACAAGTCTGGTTGTGGAACCCCCTGCACCATGCCCAGTTGTCACTGACATAGATCTACCCTGTATAACTCAATAATGTAGTTGCGACTGCGAAGAATAAAGTGCTCCATCGTGTAAAAACTTAGCTCTACTACGTCCTCTAGCCAATGTATCTTCTTGTAAGGCCTCCAGATAATATCCATGTCTAGCATCTCATCAAACTCTCGTCGATATCAGTACAAGCTACCTAGGTGACCTCGTATGTCGTCACCTACTTAAACCCAAGCCATATATGATGGCTCCTCTAGGGACTCAAACATGTAAGGTTCCTATAGGGCACCTGATAGCTATGTGGTCCCATGACCAAATCTGCAGTAGAGAGGCAAGCCCTGCCATCTTTTGATGGTGGTATGTAATCAGATATAGATCTCAGTATAGATGTTCCGTTATACACTAGCCCCAACAGTAACACTCGCCACTAAAGATCCCATGCACTAATGTCATTAGACCCCTAGGGAAGGATGTCCCAGTCTTATCAGTGAGTAAAAACCCACTGATAAGTGACATCACGTATAATGGCCCCCAGAGCAGTGTCTAAATCGCTATGCACTCATGAAATGTAAGGGTCATGCCATCATGTTGTATATCATCTCTATCAAACAGGTCACTGAATACCGCCCTGATCCACCCAAGGTCACTCATATACTCGATCAACAAGCCTAGGATAGGCATGTAGAGAATCTACCACACATCCTCTAGAGTCATTATCATCTCTCTAGTAGGAAGCCAGAAGAACTAGCTCTCACTGTGCCACCGCTCAGCCAATGCAGTAAGTAGACTGTGATCCAAGGTAATAGAGGGCATCTAGTATACAGGGCCTAGGCCCAGCACCTCTAGGAGTATCACCACCGCATGTCAGTCTCATCGGCACATGCTCCCCTCTAGCTCTACTATGCATGAATTTCACTCACGTGTCTAAAGCACAGGAAAACTTCTCTGTAAAATCATTCCATTTTTTAGCTACTAACATTTCTGCTAATTTCTACCTATCATTTTTAGGGTTAACCCAAAAAAATCCTAATTTTCTTCTAAATTCCATCATTTTTGGAATTTTTCTATTTTTCCTCTGCCTACTCAATATTCCTGCACACACTTTTTGGTGTGTGCACGCTCTGTGATGTGTGTGACATCCTTTCGGTGCATGCACGTGCACACATCTGCTTGTGGGCACTTGCACCATCATTCAGGTACCTCCATGTGTGCACATACATGTGCCCTCTGTACATGCACTATTCTGTGGTGTGTGCACATATGTGCATGTGTTATGTATATGTATGCACGTATGCATGTTTTTGGGTGCATGCGCATGTGCCCATATGCACTAGCGCACCTACAGCACCATTAGTGTACCTATGCCCCTGCACATGCGTGCCAACGTGACCTATAACCCTATTTTCCTACTTCTATGGTCATTAATTGTAAAATTTATGAAGAGGGTTAGGATACTCACAAAGACACTATCATCTACGTTTCATTCGTACCCTCGGACTATGTATGTTCATCTCAATTGTTCTTGTGCTCTCACCATTGTTCTCGTCACTGTCAGATCCTCGCAGTAAAAAACCTTTGGAGTGGTTGGTAACAAATGAATTGGTCACGGTGATTTACCCCCCCCCCCCAGGAGTGAGGTATATCAAGCTATTTTTCACCAGACGTGGTGCCTGGAGACTTTTTTTTACTGTTGTTTTCTCCTCTGTTCACCGTAGAATAGTTATTTTATTTAAATAATTATTTTTCTTTCATTTTTCACCGTTGGGGCATTTTTTGCCATCTAGTACCCCTTTCTTCTCACTAGGACAATTTTTATTGCTCCTAGGCGATTTTTCTTCTTATCCACACTCGAATAATTATTTAAAAAAAAAAAAATTATTTTGGTATTTTTCCACTATACAGGGACATTATTTGTCACTTGTTTTCTTCTTTCTTCCCCCTGGGGCATTTTCTTTTGCATCTAGGCACTTCATTCTATTTCTTCTATTTTCTTCTATTGTCCACCACATTTTGGAAAACACAAAACCAAAAAACAATATATATATATATATATATATATCGCTTCAAAATCAAGAAACAAGGAAAAATTCTCCACAAAATCCTAAAAAATAAAAATCCTACAAAAATAGGTAACCTGTTTATTACGGCTGAAACTTGTGTCTTGCGCATGGTATTCTTTCCGTATCCTACTGGTTTGTTTCACATCTTCGCCAATCAACACAACTTGTAGATCGCTGGATTCACAACCATTCACAAAGCTAGCAGCTTGATTTGTCTGTACTCTGGGGCAAGTCTTGTTGCTTGGTGTTGTTTCATTGTACACAAAGCTTTCTACTTGGACCTAATTTCCATTATCATTTCCCCTTCCATGTATCCTTTCTTGAGGCATCATTTTTAACCCTTGTTGTCAATCAAAAACATGTGGACCTCCTTAGCTTAATAACAAAACATTTGTACAACTATCTTGACCATTGTTGAGTTGGATATGTGCGTTCATACTTATCTTCACTTCTAAATGAACTTGTTTCCTTCTCATATTGCATTATGTTTTTGTATGTTGCATGGAGTTTTTGTTTTCAGCAATGGAAAATTGTTCATAGTATGGATTTTCATGTCATTCTAATTTTTTTGTATGCTTATATTTTTCATAAGGACTGATGGCGTAGATATTTTGGCAATATGATGACATTGAATTTGTTCCAATACAAAGGCTAGAGGCTAGTTCTTCTCTCCACTTCTCCATATTTCTTCTACATCTCTTCCCTCTCACCCCTAATCTTCCATTTCACTGGGGCATTCTGTCCCTGCCCATTCTTCTATCTATTTCTCACATTTTTTGATCGTCGATCATCATCCTTCATCACCCTATCGACACTCGAGGGGGCATCTCTCAGTTATACTAATTTTTCTTCTACCTCTTCAAAATTTTATCGGTATACTATCTTTGAAGTGGCGTCACTTATGCCACCCCAAAGAAGGCAAAATGTAGACACCTATAATTATGTCTGAGAAGTTTAAATACTTAAATTACGCTAATTATCTTCTTTCCTACAAATTGGTGACATATCGTCAAAAGTGCTCATCTTCTTTCCTATCGTCATTAATTAATTACACTACGCTAATTAATTAAGTCACCTATCCAAAAAATACCCTAATTAACGACCTTCCGTTAATAAATCCTTCCTTCTATCTAGACTAATTAATTATTATTAATTAATTATCTTCCCCTTTCATTAAACCAATAAATCAATATTTAATTGATTTAATCCCCTTCTATAGTCTAAATCATGCTAGTACTCCTCTAAAAAACTTTTCTAAGCTTACACATTTATTGATTACTCATCTTGATTAATTAATAAACCCCCTTTATCCACATGAGTCACTAAAGGACAAGCTAAACTCTCCTAAAGTTAACTCAACCCTATCTAAACCCCCCTTATCCACAACTAACTCAACATCTCTATTATCCCACATGCAAAGGGATGTAGTGATTCCTTTATCCATTGGGCTATATAAAGATCCCTCCTCCTACCTTTACACTTACACCTATTTCCTTGAGAAGACAAAAGAAATGCATATAGAAATTACACTATAAGCCTTTTGTTATTCTTGAGAAATTCACCATTTGAAGAGCTAAGCCTCATTTCTTGCATTTTCTAGCCAAGTGCTTGGGTCATATGGGAATAATCAAAGTGGTCTTGTAGCCATGCTTTTATGAGCTCCCATTCCTAAGTTCTTGAAGATCAAATAAATCAATTTGATTTCCATGGAGTCTACATAGGTCCATTTGCTTTTGTTGGTAATCTAGAGAAGTAGAGGTTTTGAATACTTTAGCATGTTAGTTTGATCTTAGTTCAAAGTTAATGCATTATGATTAGTATTGATCTTGTTTAGCTATCATCTTGATGGTATCTATATTTTGACTTAGCTTTGTTATAGAACTATTTAGGTGGTAGTTCTTATTCATCTAACTTATCTTAGGCTCATCATTTGATCCAATATTCACCTTCTTTGTCTTCATAGGTTCATGATAGGTGCACATGGTCTTGTCTGAATTGTCCAACACATCATGCATACCTGTTGAATGATTTAAATCAAGATTTTCTACTTCTTCATCATCGACTAAGTAGACCATTTTTCCCTTTTCTTTCTCAATGAAAGCACATTAAAGTAGTGTGGCATTGGCCTCTTTCTCTTCACCAAGATGCGCTCCTGAGTTTCCTTCATCCAATAACTCCTGAAGGAGTTCTTTTGCCTTGGCACTATCTCCCATAGTTAAACGCTTTATGACTCTTAACACTTCTTTCACCAGAGGTTTAGTAGAGAATAATTCAAACGTCTAGGCCATTCCTACAATTAAATACTTTCAATTTCTATTCTCTCTATAGAGTTCTGCATATACATACAAAGCACGTGCGCACTCTTGTAAAGTGGAATAAAAATTGTGCACCCATAGCAAAGGTGGTAAAGCTTCCTACCCCTCTGTCCAGATTCTCTCACACTTCTGAACGTGGTGCTGAATAGGTTGATTACCATGATAAGTGTAGTTTGAGTAGGTACATTGCTCCTAGAGAACCTAGTAGCAAAAGTAATCCTAATTTCATGCCATCCTACAAGATTATCCTTATGGGCCACCCACCAGTGTGTTGTTGTCCCATGTAGTGTATATACTAGAAAAGTTCTTATTTTCAATGGGTTTATCCATTGTTCCTCCATGACGCATAGGAATATCATAGGATCTCCTTCTCCAATGTAATAAGGTACAATTTTTTACCTATCCTCTTGACATAACACGGTTTTTTTCCCTTAGGATATATGATTTTGAATTCACACCATACCAACTCATAAGTGTTATGAGCCCAATTATCATGAGAAACACTTGTAGTATCATTAATAAAATGTGCATCCTCCCACTGAATTCCTTCTTTAGTTGGCTCAAACATCTCTAGATCTCGGATGGTGCGTACATAAATCCTATTCATATCTTCTTCACTTAAGGGCTCAACATAGGGTGCAGATTTTCCATCTGTTAAAGGGATAATAACTCTCTCCTCCTTGTTTTCAAAACTGATATAACCCTTTTTGAACTGAAGATTAGCATTATTTTCATAGCACCAAGGACACCCAAATAGATATGGGAAGATATCTGACTCTGTCAGCACTAAAACCTCAAAATATCTAGTGAACTTGGCTCCTTGTATGGTAATGGATGCATCTTTCAAAACTTCGATGGGAGTGGCCTAAGTTTTATTAGCCATGAACAATACATTAGAGGATGGTTGCAATGGGGGTCTTCCCATTTGTACCCATGCATCCAAAGTAAGAACATTGACTTTCACACCTGTATCAATCAATATATTACTTAATAACCACCCATCCACAACAACATTCAAAGTTATTTCCTTGTCATAATCTAGGCTATGAGGGGGAAGATTTACATGTAGGATCTATCGTTTAGTCTTAAAACTTATGCACTTAGTGTTTCCTTTTAACCATTTCGCTAACAATGGAATGATATTCTATTGGTGTAAAAAATTTCACACTTCTCCCAAGTCATTTACATCAGTCTGGACCATCTCTAATGCTTTATTTTGCTCAATCTTCTGTGATTTCTCCTTCAAATATTGTATTTCACCCTAAATATTCCTGATTACCTCCATGGTTTTAGATAAACCTCCTTCTAATAGGCAGGATCTAGGTACCATGCATGTAGAACCTCCTCCTTAGTGATGGTAGGCTTCTGCTGCAATGCTTCTTTGGCGCGTGCCACCTCAATATGGGTTGTGATCTTTACTTGCAATGCCTCAGACTCTATTCCCAACTTAGGCATCCACTGATTTTCCATATTGCATTGTATCTTAACCATCCATGCCCATTTTTTTTCTTTTTTATGATGCTTGCTACGATGCTCATATAAGTCTGGGCACTCCTCATAGCTATGATTCTTTCCATAGAAAGAACATGTAATATTATGGGGACATTCACACCTATAGTGGTCAGGAGATCCACAAATATAACACGTTCCATGAGAGAACTCACTTCTTCCACCACCATGGCCTCATCCTTCAAATCCACTGCGGTATCCTCAACCTCTACCATGGCCACCTTCAAAATGCCCTTCATTCCGATCATAGGGCAATTGATTGTGATCCTGATCCTGATGCTTGTTCTTACCTTTAGAGTTATATAAGACTCTTGTCATTCATACACCAATATCTATAGCATCATGGATCCAACCAATCAGCTAGTAGTCTTCTGTGTCATGATTTGTGGACTTGCAGAGTTTACAGTAGCTTGAAATGTTCTTATTTATCATGCGTTGTAGTAAGGGGCAACGGCTAGCATCATGGTATAAATGACATATCTCAAAATCTAACAGCAATGAGTGCACTAATCTGTAAGGACAACTATCCTTTGTGTGACCTTCTACTTCATAATCTGTGTACCAAATCCTTGTGTGCATCTCATGTGTTGAATTTGCTGATAGTTTCTCTAACTGCTTTTCCATAGTTACAATCTTTGCTTCTAAAAATGGGCTCACCCCAATGTCTAGGCTTCTAACTCCTTTAGTGCGTAAGTCTTATTCAAGTGCTTTACGTGGATCAGTATATGTCTTGTGTGATAATTCCCTCCTAAAATGGGTAAACATGCCCCCAACAAACCATTGTGCGTGCTAGCTTACGTGTATATCATAAGAAATATTAGATAATAGTGTTTTAAAATGGGCATCATACTCTCTGACACTTTCAGTAGTGCATTGCTTGATATCCTTGAGTGCACTTATACTCTTCTGCTCAAACTCAGGGATGTGAAACTCTTTAAGGAATACATCTTTTAAATTTGTATAGTCTACGCAAGTCTAATCAGTGTCAAACTTTCTGTACTAGTTGTGTGTGCGTCCTTGTAACGTAGTTACAAATTGGCTTTCCATATGCTCAGAAGCCGTGATTCCTTTTGCGTGACACATTATTTCACACATAATCACATGTTCAACAACATATTCTATGCTCCTATAATTTTGAATACGAAGATACATCTCCATGCAAATATTCTTGGGTTGGTGCAGACCTTTCCCACCTGATCCAGAACCTCATGTGTTTCCTTGGCCTCTAGAACCACCAAACCCGCAAGAACTAGAGCTACCTATACCTCATAATCCCAAACTTGTAGCTGGGGTTGGACCAAAAGATATTCTTCCCTTTGTCCCAATAGTAGAACTGAATTGTACCCCGACAGTTTGTAAAACATTACCACTCCTAAAATTTAGTCTAAAAATTGGTGCACCTGTATTCTATACTAATGATACACCCAAAAAGTTACTCCATATAATAACAAAGCCATTTTAACTACCATTGTTGTTCCTTTCATAATACTCACTCCTACTCTCCCACTGTTTTAATTATCTTACTAATTATTTTTTTACTAGATGCTGGAAAACCAAGTACAAGGGCAAGGTTTCTAGGTGTATTCAGATGTGTTCCTATAACCCAAGTCATCTCTACTAGCGTGCTTCTGCGTGAGGCCGAGGAAATTTCCCTATCATGTTTTCCCAAATGGGGGAGTTCCTAAGGCTCAGGTTCCATGTATTCAGCGTGAAATTCCACTCCTTCCCGAACTATGTTTCTCCACAATGCCATTTTCTATGCAACCTCTCGCTGCTTCTCTACCTCCCTCTTGCGCACCTCATTGTACTTAATCCACCTTTCCTCTCTATTCTTTTTTTCCACTAGGTCTACCATCTTTCACCAACCATGCTCCTTCCCCCACGTGTGGTGGGGTTTAGTTAGCCATCATTTTACTCTCCAAATTCAAAGTTACCATCAAGATCTTGATCACCAATGGAATTCCGTGTAAGTAAGTTCCCATTAGATATCATAAAAACTAGAATTTAGCTACCTCTAGGCATGAATAAGTGGAAATTGAGTATTCCAAGATATAATTGTTTAAAAGACCATGGAACCACGTATCCACAACATGAGTCCAAATAAGATCAGCATCGTAAAGGGCTTGAAATTCTTCCTGCATCCAGATAAGTGCGTGATACCTCCAATTTCACTTAGATGCATAAGCAATCGGCCACTCATATAATTCTACAGGAAAGATAGTGAAAAATATCTCAAATAAATTGTCATACAATTTTTTTTCCACCCACACACGTGCATTAAACTCAAATCCACTATTGAACTACCATGTGTATTCTTCTTCCGGATCATTTATCCACTCCTCAATACTTTCTAAGGTCAACTGGTATGTATTCATCATGAACCATCCTAAAAACAACTGAAAAAGAGGTCCTGGCAATCGAACCAATGATGTAGCCTAGAATTCACCAATACAATCCTAGGAACACTGACACATCACTCAGCCTAGACTAAGCACTCACTCGAAGCACGTAAAGGTACCAAGCCCTTATTTAGGGTTGCTATTGCAAGATGTTAGCATGATGAAGACTTTAAGAATCCAGATCTATGACTAATATATCATTCTACATTGCATGTTTAGATCTAGATCTATAAAATAACATACTTAAAAGATAACCATGATGAAATCAAGCATGCAATATTGAATAATAACCATGATAACACCTTGATTCAGTCCATAATCTCCCAATATTAAATGCAATAATACACAGAAGCTTCCTTACAATAATAGTAGTATACACTCATGCACGTAACAAATTTGTTAGCATAATCTCACTATACCCTATTGTTGGTATCGAAATTGATTCTCCTTTGCAAGCTGAGCAGCATCATAGATTTAACAAGAAGCCTAGAGACAAATAAATCATCATGTATGTCATTTTGTAGCTGGGTAGGTGATTCAGATGGCTCTTTGTCACTCAGATGTTGGAGAAATGGATAACACCATATGAAAGAATTTGATCTATCCTCACTACTTTGGGTTGTGCCTTTCAAGGAGGGTGAGAGGACCCGTTTTATAACCTCTATTGGTGAAGGAGAATGAAGATATCCTTCTTTACATAAATTTGAAAGGAAACCTTGAGAAAATATGATCAATGCACCACAATTTAACTCTCACGAGTTGTCACTTCTAAAGAATGGTGATATTTTCTAAACAAGGTTAAGGTTACTAAAGACATTATGGAATCCTGATTGCTTCTGCATATTTTGGTAGTAGAATTTATTCATTTGTGGACATATAGGGAAAATAGGGGTAGTTTAGGTAGGATTCATTGTTTTTGAATAATTTTTGGTGGGAGATTAAGCAGGATAAACTTGATTTTTCCAGATCTTTGAGAACCTTCACAACAATTGGAAAACTAAATGACAGAATGCTTCAGAATAGCTAAAATATTCCTTCAACCAGAAGGTGTGCATCAATGGAGGCCCAGATTTGCACAGTTTCACACAATCTCCAAGAATTTAACACAAAGGCTCGAGCTAAAGACTTAATTAAACATTAAAAACCCTTGGTTCCTCATGCCTAAGATACACTCAAAGGATTACAGACAATATTTATCAACAAAATGACAGTAAAGTGATTTTAAATTGTTTATCTCATTACAGGATGAAGGCTCTTCTCGTAATGAAATTGCAAATGCCACTAAACTATCACAGGGACAAGGTCCTATGTGATTTGGAGTGATTTTAACACAAGATTGCAATAGGAATAAGAAATACTATTTATAGACATTCTGAAATAAAGAAGGCACAAATTTTCCCAAGATTAACATAGATTAATTCAAAGTTGATAAGATTCATCAGCAAGGGAAGGTTTCTTGAACAATCTCAGAGCTTGTCAATGGTTGTACACTTGCAACCAACTTGACATGATCAAATCTAAAACATAAGAGATTAACAGGTTTCTCAGATGGTCTCTCAGGAAGATGGACTTTCTCAAATTTTCTCGTAAGAATTCAACCCCTGACCATTTGCATGACTAAAGCATGATTTTTATAACACTCAATTTACATCCAAGCTTTCCCCCCAAGAAAATAATATTCAAGGAACCTTTATTTGTTACATGTTTGATCATGATTTCCAGAAAATGACATTTAACAGGTTTGCAACAAAAATTTGCCAGTTGTTCAAAAAGGTGAATCATTGCAAATATCTCCATCATTTTTTTAACTAGGGAACCCAGTCATCTCCTCTGGCAACACGTTTTTCATCCTTTGCACCTGCAACCTCCATCATTTCATCCTTTTCCCATTCTTTCCTCTGTAACTTTGCTCTGCATCCAGCTTCTCTGGTAATTCACATTTTTGCAAGTTCCTGAGCAATTCTAAGTTCAAAATATCAACCTTTACATTCCTTGGACTCACAAATTAAGCTCTAAATCCATTTAATTGCACTTTGCAGACAAAAATGACAAGGAATTTCATCAAAAAATGATGAAAAATAATGCGTATTCACATCTCCAGGAGTCTTAGGGGAAAATGGCACTAAAATTAGATGCAATGCACAGCAACCATTGATTTTTCCCTTTCTTAACTTTAGATTAGAGTCATCCATGTACAAAAATCTGATTCGAAGTGAGGCTGTGGTTTCCTTTTGTATTTTATAACTTTTGGAGAAAATGTGCAATTTTCACATCTTGCCCCACCCCTCCACCTTTGAAAATCGGGCTTAACACGTCGCTTAATCTAGGCCTTTAATGGAGTCGCAGATCATTTTTGAAATTTTACCCTTTTTAACAAAAAGGAAAAATTTCCAATTTTCTTCCGCTGACCTGCCTTACCAATTTTATCTTTTGATGTGGGCTCCAACGAAGTTGCGTCAATTTATAACTTTTCTCCTTTTTTACAAAAGGGAAAAAAACTTCAAAATTCCCCACCAACCCGCCTCTCCACTTCTAACTTTTGATGAACGACCACGTGTCCATCTTCAGGGTAAAAGTAAGACTTTTTTCCCTGCAGGGTTACGGATCAATTTATAACTTTGCTCCTTTTTACAAAAGGGAAAAGAACTTCAAAATGCCCCGACGACCCGCCTTCCACTTCTAACTTTTGAAATATGCCATGTGTCCATCTTTGGGGTCAAAGTAAGACTTTTTCCCTGTGGGGTTGTGGATCAATTTATAACTTTTCTCCTTTTTACAAAAGGGAAAAAAACTTCAAAATGCCCTGGCGACCCGCCTTCCGCTTATAACTTTTGAAATATGCCACGTGTCCTTCTTCAGGGTCAAAGTAAGAATTTTTCCCTGCTTGATGAGTTAAAAAACTTCAAAGTGCTCAACCAACCCGCCTCCCCATATGTAACTTGGAAATATGGCCATGTTTCCTTCTTCAGGGTCAAAGGAAGACTTTTTCCTTGCCGCTTCATATTTGCTAAATATCTAGTCAGATGTTATCGGAGTCATGGGGAAAATTTGGTATTTTTTACAAATGAGACAAAAGTGTCAAATTTCACTAAAAAGACCCATCGACCCGTATCTAATTAAAAATGAACATGTAGCTGAAGATGCTGAGATATAATTTGATGAGGAAAACATGCCCATCGAACAGTAACATACAGGGGAACTTCACCATTTGCACCTAGAATTGAATCTTTCTTTAAGGACAAATAATTTAGAAATGATACAAGGACCAAATGTGATCCATGACCATGGAGAAGGATCTTCAATAGCATACAAATGAAGAAAAAAATTCACGCATCCGTTTAGGGAAATAGAAAATATGACAGAGCCCATAGTTAAAGAATTTTGAGAGAAAATGGGGTGAGATCAAATTGAGCACCAACATCGGCTCTAACTCAGGGATGGGCACTCCTTGTGAGTGCCACAAGAACAAATAATAGACCAAGTGCCAAAAATAAACCATTGGGAAATGGATTCATGAGCCAACCCTCCAGGAACAAATAGAGAAACCAACAAAAATGGCTGCCAAGGACCAGGATGAACCAAAACAGAAAAACATGAAAGCATAAAGAAACCAAAAGACTATACACTGTACAATGGTGCATACCTCGATTATGAGAAATCAATCAAGGAAATGTTTCAAATGCCTACCATTAATAGGAAATTCAAGCAATTCCGCATCTAGGTCTTTTAAGAAGAAGGTATGTTCACCAATTTTAATGTCAATTGAATAAGGGCCCATCCACAATAAATCAAATTTTCCATGTTTGCACTTATCCTCGTGCCTTCTATCCCATAATAGCACAAGATCTACCACACTAAAATATCTTGGATTCACCTTCTTATTAAACAAATTCTTCAATTTCTCTCTGAATTTTACATGCCTCTGATGGGATGCCCTTCTTTCTTCATCTAACTCAATAATTTGATTGATGTGAGCATCATAGGGACTAACCTCTTGATCTTCCAAGTTGTTGAAGAAGTTGAAATGAAGATAATTTCATATGCAAGGGATACAGAGCTTGAGTTCCATACACCAACTCAAATGGGATTTTTCCAGTAGCTTGTTTAATAGTGATTCAATCAGCCCAAATAGCAAACTTCAACTACTCACCCCACTTCCTTTTGTTCAACTCCAAAGTTCTTCTAATTATTTTCAACAAATTTTTATTGTTGGACTCTGCTTGTCCATTTCCTTGGGGATTATAATTGGAATCATATGTCAAATTGATCCCATATTCGTGGCACATGGCCACCAGAGGTTTAGCCCAGAAGCTCATGGCATTATCAGCAACTATCTTAGCAGGCACTCCAAACCTACAAATGATATGATTCAGAATGAAATCCATGACAATTTGGTGAGTTTATTTCTTGGTGGGGATTGCCTCCACCCACTTGGTGAAGTAATCAGTGGCTACTAAAATCCACTTATGGCCATCACTTGAAGGATCTGAAATCTCACCAATGAAGTCCATTCCCCATTGCCTAAATGTGGCTTCAATTGATATAGATTGCAAAGGAAGGGATCCTGAATATTTCAATATTCTAGAAAAGCATTGGCAACTCTCACATTTTCTTACTAACAGAGTTGTATCTTTAAAAAGATTTGGCCACCAATAACCAGCTCTTAAGATCTTATTAGTTGTGACTCTTCCAGCAAAATTACCCCCACAAACTCCTCCATGGAGATCAGAAATTATCTTAGGGGCTTCATCTTCAGTAATGCATCTTAAGAGAAATCCCTCAGGGTTCTTCCAAGCTAACCCAAAATCAGTAATGACATATTTTTTGGGAAGCTAACTTAAGTGCTCTTTTCTAATTCTTGCTCAAATGTTCAGGGCACTGTAGATGTTTGAGATAAAAAATGATGTCCTTGTACCATTCAGAATTTATCAGTTTTTCAAGGACATTCAACCTTTCTTCTTCAACTTCATTTACCTCAATTGTCTGAAGATTTATCTCTACCATAATATTTTCCAAGCCCAAACTTCTGACCAATTTTTTTGTTTGGATGTCCATATCATACTCTTGCAATTTGTTTACCCATCGACATATTTTTCTTGAAACCTTCATTTTTGAGAGGATATCTTTCACCATGGTGTGGGGAACACAAGCAATGACTTTGGAACTCATAATATATGGCTTGAAGACCTTTGTTGCCTTTACCAAGAAAATGCATGCTTCTCCTTGATAGTATACTTTACCTCAGCTCCTTGTAATGCCTTACTGAAAAAGGAAATTGGTCTTTCAGCTCCCTCATCATCCTTCTACAACAACACAGATGCAATAGTAATTTCTGAAGAAAAAGAAAACATTTGGAAAGCCTTCTTATAATCTGGAGTTGCTAAAATAGGGGAATTCTTTAATGCTTCTTTGATCCTAGCAAAATCTTGAATAGTTACTTCTTCCCATCTGATAATTTGATCTTTCTTTAGCATGCTAGTGATTGGGATAGTTAGTTCAGAAAAGTTGGAGATAAATCTCCTAATAAAATTAATCTTCCCAAAAAAGGATTGAATTCCCTATTTGGATCTTGGAATAGGAACTTTTTTTTATGATGTTTACCCTTTCAGGATTAATCACGACCCCTTCTTTTGACACAATATGTCCAAGAAGATTTTCTTTTTGAACTCCAAAATGGAAATTCTTGGGATCTAGTGAAATACCATACTCCCTGCATCTTAACAACATTTTTTTCTAAGTGTTATAGGTAGTCACTCCTTTTTCTGGAGAAAATAGTCACATCATATTGATATACAGAACTAAAATCATTAATATAGCTAGAGAAAGCTACATCCATTTCTCTTTGGAAAGTGGCTCTAACATTCATTAGACCAAAGGGCATTCTGAAATATACATATGTTCCCCAAGGAGTGGTAAAGGTAAAAACTTGATTCACTATGATTCCTTCACAACTACCTGGTTATATCTAGAAAAACCATCCAAGGTGGATAATAATTCCAAACCAGTAACCAATTGTAACATATTGTCCATATTTGGCAGAGGGTAGTTATCCTTCATTGATGCTCTATTCAAGTTTCTAAAGTCCACACATAGCCTTATATCTCCATTCTTCTTTCTGACAGGTACCAAGTTTACAACCCATGATGAGTACCTGTGGGCTATATGATTCCTCCATCCCGTCAACTTTTTCAATTATTCTTGCATCTTCAGGGAAAGGAGTGAATTGATCAGCCTCTGTTTCTAGCTAAACGGCTTGGCAGAAGCTTCCAAGGGAATTTCATGCTATAGAAAAGATCCTCTTTGTATGCTTTAAGTTCAGAATAAGACCATGTTAAGTAGTCCTGGTATTTCTTCAACAATTGGACATACGACTATCTTTTCTTCCTTACTCAGATTGCTACCTAGCCAGATCTTACATGGTTTATCCTTCATGCCCAGGTCGTGCTCTTCAACATCCCTTGAGGCTGACATGTCTCTGTTGAAAATGCAATCAACATTATCAAAGTTTGATTCAAGTGCTACCAAACCTATAGGAATAGTATTAGTCTTCAACTGAATGATGTCTTTTCCAAATAAAGTCTCCTTTCCATCAGGTCCGCACAAACCATTGGCTCCCAATCTATACGTTGATCATAAAATTATCCTTGGTTCTACAAAAACCTTTACACCTAGGCGTCATCTTCGAACACTTGCCAGTGTTTAAAATTTTTAGGAATTGACGGCCTCGTTAATATCTCAATATTATACTCACAATAGGGGGATACAGTACAATTTTCAAATCTAGAGCCCAATACGGCCAATTTGTCTGCTAGAGTATTGTACTTCCTATCATGATGTATTATGTTGAAGAAGTCAAACATTTCAATGAAATATTAGATTGCATACTTATACTACTTCATTCTCTACTTTTTTGTTGCATATAGTTTTGTAACCTGCTTGACAATTAGCTCTGAATCTCCTTTAACAATTATGTCTCTAACACAATATTTCCAAGAAATTCTTAAACCCAATAATAATGCTTCATATTCTGCAATATTGTTAGTGCACTCAAAGTTGAGTTTAAAATTTTAAAAAAGTATTCCTGGCCTGGAGATATCAAAATAATACCAACACCTTTTCCAAATTTAGAGCAAACCCCATCAAACAAAAATGTCCAAGGATAACCTACTTGACTAAGAGACTTGCATTGATTAATTTTGTGCTCTTTACCACCAGAAAATCAAACAAAGTTATCAACACCAATGTCAGTGTATAGCACTTCATAGGAAGCATTATTGGGATCCTCAATGAGATGTAGCATATTCTTTTCACCATAAAAATTTACAAGGCTGCCCTCAATAGGTATAGTGGAAAAATACATATCCATTTGCAAACTCCCAACCACACTAGCAGCCCATTTTCTTGATAATAACATTCCCCATTTGGCAGGGCAATCAACAATAACAACATCTAGTTTTAAGTTCTTTCTTGGGTAGGCTACAAGTTACACTATCAAACCCTTGACACATCTAACCATTGGAACCTCTCTGGAATCCATGGCATTTCACTTCCCATAAGTTGTTGTCAATTTGATACCTAATTCATTCATGACCTCAAGAGGCATAACATTGCATGATGCTCCAGAATTAAACATACAGTTGTGTAACAGCCTGTCCCTAATAATCAAAGTAGTGAAAAATGGATCTACATTCAGCTGGGACTCAACCAAGGATGTTCCCAAATATAATTCAGGTGACTCACCTAGTTCTTCCAATACTTGGGGTTTTTCCAACTCTGCAATGGTAGGAGGAGTCTTAACATTGTTTAAATTTCTGCCTTGGGTAATATTTTCTTCTTTAAATCCCAAATACTCAAAGGCCCTTTTCTTATGCTCAGGAATCCTAATAATCTCAACAATTGGAACAAAAATCTTGATCTGACTCAAGAATTGGGCAATGTCATAAGGCACATATTTGGGGAAGGAATCATTTGGAGGAAGACTGAAAAACTCATCTAACAGAAAAGGATTTTTCACAGTCTGAGCAAGGGCAAGAATACCAGTTATGTTTGGGGAAACAAGGCCTTTGCCAAATGTATCTTTCTTAGGAGTTTCCTTAGGGATATTGGTGATAACAGGGGTTTTTTTTATTTTTGTGGCCCTTCCTTTTTGAAAAATTTACTCCTAGTGTTATATTCTTTTTCTTGGGCAACCACAACATTCATTCACAACTGCCTATCCTCCTCAGAAGAGATTCCTCCATCATACTTTTTAATCATTAATGCCCTTAAGTATTCAAAATCATTATTAGGAAATTCAAAATCTTGTACCATATCTATTTCAAAAGTATGAGAGTGATGAAGGGCTAATACTCGGTGAATGTAATCCCAAAAATCTATAGCAGTTCTGGCACTGATTAATTCAGTCGAAGTTACTCATTGTCATGCGCTTGTAGAGCACCCCATCATGCACACATCATCATTAGTGTCATCATCAACTTTCTCAACTTATTTGTCTTCATCACATGGGGCATTTGGTAAAGAACATCTATCACATCACTCAATTTCATTGGCTTCTTCAACAGTAGCAACTCTGGCAGTTAAAGGATCAGGCACCAACTTGTTTTCCCTAGGGTTGGGGTTGTCTATTCCCTGATCACATGGGCCCTTTACCCCTTTCATCTGATCTATGATAACCTCTGGGATGATTTACAAATATTTCTTGACCTTGTGATTTATTCTAACCTTAGGAACTTTGTCCAATCCCCTTCTCTTCTCTGGCCAGTTTATAGGATATTTCCTTAACAACTTTGGACAAATTTTTCACAACCCTTTCTAGATCCATAGACTTACTTGACCAAGGATTCTCGGGATTGATCATCTTGATACCTTTCCTCTTAGGAGGCTTACCAACTACTCTAATATTTTTTTCAATCTGCAAAGCCATGGTGAAGGTCTGCCTCAATGTTTCTCGGTTCTTATCCCTCAAATAATAGGCAACTTTCTTATTAAAAACATCAGAGTTTTTTATTAGACAAGAAACATCGCTTGGCCTCAGGATAACAGGTATCCTATTCAGGTTCTTATTGAACCTTGTATTGAAATCATTACAAGATTCATTAGGATTCTTCTTAATATTTTCAAATTTAGACAAAAGAAACCTGGGGTCTGTCTTATCCCAGTATTGCAATCTAAAAACATTTTCTATTTTTATCCATGAATCTATTGATTTATTTTTCAAAGACTTATACCATTCATGTGCATCCTCCTCAGGAGTATGAATAAATAGTTTTATGTACACATCCTCAAATTCAATCTCAAATTATTCCATCATATTGGCAAAAAGCTTTAAGTGTTGATCACTAGTAATAGCATTATTTCCTTGAAATTTAGGTAGTCTATTTCTAACATCTTATGGCACTGCATTTGGATATCCAGCCATACCTCTAAAATTTATAGGACCAAAAGTATTCACAAAAATAAGAGGTCTAGGTGGGGCTAGGTCATATTGTTTTGGGGAGGTGATCTTATAGGAGAAACAGAATGAAATTCTCAGAATGAATGTTCTCTAAAAACTCTGTCTCCTAGAAGATCCTATCAGCCTTGGGAAACACAGGGAGGAGATGAGATGTAAGCTTTTCAAATACAAACGAAGGCCCCTCTCCAAATGGAGAATTCAAATCTACAAAAATACTACCTAATGCAGAAGTACATAAGGAAGTATGGCAACCTTCAATGACAAGATGATCAATTTCCACAATTGATAACCCGTTTCTTGATTTCTGATCTCCAATAACTTTCCAAATGCTTCTTCCTTCAGAATTTGTCTTTCCCAATTCTGGAAACAACCTTCTAACAGGGTCTTTAATGAAGAAAGATCTTCTTCCTTCCAAATTTGTAATGATTAGTGATAAATTTCAATTGACAGAGGTTAAGACACTGGTATTTATCAAAAATTAATTCAACACAGAGTCACCACTAAGGATTTTCACCTTAGTTGTGCAAATGCACCAAAATTGATCTATAAAATGTCTATCAACACTAAATTCATGCAAAGCTTCACATATCTGACCTTCCTTTACCCATATTTAACATTGATGATGTAAACTTAGTGCAAAAACTAACAAAAATTGGAAATATTGCATGCAAAACTTGTAACTTCGCAAATCTTACAGATCTCAACAAAGGATGACATTTAAATAACGTATTTGCACTTAGAGCATGTAAGAAACATTACAACGGCTGAATATAAGAATTCCTTTGAAGATCCTCAGCAATGGCGCCAAAAGTGTTGGTATCCGAATTAATTCTCCTTTGCAAGTTGAGCAGCATCACAGATTTAACAAGAAACCTAGAGATAGATAAATCATCATGTATGTCGTTTTGTAGCCGGGGAGGTGATTCAGCTGACTCTTTGTCACTTAGATTTTGGAGAAATGGATAACACCCTCAAAGTATTTGATCTCTCCTCACTACTTTAGGTTGTGACTTTTAACCAGGGTGAGAGGACCCATTTGGTAACCTCTATTAGTGAAGGAGAATGAAGATATCCTTCTTTACACAAATTTAAAAGGAAACCTTGAGAAAATATTATCAATGCACCACAATTTAACTCTCACGAGTTGTCACTTCTAAAGAATGGTGATATTTTCTAAACAAGGTTAAGGTTACTAAAAACATAATGGAATATTAATTGCTTCTGCATATTTTGGCAGTAGAATTTATTCATTTGTGGACATACAGGGAAAACAAGAGTAGTTCAAGTAGGATTCATTGTTTTTGAATAATTTTTTGGTGGGAGATTGTTGTCCACTCAAAATTTCCCACTCTGATAAGAGTAAAATTTTCAAAATTTTGAGTTGAAGAGTTCTTCTCTGAAGTGCCTAAGTCGTGAAGTTGAAAAAATTGTGTTTTGGGTCTTTTTGTGTGATTTTCGGGCCTGTCGGAACTTTTTGTCCCATCTATCCCAAGTACAAAAATGCACTCTGTTCCCCGATCGGCCGAAATCCCCGAAGCTGTCCCATTTTCGGGCCCATCGGAAAATTTTATCCCAAGTGTCCCAAAACTTATTTTGCGCGCTGTTCCAATTTCGGCCGAATCATCCTTCCCGCGTACTTCGCACTTTCTTGTCCCAAATGTCCCAAAGTTAAAAAGTGCGAGCTTTCCCATTTTCGGCTGATTTGCCCAAACCGCGTCCTTTGGAACTTTTCGTCCCAACTGCCCCATTTGAAAAAGTGCGAGATTTCCTAATTTCGGCCGAGCCGGTCAAGTCGCGTACTTCGGAACTTTTTGTCCCGAATGTCCCGAGTCCAAATGGGCCAGTTGTTCAAATTTCGGCCGAAACAACTGAATCACGTACTTCGCACATTTTCATCCCATTTGTCCCAAATGCCTTTGTGCGTCCTCTCCCTGTTTCACCCGAACCGGCCGAGCCGCGTGTTTCGCGCATTCGCATCTCACATGTCCCAAGCGTACCTAGTGTCATTCGCACTTAGTTTTTCCCCGCTCGCTCCAAGTATGATATTTTTCAAATTGGTGGTTGTGTATTCAATGCGCATTAAATTCATTCCACTCCTCAAACGGCTATATAACCAAGCATACCACCTTCGCATTGCTTCCTTGCTGTCGTTTGCCCAAACCCTTGCAATCTAGTTCCCTGTGCAAATATCCCTTTCCTTTACAAATTCCTTCCAGAGTCTAGGTCGTAGCTCCGAATCTATCAATATGAAGATCAAGTTTCAGGGGCAGGGGCAAATTTCTCCACTCGAGTCTACCATTAGCAATATCGAAGACAGTGAAGCTCGTCATCTCGACTTCGGTGATTTTTGGTCAAGAATGACAGATGCAAACCCTACGCCAATGGCACAAATGATTAACGATAGCGGTTTAGCTTTCACCGGAGGATTCCCTATCTCAGTGCAGTGTGCTGATACTGTACTTTCATGTGGAGCTCACTTCGACCCCGCTACGAGCGAATTGACAAACGTACACGGGGAGCTCATTGCCAAGCTGGACGCTGCCGCCATTGGAGCTGCTGTGAGGATTCCGGAGATGGACAATGCTATAGTCGTCTCTCGAGATCAAGCACAGGCCATATTCGACCAAGACAGTGATAAATACAAAGCTCGAGTGGCGAAGTCTTGGTTGAAGAACCCTAAGAAAGGTCCTTCTCGTCTGACCAAAACCCTTTTCCGGGCAGATTTCAATGAAGAACTGTCAGACTTCATAATACTGCTGGCTCGAGTTATGGGTTTGCCCTCCACCAATGAATTTCATTTCTGGATGTGCCCGCTCATCAGCATGGTGTGCGAGGGAACACAAAGTATCAACTGGGCAGAGATCATTAGTATGAATTTGGCTCAGTAGCTATCCAACGTCCAGCAAACAAAGAAGTTCTACATGACTTCATATCTGATGTATACCCTAGCAGCATCCAGACAGTGGTTTGGTTTCTCCTATGTAGATGCACACAAAGATGATCCAGTGTATGCCTACTGCCCGCATTTCACCCTAGAGACCAGCAATCGGAATTTCAGAAGGGTCAATGATGCTTTCACCATGTACGTGGTCAGATTGCTCGAAGGTGATACTGCAAGAAGGTTTTCAGATGAAGCCATGAACCTGATATCGCAGTATGGAGCCTATTTCATTCAATTCAGGAAATTCTCCTATATCAGGCTGGCTGGCTATGAGAGCACCCCTCTGCGGCTCCCCATGTTCTGCCACGACAAAATGGCCCTGATTGAAATATGCAGACAACTAGACAAGTTGCACAGAACTTGCAGAGACAAGAAGATCTCTAGCTTGCACTTTCCCATCTCTCTGGGAAACTATACATGCAAAACAGCTCTGGATGCTCAGAACATAGAAAGAGCCCTGGTCCCTATCACTGTTCATTTCTTCAAGCCTAGAACCTGTTTTGACTTGAAGAAGTTCATTAAACAGAACCTCAAGATAATAAATCATCATAGGGAAGATACAGAAGACTACTGGGCTGACTGTGCAGATGATTTTGAAGCCAGAAGAAGGCATTGTGGCAGGTTCTCCCTGCAATTGATCCAAGAACTCAGTCTGTACCAAGTTCCTGAAGGTCTCCAAGATGATAATTCTGAGCTATACTCTTATGAGTATGAAAATGTGATTAAGCACACTCCTCTGGAGGACCTGGATTGGAACAGGAAAGAGAGAGATGATCTGGCGGAGATTCTTGCTCCAGTCTTGATCAGAACTAGGGTCTGGTTCAGTAAGAGGATCTAAGAATTCAAGAGGCACTCAGGAGAATCTAGCTCCAGGATGATTCGACACCCATAAGAGGGAGACATCAGTTCCAGAGTCTGGAACACATGAAAAACCCTTCTGCCTCAACAGCTCGGGGACATGTGGAATCTACTCCTTCTCCATCTACCCAGGTATCAAGAAGAAACTCAAGAGTAAAGAAGGAGCCTTCAAGAATGATCCTCCAAGCAAAACAAGCACAGGTTTTGCAGATTGAAGCCATGAACCTGATTATCGCAGTATGGAGCCTATTTCATTCAATTCAGGGAAATTCTCCTATATCAGGCTGGCTGGCTATGAGAGCACCCCTCTGCGGCTCCCCCATGTTCTGCCACGACAAACTGGCCCTGATTGAAATATGCAGACAACTAGACAAGTTGCACAGAACTTGCAGAGACAAGAAGATCTCTAGCTTGCACCTTCCCATCTCTCTGGGAAACTATACATGCCAAAACAGCTCTGGATGCTCAGAACATAGAAAGAGCCCTCGGTCCCCTATCACTGTTCATTTTCTTCAAGCCTAGAACCTGTTTTGACTTGAAGAAGTTCATTAAACAGAACCTCAAGATAATAATCATCATAGGGAAGATACAGAAGACTACTGGGCTGACTGTGCAGATGGATTTTGAAGCCAGAAGAAGCATTGTGGCAGGTTCTCCATGCAATTGATCCAAGAACTCAGTCTTTGTACCAAGTTCTGAAGGTCTCCAAGATGATAATTTGAGCTATACTCTTATGAGTATGAAAATGTGATTAAGCACACTCCTCTGGAGGACCTGGATTGGAACAGGAAAAGAGAGAGATGATCTGTGAGATTCTTGCTCCAGTCTGATCAGAACTAGGGTTCTGGTTCAGTAAGAGGATCTAAGAATTCAAGAGGCACTCAGGAGAATCTAGCTCCAGGGATGATTCGACACCCATAAGAGGACATCAGTTCCAGAGTCTGGAACACCATGTGAAACACCTTCTGCCTCAACAGCTCGGGGACATGTGGAATCTACTCCTCTCCATTACCCAGGTATACAAGAAGAAACTCAAAGAGGTAAAGACGGAGCCTCTCAGAGAATGATCTCCAAGAAAACAAGCACCGTTGCCTATGGGGCCAGGAGAACATATTGTTCTCAGTGAAAGTGAAGAAAGTGAGATGCCAACTCTGCAGGTGTCCCTGAAACATCCAGCAGATAAGGAGGTCCAGAGCACTAAACTTCCAGGTACTACTGATTCTTCTACCGCCATTACCTCCAGTGTTCTTCCCACATCTCAACTTGAGTCAACAGCTGCACAGACCTTAAGTGTCATGAGCTCCCTGTCTCTTGGTCCCCTTGCCTCTCCTACAGATTCTTCTTCCTCTTTTGCTTGGGTGCAACCTCTGGTTGACAAAAGGAAGAGGAAATCCTCCTCTCAAAGCTTGGGACCGAATTTTGATGCTGTAGCAGCCTTGTTGGGCACCACTCCTTCTCGTGCCAAGAAAGCCAGAACTACTTCCAGGATTGTGTCAGATGCTCAAGGTCAGCAATTCCTGGAGATTTCTAAGCCCACAGTAGACAAATCAGAATCAGACTTGCTGACATCTGACTTGGAGCTTTCAAGGATCCCTATGGGAGAGTCTACTCCTGAAGGTGAGATTCATAACCTCCAGGAAACAGTCACAAGGGTTATTGGAAGGGTAGAGAAAGGGCAGCAGACGATTGAGCAGCTAGAAGAACAAGCCCAAGTTCTCACGAGTTTTATCAAGTCACTTTTGTCTAAAGACAAAGTTTTGGACCCTACCCCCTTGACTGCTCTACCGCCTCCTGTAATTCTAAGCCAAGACGAAGTGCAAAGTATTAAAGATATGCACAAGTATTCTGTCTATGGCAGAGCTATCGAAGCCATGGTAGATGACATGCTTGTTGCCGGACTAAACTTCATCGATGAAGCTTTTAAGCTACATGGAAAGGTAGATAATTTGCAACAGAGGCTGTCCTCTACTATTGGGGTAATGGATAAAGAGCTTAAGCTCTGGAGTAGTTACATCGTAGACCTTCGCCACATGGGCCAGATAGATGAGAACATCTTACTGGCGAACAATATTTTCGATGATGCTAAGGACAATCTGTCAAAATCTTGGGTCTACAGCGTGGAGTGGAAAATCAGAGTCCTGGAGGAAGCTGTAGGAGAAATGAAGAATAGCTGGCAGAAGGGAGAAGCTTTCAAGACACTAGCTGCTGCTGCGTTCAAGGATATGCATTGTCATCTTCAGGACGAAAACTCTGGCGTTCCCTTGTCCTTGCTAGAAATCAAAGCTCAGTTCAGAGCTTTTGTCAAAGATAATATTTTCAAGGAAGACTCCATCTCTAAGGACAAGATAAAGGAAATTTTCTCTCTTCAGTCTGCCATTGAAGAAGCAAACAAAGACTATCATACTCACGTCGAGTTTGATAAAGAGATGGAGAAATGTCTGGGATTTTGGACTCAGTCTACAACCAACACGTCAGTCCCTCGTGGCAGAGATATAGCTGAGTCATTGAAGAAGTTCAGGCAGCAGATTCTGAAGACAGTGGGTCCCTCCCAATAGCCGGCCACCTGTCTCCTTCTCCTTTCTTTCCTCTTCTTTCCTTTCTTTTCGTATTCTTTGTAATTAGTTATGGTATTGCAATTGGCGGTACTTAACTATTCTTTAGTTAAAAGAAACGGTTACGAAGAGTAACGGACTTGTAATCTATATAATGGCCTTTCCACGCCATTTTCAACAGGGGAAGAACTTGGATATTTTGTTGAAAGTGTAAACAGATCTTAAAGAAATCAATACAAAAGGGCTTTCTGTTCTTTGTCTATCTGATTCTTGTTGTCTCTGTGTTTTCCTTTAATATTGTGAAGATCATTTTATTCCTAACTCGTTTAGTCTCTCTGATTGCATACTGTTCAGTTTTGCAAGTACAGTGATCTTGTACAACCAAGAAGGAACTTTGTGTCCTTGATTAACAAATCTGAAGAAGGTTATTTACGGAACTTTGTGTCTTTAAATTTAATCCCATTCAGCTAATGCAAATGATCTTGTCTTAAATCCTTTGAAACTTCGCATACATGAAGAATTATTCTGCTATCTATAGTTCTGAATGTTGCCATTCTGCTCATCTTCTTATTCCCCTTCCTCAGTCCTGGCGTAACTGATGATCCTTGTGGAAAACACTTTCGTAATATCCAAGTTTGACCATAAAATAATGTTCTGTGTATTTGTAAATAAGTTCGTTTCAGAATAAGGGAACCTCTCCCATTAAAGAGGAGGGACTTTTTGTCCCCTGACTGTTGCTCTTCTAAAAAGTCCTATTTGACGACCAACAGTTTTTGGCGACTCCGCTGGGGAAAATCGCATTCCAGTACTACAATTTTTTTTATCATCCTTTGATCTGGCGACTCCGCGTTTCACTCAAGGGAGAAGGACCCTTGGTATTGAAGATTCTCAGTTTCAGCTTTTGGAGCAACAGGGTTTTCCTTTCCCTTCAAATAGAAGGACTTGTTCGACGAGCACTCCGCCTGTTCAAGATAGAAGTCCTACGGGTGGTATTCCTTCAGAGCCTGCTAGTCCCAATCTACGAGCTTTGATCCTTGCTGGTGTTAAAGTTCCCCTCCAAGCCGTATTTCCAAGAATGGCGGCACAATTGCCATGGGGTCAACGTTTCGGGCCCCTGGCTCTTGCACAACCTTTGCATGAGTTACCTAGAGGTAACCGAAAGAACTTCCCAAAATTTAAAGGAGATGGAAAAGTACACCCTGATGAACATATTACAGCCTTCATAGTTGCATGTGGAGTTTTGGGGGTTGAGCATGAAGATGTCTCAGTAAGACTGTTCGTTGAGACGTTACAGGATAATGCTGCTGACTGGTTCTATCACCTTCCGGCTGGTGCCATCACCGACTGGACTACCATGAGAACTGCAGTTTCGAAAGCCGTTTCAAGCCGGCAGAAGATGTGCATGCCCTGCTTGCCCAGATTTCTCAGATAAAGAAAGATCCATCAGAACCCATGAGAGAATTTGTGGCTCGGTTCAACAGATTGATCAACAAGATTCCTGTAAATACTCGACCAGTTGATCAAATTCAAAAATGTTTCTTTTTGAATGCCCAAACGCCTAAAGTCAGTTATGCCCTAAGAAGGGCTAATCTTGGAACGCTAATTCTGGATCAATAACTGGCTGTTAGTGTCAAGGATGATCTGATCATGTCAGGGAAGTTGCGAAGAGATCCTCCTAAATCTAAATCTGCTGCTTCTTCCTCTTCCACCTGTGGACCCAATACTGATCCATTAGTCCAAAAACTTGCAAATGATCTAGTGGCTATAAAGAAACAATTAGCCCAGCATGCACCATATGCAGACGTTCCGAGAAGAAATTTTTAACCCAAAAACTGTTTGCCAGCTCCCCACACAAGACTGGCACTTGAAGGACCTCCTGTCAAAGTTCCGGTGAATGCAACTTGTGATGTCGAAGAGCCAGAAGATGATAATGAAGCTTGTGAGGAGTTCCTGGAGGAATTCGATGATGAGGCAGAAGAACTCGAAGGATCTCGAGTCAATTTCTTTACCACTGAAGGCATTGATGATGGAGATAACTATGATGAAGTGGTAGCAGAGATGAACAGTGAATCATTTGCTGTCATGACTCGAGAACAGACGACACAGAAGGAGAAAGTAACACAGCCCACGAAGAAATCTAAGGAGCAACAAGCAACTATTCCTGTAATTGCCAGAAGAGGATCTCCTATCCCTACCTCATCTGCACCAAAGGTAAGTACTGTCAATCCTGCTACCAAAGTTGCTTCTTCTTCTTTTTCTCCTAAGGTTGATAAGCCTAGAATTTCAAATGATGATGGCCCATCCACCTCTGGATCCTTTGACATTGTGGATCACCTAAAAAGGACCAAGGTTCAAAATTTCAGAAAGCTGAATACTACCAAACCCATCCCAAAGCTTTTTCCAAGATGATCCAATTTGTAAATTCCCATACCAAGACCACCTCTAAAGGTCTTTTGCCCACACCTCCTCTGCACCACAACCTAGTCTGGTAGCAGCTGTCCACCTCGCCCTGGTGACAAAATCAAGCCCTTTTATGTAACGCTTCTTATAGCGGGCCATAGGCTCAGTAACTGTGTCATAGATTCCGGAGCCTCAGATAACGTAATGCCTGCTAAAGTAGCCCATGCTTTAGGCTTGACCCTTACTCGTACTTATGGATCTTGCTACTCCATGGAAAGTAAGGAAGTACCTTTGGTTGGAAGGATTAAAGATGCACAAGTGGCTTTTGCTGCTTTACCTGAAAAGAAAGTCTTGGCTACCATCCTAGTAGCAGACATTCCTCCTTCCTATGGAATGTTGCTAAGTAGGAACTTCTATAAAGATGTGGGTGGGGAGATTTCAAATGGATTGGTCACACGCCCTCATACCTGTCAATGGACAATGAAGAAGTTACTCCCTGAGAAACAGTCTGAGTATATTGTGCAGAAAACAGATGATCCTAAAGCACAATACTCTATGAAGACATAGGTCATGGTAATTACATGATTCTGTCCCCTGATGAAATCCAACCCTCCAAAGTATCACCCAAAGATCCCAATGGGGTTTGGATTTAGAATTCGATGGAAGCTGTTCCTCGGCTGGTTCTGGAGCTGGTGTCCTGCTAGTGTCACCTGAAGGCTGCCTACACCCTTTTTCGTTCAAGTTGCAGTTCGAAACACTAACAATACAGCAGAGTATGAGGCTCTCCTTCTTGGACTGCAAGTAGCCAAAGAATGAGGTGTAAAAAATCTTCTGGCTCGTGGTGATGCAGAGCTGATTGTGAAACAAGTCAGAAGCATTTTTCAGGTAAAAAATGGGAGGCTGAGGCATTACCGGAATCAGGTTTGGGATTCAATTGAATTCCTTGATGCCTTCTCTATTGAAGCAATACCCAGAGAAAAGAACAGCAGGGCTGATTCACTGGCTGTCTCAGGGTCATTATTGATTCCCCATCCTGAATTCTCTCAGGACAAGTTCACTATTGAAATGGTCACCGGGCCTAGTGTTCCTGACAATACTAATAACTGGCAAGTTTTCAACGATGACCAGCATCTGCTTTCCTTCCTGGAACTCAAGGGGAATTTCGAACAACTATATTTGAGGGAAGTGACAACCTGCCTCGTGAGAGTGTGTCCTCTGATCAAGCTGTTACCCAAGGAGAAGAACAGATCAGGAAGGGTGCATTAATCTCAAAGGAACAAGATTCCCAAAGGTTAGGAAACATAGGACAATCGCTTAGAAGTAGTTAGGAGTAGATTCAGTAAGCAGTGGATGTTGAACCCATAAAAACCATCATGGAAAACTTGGTATTGTGAGAATCAAGCAAGCATACAATATGAGGAAAGAATGCAAGAGGACCATCAGGGGCCGTAGAAGATGATAGTACCCCTCTTCTAGTATATATATCCTTAAGCCTGATAGAGAATTGATTACTTGGGATTGCTTGAATGAAATAGAACAATTCAAAATTCTACAACAATTGCAACGAAGATTATAACAAAAATATAAAACATCATTAATATTAAAATTATCAATAGGAGAAATTGTATAGGCAGTATAGTCACAAGAGAAGTAGATTTTTCATTACACCAGTCCTTCATTATGGAGAATTGCGTTGAGAGGAAATTGCAAATGAAGGGGAGAAGATAGTAACAATAGTTCCCATTCAGCCATTCAAAATGGATAGCAAACATTTTCCCAGAGTCTGGAAGAATTAAAAGAATAAAAACCTAAATCTGTGCATGATTTCAGTAAAAGTGAATGGAGTGAACAATCTCTACAACCTGAAGTGCAATCTAAACCCATGACAAATTTTGATCTTTACAAACTGTGCAAATTCAGGATCCGAGAAAATTAGTCTAGGGCTAGGAAGCATAATCGGGATACATTGATCTAGAGGTTGTTTACAATCTTGATCAGCACATATGACGGAACTTCACCACTCCTTGAACATTACCTTCGCCTGACCTGTGACATGCAATTTGGGCTGCAAAAGGAGTCGTTGATGACAACTTTCCAGAGAGCTATGTGAAATAATAGACGATTTACAGTGAAGATCCTTGCAATTAAAATGTAATGTCAATATACCTTGATGTTCTGAAGGTGTTTGCAGGACTTATGTCAAGAGCGGATTAACTAAAACCACTTCAAAAGAAACAAGTCCTGTTGAGATGCCGAGAGCAATGGGAGTATCTGAAAGATCCTAAAACAATCTGACTTCTGGAGAAACATTCACAGGGAAGCTATGATCTCACATTGTCTCCAAGGATGTCATGAATAAAGTAAATTTCAATTTGAATGAGTTCAAGCCATCCAGCAAGTTTCTCTGGTTACCAGTAGAAGGATTATGCAGTAAAATTTAGTTTGTAATTGCAAAGATCGAAATTTTCTTAACCAAAATAGAAGCCTTTGAAGATTGTGGAGACATTAGTAATTCGAACATCTCTCAAAATAGAAGTAAAGCTCAATTCAGTGACGTTTGAAGACTGAAGGAATTACATGAAGGAAAGGAATCCTTTGAGGGTATCAAGAAAGCCATTGCTAAAACTCCAGTTTTGGCCTGCCCTGACTTCAGCAAAGATTTCATCATCTATTGCTACGCTATAGACAATACCCTGGCTGCTGTCTTAACCCAAGAAGACTCTGATGGACATGAGCTACCAATTTCCTTCATGAGCTATATCCTGAAGAATCATGAGCTGAAATACACCATGATGGAGAAGCATGCTTTTGCAGTAGTCAAAGCTGTCAAGCAGTTCCATTTCTATATCCTCAACTCTCACTCTATGGTACTGGTTCCAGATACGACAGTTAAGTCAATTCTTATACAGCAAGAGTTTGGGTCCAAGAGAGGAAACTCAGTGGCTAAAGTCCAGGAGTATGACATTGATATCAAACCAACCAAGCTGGTTCGTGGCAAGGGTCTTTGTGAGCTCATTGCTGAAGGAGCCAAACCTGAGTTGCTGGAGGAGAAAGCTGACGTTCCTACTGTTCTATTCCTTAGTTCAGTTGATGAATGGTATGCTGACATTGCCCATTTTATCACCTATGGGGAATGCCCATCTCATTTAACTACCAAAGAAAAGAGGACTGTTAAATTGAGATCAGCGCAATAAGTACTGTGGGAAAATTCTTTGTTCAAGCGTGGCTTAGATGGGAGATTTCTGAAATGTGTTGATAAGGAACAACAGAGAAAGTTGCTCTCAGCTTTTCATGATCAAACATGTGGAGGGCACTATTCATCAACAGTCACAGCTCACAAGATACTCCGGGGAGGATATTACTGGCCTTCCTTGTTCAGAGATGCATCCAAGTGGGTGGATAAATGCGAGGCCTGTCAAACCTTTGTGGGAAGACCCAAACTGGCCGCTTTGCCTCTCAAGCCAGTTGTGATTGAGGAACCATTTCAACAGTGGGGTCTGGACTTCATTGGTACACTGAATCCTACCTCTAGTGCCGGCCACACGCATGTGCTAACTGCCACTGACTACTTCACCAAATGGGTGGAAGCTATTCCGGTCAAGAGCACTACTTCTGAAGTTGTATGCAACTTCCTCAAAGAGAACATCTTGGTAAGGTATGGTGTACCTAACAAGATTGTAACAGACAATGCTTCGAACTTCTCCTCAACTGAGATCATGGATTTCTGCTATGGGTATGGCATCTCTCTGGCTCATTCTTCAGATTATTATCCCCAGGGGAATGGACAAGCAGAATCCACCAACAAAAATCTGGTGACTATCATAAGGAAGTTGGTCAATGAGTCTCAGCGAAACTGGCATAAGAAGCTTTATGATGCTCTTTGGGCAGACAGGATCACACCTAAAAGAGCCATTGGAATGTCCCCCTTTCAAGTAGTGTATGGAGTAGAGGCCCAATTGCCAGTGACAGTGGAACTGCCAGCCTTGCACCTGATGAAGGCCATTGAAGACACTAGTTTCAGTGATGCTCTGGACAAAAGAATCATGTACCTGCACAAACTGAACGAGGATAGATTGGAGGTTGCTGATAGAATATCTGCTCACCAGCAGAAGGTGAAGGTTCTGTTCGATAAGAAAGCTAGGTCCAGAGAGTTCCAAGTTGGTGATACCGTGCTGTTATGGGACAAAAGACATGAACCTCATGGCAGCCATGGAAAATTTGATTCTCTGTGGCTTGGACCTTTCAAGATAAGACACTTTGCTGGTAAGGACTCTTTCTATCTTGATTACATGGATGGTTCTCCCCTCCCACTTCCTTATAGTGGGCAGTATTTGAAGTTGTTCAAGTCCTAGGTGACTAGGGAGTCCCTTTGTATATTATGTACAGTGTTTTTTTTGCTTTTTCTGCTTTTGGTGTGTTTCCCTTCTGTTGTGTGTGTTGCCCTCTGTATTGGTTTGTTTTTGACTCCGTTTGCCCAATGGATAAGGCACTGGTCTGCTTCACTGAGTTCTCTAAGTTCTTGCCTTGTCTCATTCTATGAATTTACACCAAGTCATCCCCAGAAGGAGCCAGCTGTTGTCCACTCAAAATTTCCCGCTCTGATAAGAGTAAAATTTTCAAAATTTTGAGTTGAAGAGTTCTTCTCTGAAGTGCCTAAGTCGTGAAGTTGAAAAAATTGTGTTTTGGGTCTTTTTGTGTGATTTTCGGGCCTGTCGGAACTTTTTGTCCCATCTGTCCCAAGTACAAAAATGCACTCTGTTCCCCGATCGGCCGAAATCCCCGAAGCTGTCCCATTTTCGGGCCCGTCGGAAAATTTTGTCCCAAGTGTCCCAAAACTTATTTTGCGTGTTGTTCCAATTTCAGCCAAATCATCCTTCCCGCGTACTTCGCACTTTCCTGTCCCAAATGTCCCAAAGTTAAAAAGTGCGAGCTTTCCCATTTTCGGCCGATTTGCCCGAACCGCGTCCTTCGGAACTTTTCGTCCCAACTGCCCCATTTGAAAAAGTGCGAGCTTTCCTAATTTCGGCCGAGCCGGTCAAGTCGCGTACTTCGGAACTTTTTGTCCCGAATGTCCCAAGTCCAAATGGGCCCGCGCTGTTCCAATTTCGGCCGAAACACCCGAATCGCGTACTTCGCACATTTTCATCCCATTTGTCCCAAATGCATTTGTGCGTCCTCTCCCTGTTTCGCCCGAACCGGCCGAGCCGCGTGTTTCGCGCATTCGCGTCTCACATGTCCCAAGCGTACCTAGTGTCATTCGCACTTAGTTTTTCCCCGCTCGCTCCAAGTATGATATTTTTCAAATTGGTGGTTGTGTATTCAATGCGCATTAAATTCATTCCGCTCCTCAAACGGCTATATAACCAAGCATACCACCTTCACATTTTCGCATTGCTTCCTTGCTGTCGTTTGCTCAAACCCTTGCAATCTAGTTCCCTGCGCAAATATCCCTTCCCTTTGCAAATTCCTTCCAGAGTCTAGGTCGCAGCTCCGAATCTATCAATATGAAGATCAAGTTTCAGGGGCAGGAGCAAATTTCTCCACTCGAGTCTGCCGTTAGCAATATCGGAGACAGTGAAGCTCGTCATCTCGACTTCGGCGATTTTTGGTCAAGAATGACAGATGCAAACCCTACGCCAATGGCACAGATGATTAACGATAGCGGTTTAGCTTTCGCCGGAGGATTCCCTATCTCAGTGCAGTGTGCTGATACTGTACTTTCATGCGGAGCTCACTTCGACCCCGCTACGAGCGAATTGACAAACGTACACGGGGAGCTCATTGCCAAGCTGGACGCTGCCGCCATTGGAGCTGCTCTGAGGATTCCGGAGATGGACAATGCTATAGTCGTCTCTCGAGATCAAGCACAGGCCATGTTCGACCAAGACAGTGATAAATATAAAGCTCGAGTGGCGAAGTCTTGGTTGAAGAACCCTAAGAAAGGTCCTTCTCGTCTGACCAAAACCCTTTTCCGGGCAGATTTCAATGAAGAACTGTCAGACTTCATAATACTGCTGGCTCGAGTTATGGGTTTGCCCTCCACCAATGAATTTCATTTCTGGATGTGCCCGCTCATCAGCATGGTGTGCGAGGGAACACAAAGTATCAACTGGGCAGAGATCATCAGTATGAATTTGGCTGAGCAGCTATCCAACGTCCAGCAAACAAAGAAGTTCTACATGACTTCATATCTGATGTATACCCTAGCAGCATCCAGGCAGTGGTTTGGTTTCTCCTATGTAGATGCACACAAAGATGATCCAGTGTATGCCTACTGCCCGCAGTTCACCCTAGAGACCAGCAATCGGAATTTCAGAAGGGTCAATGATGCTTTCACCATGTACGTGGTCAGATTGCTCGAAGGTGATACTGCAAGAAGGTTTTCAGATGAAGCCATGAACCTGATATCGCAGTATGGAGCCTATTTCATTCAATTCAGGAAATTCTCCTATATCAGGCTGGCTGGCTATGAGAGCACCCCTCTGCGGCTCCCCATGTTCTGCAACGACAAAATGGCCCTGATTGAAATATGCAGGCAACTAGACAAGTTGCACAGAACTTGCAGAGACAAGAAGATCTCTGGCTTGCACTTTCCCATCTCTCTGGGAAACTATACATGCAAAACAGCTCTGGATGCTCAGAACATAGAAAGAGCCCTGGTCCCTATCACTGTTCATTTCTTCAAGCCTAGAACCTGTTTTGACTTGAAGAAGTTCATTGAACAGAACCTCAAGATAATATATCATCATAGGGCAGATACAGAAGACTACTGGGCTGACTGTGCAGATGATTTTGAAGCCAGAAGAAGGCATTGTGGCAGGTTCTCCCTGCAATTGATCCAAGAACTCAGTCTGTACCAAGTTCCTGAAGGTCTCCAAGATGATAATTCTGAGCTATACTCTTATGAGTATGAAAATGTGATTAAGCACACTCCTCTGGAGGACCTGGATTGGAACAGGAAAGAGAGAGATGATCTGGCTGAGATTCTTGCTCCAGTCTTGATCAGAACTAGGGTCTGGTTCAGTAAGAGGATCCGAGAATTCAAGAGGCACTCAGGAGAATCTAGCTCCAGGGATGATTCGACACCCATAAGAGAGACATCAGTTCCAGAGTCTGGAACACCAGTGAAAACCCCTTCTGCCTCAACAGCTCGGGGACATGTGGAATCTACTCCTTCTCCATCTACCCAGGTATACAAGAAGAAACTCAAAGAGGTAAAGAAGGAGCCTGCAGAGAATGATCCTCCAAGAAAACAGGCACAGTTGCCTATGGGGCCAGAGAACATCATTGTTCTCAGTGAAAGTGAAGAAAGTGAGATGCCAACTCCTGCAGGTGTTCCTGAAAATCCAGCAGATAAGGAGGTCCAGAGCACTGAACTTCCAGGTACTACTGATTCTTCTACCGCCATTACCTCCAGTGTTCTTCCCACATCTCAACTTGAGTCAACAGCTGCACAGACCTTAAGTGTCATGAGCTCCCTGTCTCTTGGTCCCCTTGCCTCTCCTGCAGATTCTTCTTCCTCTTTTGCTTGGGTGCAACCTCTGGTTGACAAAAGGAAGAGGAAATCCTCCTCTCAAAGCTTGGGACCGAATTTTGATGCTGTAGCAGCCTTGTTGGGCACCACTCCTTCTCGTGCCAAGAAAGCCAGAACTACTTCCAGGATTGTGTCAGATGCTCAAGGTCAGCAATTCCTGGAGATTGCTAAGCCCACAGTAGACAAATCAGAATCAGACTTGCTGACATCTGACTTGGAGCTTTCAAGGATCCCTATGGGAGAGTCTACTCCTGAAGGTGAGATTCATAACCTCCAGGAAACAGTCACAAGGGTTATTGGAAGGGTAGAGAAAGGGCAGCAGACGATTGAGCAGCTAGAAGAACAAGCCCAAGTTCTCACGAGTTTTATCAAGTCACTTTTGTCTAAAGACAAAGTTTTGGACCCTACCCCCTTGACTGCTCTACCGCCTCCTGTAATTCTAAGCCAAGATGAAGTGCAAAGTATTAAAGATATGCACAAGTATTCTGTCTATGGCAGAGCTATCGAAGCCATGGTAGATGACATGCTTGTTGCCGGACTAAACTTCATCGATGAAGCTTTTAAGCTACATGGAAAGGTAGATAATTTGCAACAGAGGCTGTCCTCTACTATTGGGGTAATGGATAAAGAGCTTAAGCTCTGGAGTAGTTGCATCGTAGACCTTCGCCTCATGGGCCAGACAGATGAGAACATCTTACTGGCGAACAAGATTTTCGATGATGCTAAGGACAATCTGTCAAAATCTTGGGTCTACAGCGTGGAGTGGAAAATCAGAGTCCTGGAGGAAGCTGTAGGAGAAATGAAGAATAGCTGGCAGAAGGGAGAAGCTTTCAAGACACTGGCTGCTGCTGCGTTCAAGGATATGCATTGTCATCTTCAGGACGAAAACTCTGGCGTTCCCTTGTCCTTGCAAGAAATCAAAGCTCAGTTCAGAGCTTTTGTCAAAGATAATCTTTTCAAGGAAGACTCCATCTCTAAGGACAAGATAAAGGAAATTTGCTCTCTTCAGTCTGCCATTGAAGAAGCAAACAAAGACTATCATACTCACGTCGAGTTTGATAAAGAGATGGAGAAATGTCTGGGATTTTGGACTCAGTCTGCAACCAACACGTCAGTCCCTCGTGGCAGAGATATAGCTGAGTCATTGAAGAAGTTCAGGCAGCGGATTCTGAAGACAGTGGGTCCCTCCCAATAGCCGGCCACCTGTCTCCTTCTCCTTTCTTTCCTCTTCTTTCCTTTCTTTTCGTATTCTTTGTAATTAGTTATGGTATTGCAATTGGCGGTACTTAACTATTCTTTAGTTAAAAGAAACGGTTACGAAGAGTAACTGACTTGTAATCTATATAATGGCCTTTCCACGCCATTTTCAAAGGAGGAAGAACTTGGATATTTTGTTGAAAGTGTAAACAGATCTTAAAGAAATCAATACAAAAGGGCTTTCCGTTCTTTGTCTATCTGATTCTTGTTGTCTCTGTGTTTTCCTTTAATATTGTGAAGATCATTTTGTTCCTAACTCGTTTAGTCTCTCTGATTGCATACTGTTCAGTTTTGCAAGTACAGTGATCTTGTACAACCAAGAAGGAACTTTGTGTCCTTGATTAACAAATCTGAAGAAGGTTATTTACGGAACTTTGTGTCTTTAAATTTAATCCCATTCAGCTAATGCAAATGATCTTGTCTTAAATCCTTTGAAACTTCGCATACACGAAGAATTATTCTGCTATCTATAATTCTGAATGTTGCCATTCTGCTCATCTTCTTATTCCCCTTCCTCAGTCCTGGCGTAACTGATGATCCTTGTGGAAAACACTTTCGTAATATCCAAGTTTGACCATAAAATAATGTTCTGTGTATTTGTAAATAAGTTCGTTTCAGAATAAGGGAACCTCTCCCATTAAAGAGGAGGGACTTTTTGTCCCCTGACTGTTGCTCTTCTAAAAAGTCCTATTTGACGACCAACAGTTTTTGGCGACTCCGCTGGGGAAAATCGCATTCCAGTACTACAATTTTTTTTATCATCCTTTGATCTGGTGACTCCGCGTTTCACTCGAGGGAGAAGGACCCTTGGCGTTGAAGATTCTCAGTTTCAGCTTTTAGAGCAACAGGGTTTTCCTTTCCCTCCAAATAGAAGAACTCGTTCGACGAGCACTCCGCCTGTTCAAGATAGAAGTCCTACGGGTGGTATTCCTTCAGAGCCTGCTAGTCCCAATCTACGAGCTTTGATCCTTGCTGGTGTTAAAGTTCCCCTCCAAGCCGTATTTCCAAGAATGGCGGCACAATTGCCATGGGGTCAACGTGTCGGGCCCCTGGCTCTTGCACAGCCTTTGCATGAGTTACCTAGAGGTAACCGAAAGAACTTCCCAAAATTTAAAGGAGATGGCAAAGTACACCCTGATGAACATATTGCAGCCTTCATAGTTGCATGTGGAGTTTTGGGGGTTGAGCATGAAGACGTCTCAGTAAGACTGTTCGTTGAGACGTTACAGGATAATGCTGCTGACTGGTTCTATCACCTTCCGGCTGGTGCCATCACCGACTGGACTACCATGAGAACTCAGTTCGAAAGCCGTTTCAAGCCGGCAGAAGATGTGCATGCCCTGCTTGCCCAGATTTCTCAGATAAAGAAAGATCCATCAGAACCCATGAGAGAATTTGTGGCTCGGTTCAACAGATTGATCAACAAGATTCCTGTAAATACTCGACCGGTTGATCAAATTCAAAAATGTTTCTTTTTGAATGCCCAAACGCCTAAAGTCAGTTATGCCCTAAGAAGGGCTAATCTTGGAACGCTAATTCTGGATCAAGAACTGGCTGTTAGTGTCGAGGATGACCTGATCATGTCAGGGAAGTTGAGAAGAGATCCTCCTAAATCTAAATCTGCTGCTTCTTCCTCTTCCACCTCTGGACCCAATACTGATCCATTAGTCCAGAAACTTGCAAATGATCTAGTGGCTATAAAGAAACAATTAGCCCAGCATGCACCATATGCAGACGTTCCGAGAAGAAATTTTCAACCCAGAAACCGTTTGCCAGCTCCCCACACAAGACTGGCACTTGAAGGACCTCCTGTCAAAGTTCCGGTGAATGCAACTTGTGAGGTTGAAGAGCCAGAAGATGATAATGAAGCTTGTGAGGAGTTCCTGGAGGAATTCGATGATGAGGCAGAAGAACTCGAAGGATCTCGAGTCAATTTCTTTACCACTGAAGGCATTGATGATGGAGATAACTATGATGAAGTGGTAGCAGATATGAACAGTGAATCATTTGCTGTCATGACTCGAGAACAGACGAGGCAGAAGGAGAAAGTAACACAGCCCACGAAGAAATCTAAGGAGCAACCAGCAACTATTCCTGTAATTGCCAGAAGAGGATCTCCTATCCCTACCTCATCTGCACCAAAGGTAAGTACTGTCAATCCTGCTACCAAAGTTGCTTCTTCTTCTTTTTCTCCTAAGGTTGATAAGCCTAGAATTTCAAATGATGATGGCCCATCCACCTCTGGATCCTTTGACATTGTGGATCACCTAAAAAGGACCAAGGTTCAAATTTCAGAAGCTGAATACTACCAAACCCATCCCAAAGCTTTTGCCAAGATGATCCAATTTGTAAATTCCCATACCAAGACCACCTCTAAAGGCCTTTTGCCCACACCTCCTTCTGCACCACAACCTAGTCTGGTAGCAGCTGTCACCTCGCCTGGTGACAAAATCAAGCCCTTTTATGTAACGCTTCTTATAGCGGGCCATAGGCTCAGTAACTGTGTCATAGATTCCGGAGCCTCAGATAACGTAATGCCTGCTAAAGTAGCCCATGCTTTAGGCTTGACCCTTACTCGTACTTATGGATCTTGCTACTCCATGGAAAGTAAGGAAGTACCTTTGGTTGGAAGGATTAAAGATGCACAAGTGGCTTTTGCTGCTTTACCTGAAAAGAAAGTCTTGGCTACCATCCTAGTAGCAGACATTCCTCCTTCCTATGGAATGTTGCTAAGTAGGAACTTCTGTAAAGATGTGGGTGGGGAGATTCAAATGGATTGGTCACACGCCCTCATACCTGTCAATGGACAAATGAAGAAGTTACTCCCTGAGAAACAGTCTGAGTATATTGTGCAGAAAACAGATGATCCTAAGGCACAAATACTCTATGAAGACATAGGTCATGGTAATTACATGATTCTGTCCCCTGATGAAATCCAACCCTCCAAAGTATCACCCAAAGATCCCAATGGGGTTTGGATTTTAGAATTTGATGGAAGCTGTTCCTCGGCTGGTTCTGGAGCTGGTGTCCTGCTAATATCACCTGAAGGCTGCCTACACCCTTTTTCGTTCAAGTTGCAGTTCGAAAACACTAACAATACAGCAGAGTATGAGGCTCTCCTTCTTGGACTGCAAGTAGCCAAAGAACGAGGTGTAAAAAATCTTCTGGCTCGTGGTGATGCAGAGCTGATTGTGAAACAAGTCAGAAGCATTTTTCAGGTAAAAAATGGGAGGCTGAAGCATTACCGGAATCAGGTTTGGGATTCAATTGAATTCCTTGATGCCTTCTCTATTGAAGCAATACCCAGAGAAAAGAACAGCAGGGCTGATTCACTGGCTGTCTCAGGGTCATTATTGATTCCCCATCCTGAATTCTCTCAGGACAAGTTCACTATTGAAATGGTCCACCGGCCTAGTGTTCCTGACAATACTAATAACTGGCAAGTTTTCAACGATGACCAGCATCTGCTTCCTTCCTGGAACTCAAGGAGAATTTCGAACAACTATATTTTGAGGGAAGTGACAACCTGCCTCGTGAGAGTGTGTGCTCTGATCAAGCTGTTACCCAAGGAGAAGAAACAGATCAGGAAGGGTGCATTAAGCTCAAAGGAAACAAGATTCCCAAAGGTTTGGTGAGTTTGGAGGAGTTGTTTGATAAACATGACAGATACGTAAGATCTAAAGCTTCTACTGGACCTCAGCAATTAGCTGAGTATGATAAAATTGATATTGGGAGTCCTGATGACCCGAAAACTGGTGAATATTGGGAAATGTTGCACATCAGATGAGAGGAGAAGAGCAATTGATCTTCTAAGGAAGTATAAGGATGTTCTTGCATATTCTTATGAAGATTTAAAAGCCTTCAAGCCAAAAGAAATGCAACACTCTATCCCTCTCAAACCAGGAATCAAGCCTTTCAAGCAGAAACAAAGGCAGTATAATCCAAAAATAGCCGACACCATCTTTCAGGAGATCCAGAAATTGTTGAAGGCTAAAATCATTTTTCCCATTCACCATTCGACATGGATTGCAAACATTGTGCCTGTCAGGAAGAAGAATGGTGAGATCCGCATCTGTGTTGATTTCAGAAACCTGAATCAGGCCTCTCTGAAAGATAACTACCCTCTGCCTATGATGGATCAGATTTTGCAAGCAGTAACAGGATCCGAGATGTTATCTATGCTTGATGGATTCTCGGGATACAATCAGGTAGAGGTTGATACTGTAGATCAACACAAGACAGCCTTCACCACTCCTTGGGGTACCTTTGCCTACAAGAGAATGCCTTTTGGGCTGATTAATGCTGGTGCCACTTTCCAGAGAGCTATGGATTTGGCTTTTGGAAGCTTGAAAGGAAAATGTATTGTCATATACCTTGATGACTTGACGGTGTTTTCAAAGTCAAGAGCGGATCACTTCGACCACTTGGAAACGGTCCTGCAGAGATGCCGAGAGCATGGGATTTCTTTAAATCCTAAAAAATCTGTCTTCTGTGTTACAGAAGGGAAGCTATTAGGGCACATTGTCTCCAAGGATGGCATCAAAATTGATCCTGAACGAGTTCAAGCCATCCAGCAAATCCCTCTCCCTACCAGTAAAAAAGGCGTGCATTCCTTTTTCGGTAAGATCAATTTCTTAAGAAGATTCATCCCTGATTTTGTTGAATTAACTTTGAACATCTCTCAGATGATGAAAGGGAAGCAAGCGTTTGGTTGGTCTTCTGAAGGAAAGGAATCCTTTGAGGGTATCAAGAAAGCCATTGCTAAAACTCCAGTTTTGGCCTGCCCTAACTTCAGCAAAGATTTCATCATCTATTGCTACGCTACAGACAATACCCTGGCTGCTGTCTTAACCCAAGAAGACTCTGATGGACATGAGCTACCAATTGCCTTCATGAGCTATATCCTGAAGAATCATGAGCTGAAATACACCATGATGGAGAAGCATGCTTTTGCAGTAGTCAAAGCTGTCAAGCAGTTCCGTTTCTATATCCTCAACTCTCACTCTATGGTGCTGGTTCCAGATACGACTGTTAAGTCAATTCTTACACAGCAAGAATTTGGGTCCAAGAGAGGAAACTGGGTGGCTAAAGTCCAGGAGTATGACATTGATATCAAACCAACCAAGCTGGTTCGTGGAAAGGGTCTTTGTGAGCTCATCGCTGAAGGAGCCAAACATGAGTTGCTGGAGGAGAAAGCTGACATTCCTACTGTTCTATTCCTTAGTTCAGTCGATGAATGGTATTCCGACATTGCCCATTTTCTCACCTATGGGGAATGCCCCTCTCATTTAACTACCAAGGAAAAGAGGACTGTTAAATTGAGATCAGCGCAATATGTACTGTGGGAAAATGCCTTGTTCAAGCGTGGTTTAGATGGGAGATTTCTGAAGTGTGTGGACAAGGAGCAGCAGAGAAAGTTGCTCTCAGCTTTCCATGATCAAGCATGTGGAGGGCACTATTCATCAACAGTCACAGCTCACAAGATACTCCGGGGAGGATATTACTGGCCTTCCTTGTTCAAAGATGCATCCAAGTGGGTGGATAAATGCGAGGCCTGTCAAACCTTTGTGGGAAGACCCAAACTGGCCGCTTTGCCTCTCAAGCCAGTTGTGATTGAGGAACCATTTCAACAGTGGGGTCTGGACTTCATTGGTACACTGAATCCTGCCTCTAGTGCCGGCCACACGCATGTGCTAACTGCCACTGACTACTTCACCAAATGGGTGGAAGCTATTCCGGTCAAGAGCACTACTTCTGAAGTTGTATGCAACTTCCTCAAAGAGAACATCTTGGTAAGGTATGGTGTACCTAACAAGATTGTAACAGACAATGCTTCGAACTTCTCCTCAACTGAGATCATGGATTTCTGCTACGGGTATGGCATCTCTCTGGCTCATTCTTCAGATTATTATCCCCAGGGGAATGGACAAGCAGAATCCACCAACAAAAATCTGGTGACTATCATAAGGAAGTTGGTCAATGAGTCTCAGCGAAACTGGCATAAGAAGCTTTATGATGCTCTTTGGGCAGACAGGATCACACCTAAAAGAGCCATTGGAATGTCCCCCTTTCAAGTAGTGTATGGAGTAGAGGCTCAATTGCCAGTGACAGTGGAACTGCCAGCCTTGCACCTGATGAAGGCCATTGAAGACACTAGTTTCAGTGATGCTCTGGACAAAAGAATCATGTACCTGCACAAACTGAACGAGGATAGATTGGAGGTTGCTGACAGAATATCTGCTCACCAGCAGAAGGTGAAGGTTCTGTTTGATAAGAAAGCTAGGTCCAGAGAGTTCCAAGTTGGTGATACCGTGCTGTTATGGGACAAAAGACATGAACCTCGTGGCAGCCATGGAAAATTTGATTCTCTGTGGCTTGGACCTTTCAAGATAAGACACTTTGCTGGTAAGGACTCTTTCTATCTTGATTACATGGATGGTTCTCCCCTCCCACTTCCTTATAGTGGGCAGTATTTGAAGTTGTTCAAGTCCTAGGTGACTAGGGAGTCCCTTTGTATATTATGTACAGTGTTTTTTTGCTTTTTCTGCTTTTGGTGTGTTTCCCTTCTGTTGTGTGTGTTGCCCTCTGTATTGGTTTGTTTTTGACTCCTTTGCCCAATGGATAAGGCACTAGTCTGCTTCACCGAGTTCTCTAAGTTCTTGCCTTGTCTCATTATATGAATTTACACCAAGTCATCCCCAGAAGGAGCAAGCTGTTGTCCACTCAAAATTTCCCGCTCTGATAAGAGTAAAATTTTCAAAATTTTGAGTTGAAGAGTTCTTCTCTGAAGTGCCTAAGTCGTGAAGTTGAAAAAATTGTGTTTTGGGTCTTTTTGTGTGATTTTCGGGCCTGTCGGAACTTTTTATCCCATCTGTCCCAAGTACAAAAATGCACTCTGTTCCCCGATCGGCCGAAATCCCCGAAGTTGTCCCATTTTCGGGCCCGTCGGAAAATTTTATCCCAAGTGTCCCAAAACTTATTTTGTGCGTTGTTCCAATTTCGGCCGAATCATCCTTCCCGCGTACTTCGCACTTTCTTGTCCCAAATGTCCCAAAGTTAAAAAGTGCGAGCTTTCCCATGTTCGGCCGATTTTCTCGAACCGCGTCCTTCGGAACTTTTCGTCCCAACTGCCCCATTTGAAAAAGTGCGAGCTTTCCTAATTTCGGCCGAGCCGGTCAAGTCGCGTACTTCGGAACTTTTTGTCCCGAATGTCCCGAGTCCAAATGGGCCCGTTGTTCCAATTTCGGCCGAAACAACCGAATCACGTACTTCGCACATTTTCATCCCATTTGTCCCAAATGCCTTTGTGCGTCCTCTCCCTGTTTCACCCGAACCGGCCGAGCCACGTGTTTCGCGTATTCGCGTCTCACATGTCCCAAGCGTACCTAGTGTCATTCGCACTTAGCTTTTCCCCGCTCGCTCCAAGTATGATATTTTTCAAATTGGTGGTTGTGTATTCAATGCGCATTAAATTCATTCCGCTCCTCAAACGGCTATATAACCAAGCATACCACCTTCGCATGTTCGCATTGCTTCCTTGCTGTCGTTTGCCCAAACCCTTGCAATCTAGTTCCCTGCGCAAATATCCCTTTCCTTTGCAAATTCCTTCCAGAGTCTAGGTCGCAGCTCCGAATCTATCAATATGAAGATCAAGTTTCAGGGGTAGGAGAAAATTTCTCCACTCGAGTCTGCCGTTAGCAATATCGGAGACAATGAAGCTCATCATCTCGACTTCGGCAATTTTTGGTCAAGAATGACAGATGCAAACCCTACGCCAATGGCACAGATGATTAACGATAGCGGTTTAGCTTTCGCCGGAGGATTCCCTATCTCAGTGCAGTGTGCTGATACTATACTTTCATGCGGAGCTCACTTTGACCCCGCTACGAGCGAATTGACAAACGTACACGGGGAGCTCATTGCCAAGCTGGATGCTGCTGCCATTGGAGCTGCTCTGAGGATTCCGGAGATGGAAAATGCTATAGTCGTCTCTCGAGATCAAGCACAGGCCATGTTCGACCAAGACAGTGATAAATACAAAGCTCGAGTGGCGAAGTATTGGTTGAAGAACCCTAAGAAAGGTCCTTCTCGTCTGACCAAAACCCTTTTCCGGGTAGATTTCAATGAAGAACTATCAGACTTCATAATACTGCTGGCTCGAGTTATGGGTTTGCCCTCCACCAATGAATTTCATTTCTGGATGTGCCCGCTCATCAACATGGTGTGCGAGGGGAACACAAAGTATCAACTGGGCAGAGATCATCAGTATGAATTTGGATGAGCAGCTATCCAACGTCCAGCAAACAAAGAAGTTCTACATGACTTCATATCTGATGTATACCCTAGCAGCATCCAGACAGTGGTTTGGTTTCTCCTATGTAGATGCACACAAAGATGATCCAGTGTATGCCTACTGCCCGCAGTTCACCCTAGAGACCAGCAATCAGAATTTCAGAAGGGTCAATGATGCTTTCACCATGTACGTGGTCAGATTGCTCGAAGGTGATACTGCAAGAAGGTTTTCAGATGAAGCCATGAACCTGATATCGCAGTATGGAGCCTATTTCATTCAATTCAGGAAATTCTCCTATATCAGGTTGGCTGGCTATGAGAGCACCCCTCTGCGGCTCCCCATGTTCTGCAATGACAAAATGGCCCTGATTGAAATATGCAGACAACTAGACAAGTTGCACAGAACTTGCAGAGACAAGAAGATCTCTGGCTTGCACTTTCCCATCTCTCTGGGAAACTATACATGCAAAACAGCTCTGGATGCTCAAAACATAGAAAGAGCCCTGGTCCCTATCACTGTTCATTTCTTCAAGCCTAGAATCTGTTTTGACTTGAAGAAGTTCATTGAACAGAACCTCAAGATAATATATCATTATAGGGCAGATACAGAAGACTACTGGGCTGACTGTGCAGATGATTTTGAAGCCAGAAGAAGGCATTATGGCAGGTTCTCCCTACAATTGATCCAAGAACTCAGTCTGTACCAAGTTCCTGAAGGTCTCCAAGATGATAATTCTGAGCTATACTCTTATGAGTATGAAAATGTGATTAAGCACACTCCTCTGGAGGACCTGGATTGGAACAGGAAAGAGAGAGATGATCTGGCTGAGATTCTTGCTCCAGTCTTGATCAGAACTAGGGTCTGGTTCAGTAAGAGGATCCGAGAATTCAAGAGGCACTCAGGAGAATCTAGCTCCAGAGATGATTCGACACCCATAAGAGAGACATCAGTTCCAGAGTCTGGAACACCAGTGAAAACCCCTTCTGCCTCAACAGCTCGGGGACATGTGGAATCTACTCCTTCTCCATCTACCCAGGTATACAAGAAGAAACTCAAAGAGGTAAAGAAGGAGCCTGCAGAGAATGATCCTCCAAGAAAACAGGCATAGTTGCCTATGGGGCTAGAGAACATCATTGTTCTCAGTGAAAGTGAAGAAAGTGAGATGCCAACTCCTGTAGGTGTCCCTGAAAATCCAGTAGATAAGGAGGTCCAGAGCACTAAACTTCCAAGTACTATTGATTCTTCTACCACCATTACCTCCAGTGTTCTTCCCACATCTCAACTTGAGTCAACAGCTGCACAGACCTTAAGTGTCATGAGCTCCCTGTCTCTTGGTCCCCTTGCCTCTCCTGCAGATTCTTCTTCCTCTTTTGCTTGGGTGCAACCTCTGGTTGACAAAAGGAAGAGGAAATCCTCCTCTCAAAGCTTGGGACCGAATTTTGATGCTGTAGCAGCCTTGTTGGGCACCACTCCTCATGCCAAGAAATCCAGAACTACTTCCAGGATTGTGTCAGATGCTCAAGGTCAGCAATTCCTGGAAATTGCTAAGCCCACAGTAGACAAATCAGAATCAGACTTGCTGACATCTGACTTGGAGCTTTCAAGGATCCCTATGGGAGAGTCTACTCCTGAAGGTGAGATTCATAACCTCCAGGAAATAGTCACAAGGGTTATTGGAAGGGTAGAGAAAGGGCAGCAGACTATTAAGCAGCTAGAAGAACAAGCCCAAGCTCTCACGAGTTTTATCAAGTCACTTTTGTCTAAAGACAAAGTTTTGGACCCTACCCCCTTGACTGCTCTACCGCCTCCTGTAATTCTAAGCCAAGACGAAGTGCAAAGTATTAAAGATATGCACAAGTATTCTGTCTATGGCAGAGCTATCGAAGCCATGGTAGATGACATGCTTGTTGCCGGACTAAACTTCATCGATGAAGCTTTTAAGCTACATGGAAAGGTAGATAATTTGCAACAGAGGCTGTCCTCTACTATTGGGGTAATGGATAAAGAGCTTAAGCTCTGGAGTAGTTGCATCGTAGACCTTCGCCTCATGGGCCAGACAGATGAGAACATCTTACTGGCGAACAAGATTTTCGATGATGCTAAGGACAATCTATCAAAATCTTGGGTCTACAACGTGGAGTGGAAAATCAGAGTCCTGGAGGAAGCTGTAGGAGAAATGAAGAATAGCTGGCATAAGGGAGAAGCTTTCAAGACACTGGCTGCTGCTGCGTTCAAGGATATGCATTGTCATCTTCAGGACGAAAACTCTGGCGTTCCCTTGTCCTTGCTAGAAATCAAAGCTCAGTTCAGAGCTTTTGTCAAAGATAATCTTTTCAAGGAAGACTCTATCTCTAAGGACAAGATAAAGGAAATTTTCTCTCTTCAGTCTGCCATTGAAGAAGCAAACAAAGACTATCATACTCACGTCGAGTTTGATAAAGAGATGGAGAAATGTCTGGGATTTTGGACTTAGTCTGCAACCAACACGTCAGTCCCTCGTGGCAGAGATATAGCTGAGTCATTGAAGAAGTTCAGGCAGCAGATTCTGAAGACAGTGGGTCCCTCCCAATAGCCGGCCACCTGTCTCCTTCTCCTTTCTTTCCTCTTCTTTCCTTTCTTTTCGTATTCTTTGTAATTAGTTATGGTATTTCAATTGGTGGTACTTAACTATTCTTTAGTTAAAAGAAATGGTTACGAAGAGTAACGGACTTGTAATCTATATAATGGCCTTTCCACGCCATTTTCAACAGGGGAAGAACTTGGATATTTTGTTGAAAGTGTAAACAGATCTTAAAGAAATCAATACAAAAGGGCTTTCCGTTCTTTGTCTATCTGATTCTTGTTGTCTCTATGTTTTCCTTTAATATTGTGAAGATCATTTTGTTCCTAACTCGTTTAGTCTCTCTGATTGCATACTGTTCAGTTTTGCAAGTACAGTGATCTTGTACAACCAAGAAGGAACTTTGTGTCCTTGATTAACAAATCTGAAGAAGGTTATTTACGGAACTTTGTGTCTTTAAATTTAATCCCATTCAGCTAATGCAAATGATCTTGTCTTAAATCCTTTGAAACTTCGCATACATGAAGAATTATTCTGCTATCTATAGTTCTGAATGTTGCCATTCTGCTCATCTTCTTATTCCCCTTCCTCAGTCCTGGCGTAACTGATGATCCTTGTGGAAAACACTTTCGTAATATCCAAGTTTGACCATAAAATAATGTTCTGTGTATTTGTAAATAAGTTCGTTTCAGAATAAGGGAACCTCTCCCATTAAAGAGGAGGGATTTTTTGTCCCCTGACTGTTGCTCTTCTAAAAAGTCCTATTTGATGACCAACAGAGATTAAGTAGGATAAACTTGATTTTTCCATATCTTTGAGAACATTCACAACAATTGGAAAACTAAATGAGAGAATGCTTCAGAATAGTAAAAATATTCCTTCAACCAGAAGGTGTGCATCAATGGAGGCCTAGATTTGCACAGTTTCATAAAATCTCCAAGAATTTCACACAAAGGATCAAGCTAAAGACTCAATTAAACATTATAAACCCCTGGTTCCTCACACCTAAGATACACTCAAAGGCTTACAGAAAATCTTTATCAATAAAATGACAATAAATTGATTTTAAATTTTTTATCTCATTACAGGATGAAGGCTCTTCTCGTAATGAAATTACAAATGCCACTAAACTATCACATGTATGAGATCCTGTGTGATTGGAAGGGATTTTAGCACAAGATTGCAATAGGAACAAGATATACTATTTGTAGACATTATAAAATAAAGGAGACACAAATTTTCCCAAGATTAACATAGATTAATTCAAAGTTGATTAGATTCATCAGCAAGGGAAGGTTTCTTGAACAATCTCAGAGATTTTTAATGGTTGTACACTTGCAACAAACTTGACATGATCAAATCTAAAACATAAGAGATTAACAGGTTTCTCAGATGGTCTCTCAAGAAGATGGGATTTCTCAAATTTTATTGTAAGAATTCAACCCCCAACCATTTGCATGACTAAAGAATGCTTTGTATAACACTCAATTTACATCCAAGCTTTCCCCCCAAGAAAAGATTATTCGAGGAACCTTTGTTTGTTACATGTTTGATCATAATTTCCATAAAATGACGTTTAACAGGTTTGCAACAAAAAGTTACCAGATGTTCAAAAAGGTGAATCATTGCAAATATCTCCATCATTGTTTTAACTGGGGCACCCATTCATCTCCCCTAGAAAAAAAAATTTCATCCTTTACACCTGTAACCTCCATCATTTCATCCTTTTCCCATTCTTTCCTCAACAACTTTTCTCTTCATATAGCTTCTCTGGTAATTCACATTTTTGTAAGTGCCTGAGAAATTCTTACTTCAAAATATCAACCTTTACATTCCTTGGACTCACAAATTAAGCTCTAAATCCATTCAATTGCACTTTGCAGACAAAAATGACAAGGAATTTTATCAAAAAACAATGAAAAACAATGCGTATTTCCATCTCCAGGAGTCTTGGAGCAAAGATGGTGGCAAAATCAGATGCAATGCACAACCATTGATTTTTCCTTTTCTCAACTTTAGATTAGATTCATTCACATGGAAAAATCTGATTCGAAGCGGGCCTAGGGTTGCCTTTTGTATTTTATGACTTTTGGAGAAAATGTACAATTTTCACATTTTGCCCCATCCCTCTGCCTTTGAAAATTGGGCTTGACACGTGGCTTAATATGGGCCTTTGATGGAGTCGCGGCTCATTTCTACAATTTTACCCTTTTTCACAAAAAGACAAAATTTCCAATTTTCCTCCACCGAACCACCTTCCCAATTTAATCTTTTGATGTGGGCCCCAACAGAGTTGCAGGTCAATTTATAACTTTGCTGCTTTTTTACAAAAAGGCAAAAAAATTCAAAATGCACTGGTGACCTGCCTCCCTACTTCTAACTTTTGATGAACAGCCACGTGTCCATCTTTGGGGTCAAAGTAAGACTTTTCCCTGCAGTGTTGCGGATCAATTTATAACTTTGTCCTTTTTACAAAAGGGAAAAAAACTTCAAAATGCCCCAGCGAACCACCTTCCGCTTCTAACTTTTAAAATATGTCACGTGTCCATCTTCGGAGTCAAAGTAAGACTTTTTCCCTGCAGGGTTACAAATCAATTTATAACTTTGCTCCTTGTTATAAAAGGGTAAAAAACTTCAAAACACCCCAGCGACCCACCTTCCGCTTCTAACTTTTGAAATATGCCACGTGTCCTTCTTCGGGGTCAAAGTAAGACTTTTTCCCTACCTGTTGAGCCCAAAAACTTCAAAGTTCTCTGTTGACCTACCTACCCACTTGTAACTTGGAAATATGGCCACGTGTCCTTCTCTCAGGTCAAAGGAATACTTTTTCCCTACCACTTCATATTTTCTGAATAGCCAATCAGATGCTATCAGGGCCGCATGGCTAATTTGGTATTTTTAACAAATGAGACAAAAGTGTCAAATTTCACCAAAAAGACCTGCCGACCCACATCCAATTAAAAATGAACACGTAGATGAAGATGTTTAGATATAATTTGACAGGGAAAACATGCCCGTTGAATAGTAAGATGTAGGGGAACTTCACCATTTGTGCCCATAATTGAATCTTTCTTAAGGACAAAGAATTTGGAAATGATACAAGGCCCAAATGTGATCCATGACCATGGAGAGGAGTCTTCAATAGCATACAAATGAAGAGAACACTTCACATATCCATTCAGGGAAATAGAAAATATGACAGAGCTCACAAATTTAAGAATTTTGAGAGAAAACGAGGTGAGATCAAATTGATCACCAACGTCTAGTTCTCACACATATATCATATGCTAAATATTTCACTACATATTTATAGTGATGGGGAATTTCCCTTCACTACTTATATAATCACAAAATAGGTCGCATGTTATTTTTAGCCTCTGACGTTTACAAAAATAGCCACACATGCAAGTGCACTAACAATAGACTACTTTTGGTTAACTGACAATAGTAGCTCTATTCTCAGCATGTATCCATGCAAAACACTTCTTAGTTGATCCTCCAAAAACAACCAATGCTTGTCATGCAAGTCTCTGACCGGTTTGTGTTCTCCTCATGCTATCTCCAAAAATAGTTCCTCATCGTAAAAATGGCTAAGTCCCGAACCTATTTTTGTTCTTCGTGCATGATCATTTCTAATACTTTTGTGCCTTTGAATGCACTCTTCTTTCCCGGTGAGCCTTCTATATTTTCTTTGCTAAGTTCCAGATTCTAACTGATCAAAAATTGTTTACCTTGTATTTGTGTGATCGAAGAGCTCTCACGAACTAGGGCATCCTTGAAGAAAAGTTGTGTGAAAAAGGGTTGTGAAGATTTTCATACATAGCTAGTTTGATCAGTGAACTAGAGTGGAAAAATTGTACATGAGTGTGAGAGATTCTTGCGAGTGTTATGTCATCTTGTGGAAAAGGGGTTTTTATAGGTTAGTGTTCCACAGCTAGGGAACAAGATTGAGGGTATTTTCACAAATGAGTGAAGCCGCAAAGTTGAGCATAGCTAGGATCAAGAGAAAGAAAGACCTTTTAGGACCTGACGAAGAAATGACACCAAGGAAAGAAGAAAATGTTTCACAGAAGAAGGGAAAGGGTGAGGGGAAACAAGTTTTCTCCATGAGCTTTAGTGAAGAATGGTACATAGAGATGTAATATACATATGGTGTATTACTTGGTAAGGAATGGGTATCACATGTTAGAAAGATGGTCATGAGTGACTACAACCATTGATCGAGCACCACAAAGAATGAAATAGAATTGGAAAAGGTTTTCCTTACAGAAAAGAGGACACCAGATGGAATGTCTATCTATGATGATGAGGTAAAGGTGTAAATGGAGAAGTTTGGGTTATTGAAACTCTATGAGTTTCCCTATTTCAAAAAATCTGAGTGACTATACCAGTGGTCACTGTCACGTGTGAATGAAGACCACTTCTACTTCACAGGATAAAGGATGCAAATAACTCCCTAGCTGATTTATAAGTTTACCAGTCTTATCTATAAAGGAGAATCATTAGATGATGACTTGTATGATAAGAAGGCCATTAAGAATACTGTTGAAGCTTATGACTATAATAAGGGTTTTCCTACTTCAACATTTTTGAAATTTCTGACCCTGTAATGAGGATGGTTGTACGCTTGGTCATAAAGATGAATGGGCAAGAGAGATGGACACAGATCAACAAGTCTTGGTTTAACCTTTTCCATATGATCTCGGAGGGGACCTATTGACAATTATATTTGCAGATGAACCATCAATGTTGTGGGATGCCTTAGGGATATAAGATGTGCCCCCGAAGAGAACCTCTAGGTTTTATAGAAGCTATCTCTTCTTAATGGTGTGAGATAAGGGCTAGAGGAAAAATAATACAAAGTGAAAAACTAACTAAGGCGATACGCTAAAACTTATTTTAAAATGTAGAGAGATAGATTCTAAGAAACTGTTTAGAACAGTCGAAGAGTGTTTAACATGGTCTACTATTTTTAGAAGTATCTTGAATCATCAAAGGCCAAGAAGGTGTAAAACATAATAATATGTAGATGATATATGCATATAGAAAACCCAAGGGCATATAACATGATAGATATTCAACATTTATTTAAAAACTACCAGCAATAATGGATGAAGGACAGAGACTATTGAGAGCTAAAATGCAGAGAACAAGAGCCCTTTATTCATAGCTAAAATAATCCATAAGGCTGATACAGTACAGATTATAAATTTCTTCTATAACAGAGCCTTGCTAAGGCTAGAAAACACAATAACTACGCCTAAAATTCACTTTCACAGTTATGGTGTCTTTCCCTTTTGTTATGGTTCCTCCTCCTTTCATTTCTAGATCAGAACATTCCTTTATAGACCCCCTTGGCTCTCAGTTCAATGTCCAGAATCAGATCTTCCACCACTATTATTCAAATCTCCTACAAAATCTTTCATTTTTTGGGCAAGATCTCAATTTCATGTGTGTGATATTTATGATCACCTTTAATTCATCTAACTCCCACTCCTTTGGTTGGTGATTATTCTTCCCTTCCACATCAAGGTCATGCACTTAGTCTGAGGTCCTTTCATGGGCTTTGTCTCCAAACATGCGCCTAGGTGACACATGGACAATCTTGAGCATGTTTAAGAATGTTCCTTTTCTCTCTTTTTTTGAAATTTCTCCTGGGCGACACGTTGAGACCCTATGCATTTTTACTGTATCTTTGAATTTTTAATCCACCTAGGTAATTTTATTATGCCTCTTATACAAGGGTGGTGCAGTGCAAGTTTGGAAAAATTCCTTTCTCTGCATTATTCCCCAAGTGCGCCAATGGGACACATGGATATCTTCCGCATTCAGCTCCATACTTATCCAAATTTGGGCTCAACCAAACAAAACAAAAATAACTAGGTTCGGGGTGACAAAAGACAGTGGCTTGTAAAAGATCCTTAAAAAAACAAAAAAACTCTATAGGACCATCTATAACCTATCAACTTTCATAACAGAGGATATCATCAATGCCACACATGATGGAGAGAAGATCATGTTTGGTAATGTCCTCCTTACAATTTTATTTTTGGAGATCGGAGTACCCAATGGGTTGGACAAGTTTGTACCCAGATGAGAACCCCTCCCCTATCAAGAGGTTTAAACAATATACCTGTTACACCATGATGGCTGCCCACAAGGCACACCTAGAAAAATTGTATAAGTGGATGCGTGACACATTCGGTGTTGAATGGAGAATACCCAAATAGTTACCTTATTTACTACAAGGTGAGGCTTAATTCACCGTATACCAACATTTTTTTATTCACAGGTTTACTCTGACAGATTGCACCAAAGGTCCCTGGTGAAAATTGTCATTATCCTTCACAGCACAATACTTCCAGGTTGGGTTCAATCAATTCAAAGAGGGAAAGAATCTAAGGTTTGACCTCAATATGGTAGACCAATATTACCACGAGCTAAATAGAAAATTGATATTTTCCAAGAAGCGCACATATGTGTAGAATTATGTCTCCCATGACGTACATATGTTGAAATCAGTGACATTGCATGTTGTTGGGATGACCGCAACAAGGTTATATATGTGTATAAGGCCTAAGTATTGAGAAAGGTTATTACATTGAAAATGATGTCTCTGTCCCGGAAGACCCCACCCTAAGGAAGAATGCCACACCAAAGAAAAGGGAGAGAGAGGAGGCTCCTGAGAAAAAGGAACCAAGTACGCATACAGTGCAGTCTGTAGGCACGAAGGAGTTGGGTGTAAGACCAAGCACCTGTGCATGGAGGAAGAAGTCCCCCATAGAAGAAAAAGAGAAGATACCTGAGGAAGATGAGTCAGAGAAAGAGAAGTCCACCTACAAAATAATAATCACCGATGAGAAAGGATTCACCTAGGGAAAAATAAAAAGAAAGGTCTCCTATATTGAAATCACTAGTTAGGAAGAAATAAAGAGTAATAGAAAAGGTGGACTCAAAAGAAATAGAGAGCATGGAGGCCGAAAAGTGAAATGAGGATCATGAAGAGCACAGTGAGGCTTAGAATCACCCTGTGTACGATGTACAAGAGTCATAGGAGGAGGGAAATAAAGAGAAGAATGAGGATGAGAAAGGCACTCATAACCAGGGAGGAAGTGAAGAAGTAAACATGAAGGATCAAAAGACTCCAAGCCTGACTAAGGGGAAGATAGAGGATGTCATAAAAAGGGAGGTAGGAGGAATTATAAAGGACTTAGTGTAATGTAACCAAATTATGAACAAACCAAATATATTACAAATAATATGAACTCCGAAAGAAAATAGATCTCCTTATTTGTTCTTGAATAATGAATTACAATGTTTCCTAAATAGGAAAACAACTCCTAACTCGAGTTTCCAAGTAAACTCTAGCTAACTCTGACTAAATCTACTCTAGGTGGCAGAAATTACTATTTTTAGCAGTTTACTAGAACCTGCTATTCTTAGTAAGTTCGCATGCTTATTCCTACGGGCACAAAAATTTCCACGTATCTTCTACATCAATAAATTAGAGGAATTTCAAACTTTCTAACTCATAATGCAACTAATAGACTATAATTAACTAATGCTCAAAAATAGGAAAAAACCGAACTATAACTTAAATCCTAATTTTCGGCCTCAAGATGGCGGATTTAGGGCCCGAAAATGTGTCGAAAACTTGCCCCAACTGGTAGGGCACGTCACCACTAAGTTTGTCTCATAGAAACATGTGGTTTAAAAAAAATGGACTCAAACAGACACCCGGAGCTCAAGTTATGACCTTGCCAAGTTCCTACTAATTTTGGCACATCATTCTCCCCTGCTTGAAAAAAACGCAGCTCCTACAAGTTGTCTTCTTCAAACTACTTCCATTTATCTGCATCCAACTTCTTAATCTCCCACTCTGTGACCCAATTATTTTCCTCTTGTTCCAGTCCTTTCCAATGTACCAAATATTTGTTGTATTTCCCATGTCACGTGTCCATTGTTTTCTTATCTAGAATCTCATCCACTTCTTCTTTCTTCTTCACCGGAACCTGTTGCCTCCAGTCTACTACTTCATCAATAACATCCCCTTCTACACCATCCCCATGAAAAGAATACAAATCTGAAACATTAAATACTGGAGAAATATCAAAATTCCCTGGCAATTCTACCTCATAAGCATTATCATTTATTTTTTTCACGATTTTGTAGGGACCAATCTTCTTGTACTTCAGCTAGTTATAGGTTCCTCTTGGAAACCTTCCTTCCATAGATATACCATAACAAACTCACCAACTATAAATACCTTCCTCCATCTGTGCACATCTGCTATTTACTTATACTTATCATTACTATTATGTAGCTTCTTCCGCACTTCTTCTTGTAATTGTTGTATATGTTGGGCAAATGCTTCTACATCATCACTGAATCTGCCATCAACTGGTAGTTGTACCAAATCTAACACCCCATTTGGATTACTCCCATACACAATGGAAAATGGAGACTTTCCCGTGGATCTGTTTATGGAATTGTTATATGCAAACTTAGCTTGTGGTAATGCTAAGTCCCATTGTTTCAGCTTTTCCCCAACGATGCACCTTAACAAGTTTCCCAAACTCTGATTTACCACCTCTGTTTGCCCATCAGTCTGCAGATGAGAGGCACTACTGAACTGTAGTTGAGTTCCAAATTTCTTCTATAAAGAATGCCAGAAGTGACTTAAGAACCTTGTGTCCCTATCTGAAGTAATGGTTTTTGGAACACCATGCAAGCGAACAACTTCTCTAAAAAACAAATCTGCTACGCCTGTTGCATCACTTGTTTTCATGCAAGCAATTAAATGAACCATCTTAGAAAACCTATCAACAACCACAAAAATTGTGTCATTACCTCATTGTGTTTTTGGTAATCCCAAAACTAAGTCCATACTCAGATCTATCCACGAACCTTTAGGAATAGGAAACAACATATACAACCTTGTATTTTGTGCATGGCCTTTCAAGACTTGGCAAATTCAACATCTCTCCACATATCTTACCACATCTCTTTTCATCTTTGGCCAAAAGTATTTGTATGCTACCAAGGCTATCATCTTATCTTTACCAAAATGCTTAGCCAACCCTCTGCTATGCAACTCTTTCACTATATTCTCTCTCATAGACCCAACTAGAATACATAGTTGGCGTCCCTTGAATAGGTAGCCATCTTATAAAATATACTCATCCAGGAAATCTCCTGCATTGTTTGACAATGGACTAATTATTCTTTCAACAATATGCTTGAAATCAAAATCAAAAGAATACAAACCCTTTATTGCTTCAAAACCCACCACCTCATTTTCCATAGTGGTAAACAAAGTCACACACCTACTCAATGCATCTGTAACTTGATTCTATTTTCTAAATATATCCCTACAAAAATGATACCCACTTTGCATGCCTACTATTCAACTTATTTTGGGTATTCACATACTTCAGGGCTATGTGGTCTGTAAATAACACGAACTCCTTAGGCACAAAGTAATGCCTCCAATGCCTTAATGCTTGTACAATTGCATAAAATTCCACATCATAAGTAGAGTATTTCTTTCTTACCTCATTCAGTTTCCCACTAAAGAAAGCTACTGGCTTTCCTCCTTGACTTAGAACAGCTCCAATACCCACATTTGAGGCGTCACAATCAACCTCAAACACTTTATCAAAATCTAGTAGTGCCAAAATGGGTGCCTCTGTCACCTTCTTCTTCAAGAATTGAAAACTATCCTCAGCTGCCTTTGTCCACAAAACTCCCTTCCTTTTGTGTAATCTGTTATAGGTGCTACAATACTGCTGAAATTTTTAATAAATTTTCTGTAAAATGTTGCTATACCCTGAAAACTTCTTACCTCTGTTATACTCTATGGAGTAGGCCATTCAATAATTGCCTTTATCTTTTCTGAGTCCATTTGTACCCCATCTACTGAAATAATAAATACCAAGAATACCAAACTCTCTTGCATGAATGTGTACTTCTTCATATTTGCATAGAGTTTCTCTTTCCTTAACACTTTAAATACCAACCTTAGATGCCTCAAATGATCTTCTTTAGTTTTACTAAAGATCAAGATATCATCAAAATAAACCATAACAAACTTACCATTATACTCCCATAGCAAAGTGTTCATCAATCTCATAAAAGTACTAGGTGCATTAGATAACCCGAATGGCATCACCAACCACTCATATAATCCATTTCCTGTCTTGAATGTTGTTTTCCACTCATCTCCTTCTCTGATCTAAATATGATGATAACCACTTCAAAGATCAATCTTGGTGAAATACTTAGATCTAGCAACACATCCATCATATCATCAAGGCAAGGTATTGGGAACCGATACTTGATTGTAATTTTATTGATCACTCTACTATCTGTGCACATTCTCCACGTTCCATCCTTCTTTGGTGTTAATAAATCTTGTGTTGCACATGGACTCATGCTCTCCCTTATGACCCCCTTTCGCACGAGCTCTGCCACTTGCCTATTCAACTCTGCATGCAATTTCGGGCTCATCCTATAAGCCAATTGATTTGGGAGTGAAGACCCTGGAATCAAGTCAATATGGTGTTGAATATCTCTTTTAGGTGTTAATCCATCTGGTAGCTCATCAGGAATAACATCCGAAAATTCTTCTATTAATTTTGTTGTTTCTATTAGTATTTGAGCACTCACAAGTTCATCCTTATTTGTAACTAGTGCATAACAAAAACCGGTTTCCTTTGCCTCCTTCACAAATTCCTTTGCATAAAGCATATTTTCAGCCTTCCCCTCTTCTTTAAGAGGTAGCAAAACTATTTTTGTGCCATCCTTCCAGAAATTACAAGTATTCTTTCCCCCATCATGAATAACTTTTCTATCAAATTGCCATGGTCTTCCTAACAGCATATGACATGCATCCATAGGAATAACATCACACCAAATCTCATCCTTATAACTATTCCCAATAGAAAATCTTATTAAACATCTCTTATCAACAGTAACTTCATTACCCTTCTTAAACCATGCAATACGATAAGGGTTAGGATTCTTCTCACAATGCAGCCCCAATTTATCAACCATCTCATTTGAAACCATGTTCTCACAACTACCACCATCAATAATAACATTACATACCTTTCCTCCTGAAGTGCATCTTGTTCTGAAAATATTTATATGCAGCCATACACCCCCCTTGACCTCCTTTCTTGGAGCAATCATCATCCTCTTGATCATCAGAGTTTCTCCAACATCTGGTGGAATTTCTAGGTCCTGTTCATCTTCTACTTGTTTAGCTTCAACAAGATTTACTCTTGGAGCATCTCCTTGCATTTTATCATGTGTATAAGTATGTGGGCATTCAAAAGCTCGATGCCCTTCTTCACCACATCTGTAACAAATAAATGGTCTTTGTGGAGCCTCCCATCCTCTATTGCCAACATATCCTCTGCCCCTAGAAAATCCTTTGCCTCTTTGTTGATTCTAGAAATCTTGTCTCGTATCCTCTTGCTTTTCCAATCCACGAGATGATTCTCCCCTACCTTGGCTAAAACCAGCTCATCCCCAAAAGGAAGATGAGGCCCCTCTATTCATTCCAGGTGATCTCTTAAAACTTTGATGATTTTGTTTCCTCAACCTTTAAGGCTAATTGATAGGCATCCTCCATGCTTTTAATCCTATGCATACTTATCTCATCTTGAATAGAAAATTTTAATCCATTAACATACCTTGCAACCATATGTTCCTCAATTTCTTCATGCTCTACATGAATGGACAACTTGTAGAACTCATCTGTGTATTCTGGCACTGTTTGTAAGTTCTGTTTGAGATTCTGAAACCTCCTATAAAGGGTTTGTGCATAATCCACAGGGAGAAATTTATCTTTCAGCTTCCTCTCCATCTTACTCCACATCCTAATTCTTTCTTTCCCCTTTCTTGACCGCTCTTTCTGTAGGTGATCCCACCATAACATAGCATGACCTTTCAATTTTGTGCATGCAAATTTTACCTTCTTTTCTTCTGACATAGCCTTCCACTCAAAAACATTTCCCATGCTAGTCAACTAGTCTATCAGCTCCTCTAGTTTTAGACTACCACCATACTCTAAAACATCAACTCTTATCCCATCATTCTTTCCTTCTAATGCTTGAAGCATCCTTTCTTCAAAAGCTAGTGGTGGTGCTTGTGTTTCCTCCTCTTCACAAACTTCTTTATTTGTGTCATCTCCACCTTGATTTCCTTTCTGGATTATCATTGCAGCAATTGCAGCAACTTGTCTCTGCAGATCTTGCATATTTCTATTCATCTAGGAAATACCGCCTCCTCTTCCTCTTCCTCTTCCTCTTCCTGCCATTTTTTTTAAAAATACTTCGAACCAGCTCTGATACCAAATAATGTAGCCAAATTATGAACAAACCAAATATATTGCAAACAATATGAACTCCAAAAGAAAATAGATCTCCTTCTTTGTTCTCGAATAATGAATTACAATGTTTCCTAAATAGGAAAATAGCTCCCAACTCGAGTTTCCAAGAAAACTCTAGCTAACTCTGACTAAATCTACTCTAGGTGGAGGAAATTACTATTTTTAGTAGTTTACTAGAACCTGCTATTCGTAGTAAGTTCACATGCTTATTCCTACGGGCACAAAAATTACCACACATCTTCTACATCCCTAAATTAGAGTAATTTCCAACTTTCTAATTCATAATGCAACTAATAGACTATAATTAACTAATGCTCAAAAATAGGAAAAAACCAAACTATAACTTAAATCCTAATTTTCGGCCTCAAGATGGTGGATTAAGGGCCCAAAAATGTGTCCAAAACTTGCTCCAAATGGTAGGGAAGGTTTCCTCTGTGTTCATCTCATCAAAACACATGGTTTCAAAAAAAAAACGGACTCAAACGGACACCCGGAGCTCAAGTTATGACCTTGTCAAGTTCCTGCTAATTTTGGCGCATCATAGTGGATCAAGAGGTGGAGCACTGCGCCGAGGAAGTATTAAAGGAGATAGAGGAGAGTGTAAGTGTTGGGAAGCAATATGGAAGCATGGGTGGGGATCCTAGCCTCGCCTTTATTGTTCCCATAGAGGCACACACATGTGGAAAGGGCATATTAGCGGTGCAAGAATAAGAAGTGACTTACATTAATGATCCAAATAAGATATTACACGTGCGTGTCCAAAGTACTGTTCCTACAAACCAACTCCTTGCATGGTATTATTTCGATGAAGAGGGTGCATACCCATGCAAGAGGAAAATGCTACCTTGGGCCTTTGAGTCCCATGTTAATGAACCATAATTTGAGGTCAACCAATATGCATTGATGAAGATACCAGATGCCAAGGGAGTAAACCCTCTAGTGAATTCCCAAAAAATTTCTGATGAGCATGTTTACAACGAGCTCAATAAAGTATCATTAGAGGTAGAAGCAAGACTCTTTGGCAGAAACAATAGAATAAGGGTCTAGGAGGAAGAGATTGAGAAAAAGAATGAGGAGATCATTGAGCGAGAAAAGGAGATAAAACAAAAGGAATTGATCAGTGCTTAGTTAAGGTGAAAATTGAGGGATGAAAAGGGAATGGACCCTAAAAAATAAAGAAGAAAGAAGGCATAAACCATCACAATACATTCTAGGTTGAAGATTTATTCAAACAGAATGCAGTTTGCTAAAAGACAAAATGTTTTCTACAAATAGAATAATATCCTTTTTCATTTCTCCCATGTGGTTCGTCCTTCACCCAATCCAATCAGAAAAAAATAAGGGATCTTTTTAGTTAAAAGATACTTCCTTTGAGAATATTTTCAATTGCACGAAGATGATTTCAAAGGATCCTTTGGGACATTTTTGGGGGGAAATTGAATCAAGTAGTTATATAAGTATGAGGGTTTTATCCTCATACTAAGGGGGTTTTCTTAATATTTTTTTTAAAAGGGAAAAATAGAGATATTTTACCATGATACTGCTTAATTGTCTAGAAGAAATACATTTTAATTTTTTACTCTTTCAAATTCTAATCTTAATATGATTACAATGTATAGTCATTAGCAGGCATTGAGATCATTTGTTTTCATGTTCCCTTGTCAAGAATTTGATAGATTTAAATGAAATTTGTCTAATTATGAGCTTAGCTTACATGTTATGGATTCTTTATATTGATCATTTGGTTTATCAATCACATTTTCTATTACAATTATGTATTTATTGCTTCTCTGAATTACACTGGATCTATCTTTAGTGATTAAGTTTTGGTTATTTGTTCAATATTATGGTGTGAGCATTTACTTTGCAATATTGAATGATTATAAAATCCTTAGTGAAATCATTTTGTTGATGGAGTTTTTGTAATCTTTTGAGTGAATCTTAAGCATATAAGATCAGAAGAAAGAAACACTTCATTGAAATATTTTCTCAAGCCTTTATGCTAAGTATTTTAAGGATTGTGTAGAACATTTATGCTAATTGAGTATCAATGAATGAAAATCTCCCTTTAAGTGTAAATTATGACTAATTGATGACTTTTTATTTATTATCTAGAATTTTATATGTGTCTTAGTGAATACTGTAAGAAATTTCATTAGGAAGATCCATTATTTTACAATCCCCCATCCTTATAAATATAAACATACTACTAGTCACATCATGTAATATAATTATTTCTTCAGTCAATCTGGTATCTTACTTACAAATACAAATCACATGAACCTTTGATTTTAGTTTCTTTTATCAAAAAATGCGACAAAAATGTAGTTTATCTACCTATAGTAACCTGTGTCTAGTGAAATAAGTGTATAGCTCACTTAGTGTGACAACTTGTGAAAGTAAAATGTGGTGTCTATGGCCATGTTTGTCCCATATTGATCCATTGTTATAATGAAATCAATAAATAAAAGATTTATCTCTCCCACTATGTTTTAGGTTACCCCTTAGGTCATCTCACCCTAGTTAGAGGCGGGACCAAAAGTAGCAAGGTTGGCCATTCCTTTCGTATGTGTCACCAAACCCCTCCAAATCCTGATTTTAATAAGTTTGTTAGATACTTCCCCAAGTACAAATGACATAAATTTCCAAGTCTGTCATTCTTAAAGTACCCCAGCTTGATTTTTCGATATTTTTCAGGCCCTAAAGGATGTGTAAGATTGGGTACAAACAACATTGTTTTCCCAATAAACTCACATGCTACCTAATCAGATGATGTTGTAATTTTGTGGTAACAATTTTGGCATGCCTGATGGGACTAGAAGTCAAATCTTCTATGTTTATCAAGATTGGATTTATGTCTTGGTGAATTTCTATCCCTTGGGGGCTCATTCTCAACACATCTAATGACTCCTAGGGTCATAATTCAGTGGTTTTAGAAGGGATATTTGAATACTTATAGCTATCTCTAGGAAAAGGAAGAAGAGGAAGAAGAGTATAAATATCTTCATCTCCGTGTAAAAGGACTCTTTCAAAACCTCCAACTAGTAGACCTTTTCTTCAATCTACCAGGCTTCTTAGACCGATTAGAATGGCTCAACAGCCATCACCAAATCTTTTTTCAATTACACGGCAGTAGTCCACTTTCCCTTAATGCAAAAAATCTAATTCTAGTGGAAGAATTGAAAAACATTCCATATTTCACTTGGGAGAACTACACAACTCCAATTGATCACATTGAAGACATTGTAAATGTATATGTCATACATGAGGTTGTTAAGATGGATGTGGTAGTGAAACTATTATCTTTTTCTTTTAAAGGAAATTTTTTGCAGTGGTTCAGGAGCTTAGCAACATGATCAATTCATAATTGGGATCAATTGTGTGTAGCTCTCTATAATCATTTTGGAGAGAGAGAAGATAATTTATCTCTTTTCAATCAGTTGACCACAATCAAGAAAGAACCAAATTAACATATGTCTGACTTTAATTTCATATTCCAAAGAACATGGGATAGGATTCCAATTTTTGTAAAACTAACTACTGAAGGTACATTTCTCTATTTCCTTTAAGCTCTAAATTATGATATATCTATCATGATACAATCTATGGGAGTAATTACCTTGCTAGGAGCTTACGCCATAGCCATTAGAGCTAATAATTATCTAATTCAATCTAGTTAATTTGCACCTAGGCCACCTATGCTAATTTATCTAGGAATGGGGAATCCTAGTTCTTGTAAAGCACCTATATTGGCTCATATCCCAACTCCCAAAATTGGAATTCTAATGAATATTATACCTCTTCTAACACCTCAACTGAGCTTCAAGAAGTCATGAAATTATTACATAATCTAGGTAATGAGTTGGTAACAATTAAGAGGTAAGAAGCTGAAAATTTCAGACCTTATCAGCCTCAAGCTCAACCAAATTGGCCTCCATATCAGCCAAATAGACCTCCAGCTCAAAATACAAACTAGAACCAAAAACAACCTCCCACTATGAGTCCATTTCATCCGTACAATCCTAATGTTGTTTCTACATCTAGAGCCTTGGTTTAAGTCTAGAATAACCTTACACCAGAATATGAATGGTATTTCCCTTATGATCAACCTCATAATCAATCAGCATGCTTCAATGATACTCTAAATCAAGCCTTAATGGTAAAAATTGTCAATGTGTCTCAAGAAATGAGCTAAGAAGAAAATAAATAGCAAGCAAGCACTCAAAAATAACCTCCAAGTGAGACTTCACTTGTGAAGTGACAAGTTGAATATTTTTATGGGATGAATCAAGCTCATGTTAGTCCAAATTCATAGCACCCCCAAATGAGTTATGGATCTGATTTTCTAAGGGAAATTTATTTAGTGTGATTACACAACATTGAGCTTTCCCAAAGTGTGTGACCTTTGCAAATGGGGAAAGCTCTCTAGAGAAGGTTGTTTCCTCTTCCTAAACTACCTACCACAAGCTATTCTAGTGTAGGAAAGCTAATCTAACCTAATCTAACTTCCAAGGAGACAAGGAGAGGAAGAAAACAAGGGAAAAAAAGAGCCTACACTAAAACGGCGATACACCGGAGAAGGAAAGTGTTGATTATCTATCAAAACTGCCATGGAATAAGAAGAGGTGAGCAATGGAAAGGATGGACAAGTGTATCACATACCAAAGATGGATTTCATATAGAAAATATTCCAAAACTCCATCAACATAGCTCCAAAACCTGAAATGAACATCCAAACATGCACAAATACCCTGTAATGAAGAAAGGTAAGGAAAACAACAAAGAAAATGAGCCAAGGATGGACAAATGCATCACAAAAACATGTTTTTTATTTGCTCAGAATTTACACAGTGCATCATTTCAAGGGTAAGAGGAAAAAATACCATTATAGAGTAGGGGAGGAGGTTCAAACTCCATTTTTGACCTTGGGGAAGAAAATAAGGGAGAGGTAGAGAAGAAGGATGAACAACCTTTTACAAATGAGCCAAAACTTGCTTTTAATCGATGAAAATGCATAATAGAGGAGAGAGAATGTGAGAAATCTATTTTTTGCACCCACCAACTAACAGAATCCATTAAAATAGTAAGGGCACCTCTGTAAATCCACTTCCCAATGCATTCGAGCCTGCAGGAGAAGAAATTGCCCATACCTCATTAAATCTAGTAGATGGAAATCTATTTTTTTGCCTTTTCCAGTGCTAGAGATGTTTTTCCAATTTTCTCCCATGAATCTTCACTAAATCAAAAATTGAAGCTTCAATCGTATAGAGGATGTCAACATCTTTCCAATGACACCAATATCATGAAAACTTGAGCTCTGGTTTGAAAGATATGGCCCTCTGAAGATTTAGGGCAAAACTGGTAAAAAAACAAAGTCAAAATTGGCGTCGGCGGTGTCAAAATTTAAATTTTTCCCTTTTGGAAATATTTCCAAAAAAATTCTATGGCCCCTTAGGTCTGCATGACACATGTTGAATTCTGATTGGCTGGGGGGTCGAAGCCAACATTTAACCCTTTCAGGGAAAAAGTGTAAACTTTTCCAAGGTTTTTAACGCCCCGCCGATGTGCTGATGACATGTCATAAAAATGACACGTGTCGGCCTCTGATTGGCGCAGAGGTGTGCTTCATTTTCTTCCTTCATGGGCCCATGGCCTCAAACTTCACCTTTTTCCCTTTTTTAAATTTTGTAAAAAATCTCAAACACCTCCGCATCCCCATGCTCACGCATGACACGTGGCACCATCTACATGATCCACGGGCCGAAAACATGTGCGTTTTCCCTCTCTTTTCAAATTGGAAAAATTTCCCAAAAAATATCCACACCCTACTCTCTTGATGACACATGGTGCCTTCTTATTTGGCACAGTGGTGTGGCCCAAATTTTTCTCTTCTCGTTTGCGGGCTCACAGACCGATTTTTGACTTTAATTTTTTAGCCCAAAAAGGTTGTGTCACAATTTACTCCCTAGCCCCACGAGTCTGTTTCTTCCCTTTGTCAGGCCCATGGGCCAAATATTTCCTTTGCGCCCTTTTTCCGTAACAAGGGCTAAGTGCCCAAATTTACTCCCTGTCTCCACCGATCCGCCAATTTCCTTGGCAAATTTTTCAACTTAGCTCCGCGGACCCGCCCAGGGAAAAATTTTAACTGTTACCTCCGCCAAGCCATAATTCAAAAAATACAAGGAGTTAGGATGAATTTTTTACCTTTCTGGAAAGGTGAGAAAATCCTCTATCTAATGAAAATATACCCAGAAAATCGAGTCCATTAAGTGTGCAAAAAAATTATTTTTAAGTACTAGCAAAGGAAAAGGAGGAGGAGTTAGCCCAAAATAAGCATGGGCTTATTTTAGATAACACTTTTGGCACATTGGAGGGGACATCTTCCTACTACATGAAAATACCAGCTTCCTTGAAGCATCCATTGGGCATGGAAGCATGATAGATAGCCTACAAACTGATCCTCTACTTGAAAACTTCCCTTTTAAGCCTCTTGGAAACCACTAAAAACTGAAATTGGTTGTGACCAAAAGCCAAAACAATGCACTGTGTAAGAGTAAAACCAACACCACAAATACTATGTACAAACATAAAAATCATACATACCCCAAGTGGGATATGCAGAGTATGCATAACCACTTCTTTTATTAAAAAAAAACCTACCTACACTACTCTAACTGGAAGTAAATGTGAGCTAAATAAAACATGCAACTAGTTGTGCAAAATACCTTCCTTTCTTCAAAATGGGAAACCATGCAATTGATTTGGAGTTGATCATGGTTGGTTGGTGTTATCCAAAATTCACCCCCCAGGGTATATTTGATAACATGCATCAGAATATTCAAGTCCCAAGCAAGTAGATCGCTTCAAGGCAAAAAATCATGTTTCTGGGGCCCCCTCTGCTTCTTTCTAGCTCTCCTGTCCAAGAAGAAAAGAGCAAGTTCTAAAAAAGGGTGCAAAATTTGCAAAAAACAAGCTTGGGGCAGAAAAAATCATGAAAATTGGCTAAGTCCTAGCCCAGGTAGCACTTGGGACAATTGGGATGTCAGAGCACGAACTGACCAAAAGGCCGCCAGGTGGTCCGCGTAGCAAAGGGACATCCGGGCCGTGGGGACACATGGGACGCGAAAGGGAGAACCGGCCGAAGGTAAAAACAAATCGACTAACTACTGTGTAGAACAGGGTGGGACATCTGGGCTGCAAGGACGCGAAGGATGCGAACCGCCCGGATCGGCTGAAATAGAGAACTTTCGTCCAGGAAAGTTGGGACAAAGGGACGCGTGGGACGCGAAAGGCTGAAAGATCCGAGAGCCAATCAAATCATGCCACGTGTCTTCACCTCAAAGAGGGACAGGGAATCCCGAATCAGGCAGATCGGAGTAATTTGTCCTAGATGGTTTAGGACATCCGGGCCACAAATACGTGAGGGACGTGAAGACCCAGAAAATCCGCCAGCAAATCAGAATGTGACGCGTGTCACAAGGGGAGGCGCATAAAAATTTTGACTAAGTGTTTTTGGGCCCAAAAGTTCAAAGGGCGAGGTTTGAAGGGTCGGCCCGAGCCAATAGACACAGGACACGTGTCCTAAGGCGGGGGAGTTCGGAGCTTGGGGAGGACTTGGAAAATTTGCAAAAGTCTTGAGCCAAAAAACTAAAGGGTAAAGGATGACCCATGCCCCATCCTCCAACCAAATGATGCCACGTGTCCCAAGTGGCAGGGGCGCGGGGAAAAAATGGAAATTTTCCCAAAAGTTACAAAAAGTCAAAACTTTCAAGGAAAACCCATGGGTAAGGGAAGGGGATAGAATTTCTCATCCAATCAGTGCCCGACACGTGTCATCCACGTGGCAGAGCGTGAATTTTTTTTTCAAATATCCGTTTTGGCCTGTTTTGTGCCCTAAAACTTCAGACCCCCATATCTTTTGATCCAGAGCTTGGATTTGCACGTTCTTTATATCATTGGAAATCTTATGAAATTCTCTACAGGATTCCATGTTCAATCTTGCATTTTGGCTCAGTTTGGAGAGAGAAAATCAAGAAACGTCTCTAGCACGGGATAATGGTCAGAAGTGACATTTCAACAACCAGTTTCAATGCAGAATGGGTCACATTCTCCTCCAATTCGGTCAAAAATGATAGGGTATGGGTTTGTAAGGTCCCCCATGCCAATTTAATGCATTTGTAGTCAGGGAGGAATGGGCTCCCAAGTTTTTGTACATTTTCTCTCTCATGGGCTCGACCTATGCAATGTAAAAGTCAGATTTGGCTCAAAAAAAAAAAGAAGATTACAAGTTTTTCATCTTTCAGCTCTGCCCTCCCTTCTTTTCTTCTCTAGGGTTGAAAATGGAGTTCAAACCTCCTCCACTGCTCTGTAATGGCATTTTTTCCTTTTACTATTGAAATGATGTTTTGTGCAAATTTCTGAAGTAACAAAAAACATGTTTTGTGATGCATCTATCCATCCTTGCTCATTTTTCGCTTGTTCTCTTCTTGCCTCTCTTCATTGCAAGTATTTGTGCATGTTTGAATGTTCATTGCAGGTCTGGAGTTGTGTTCATGGAGTTTTGGGACATTTTCTGTGTGAAATCTATCCTTGGGCCTGTGATGCATCTGTCCATCCTTCCCATTGCTCACCTCTCTTTGTTCCATGGCAGTTTTGATAGATGCTCAACATTCTCCTTCTCTGGTGTATCACCGTTTTAGTGTAGGCTTTTGTTGTTTTCCCCTTTTCTCTCTCTCTCTGTCTCCTTAGCATGGTTGGATTAGGTTTAGATTAGCTTGCCTGCACTGGAATAGCTTATGGCAGGTAGTTTAGGAGCAGGAACCAGCCTTCTTTGGAGACTCCTTTCTCATTCTTGCAAGTCCCACACTTGGAGAAAGGAGTCAATGTTGTGCAATCACACTGGATGCAAGAGTGATCAACCTAGAAATTTGATCAACATCTAGGGGTGCAGTGATTTTTCCCTAACAGTTTTGGCATGATGGGTGGGACCTTAGATGTCTTCCACTTCATCTGTTGCAGGTTGGTGTGTTCCTGTGAAGATTTCAGCCTTTAAAGGCACTTGCAAACACATATGGTGACTCCATCTGATCAGCAACCCATTTCTGAAGTTGCAGACCCTTTTTTCATCCATTTCCATCCATATTTCTTTCCATCTCTTTCATTCTTTTCCATTCCATGAAGTTTTGCAATCATGACTTCATTTCCATCATGGAACTCACATTTACAACAGCAGCAATGTTTCCCACCTCCAACATGTTCTTTAAATCCTCCAAATCAGCATTTTGAGCATATTCAAGATCAGTATGCGTACCCATATGAGCAGCAATGCCAAAGACAGTTTGGATATGAAGCATGTCAAGCACAAGGGTATGCTGGTTATGAAGACAATCAGATGCAAGATGTTGGTCTGTTGGAGAAAATCCAAAAGATGGAGGTAAAGATGGTGCAGTCTAGAGCAACAGCTCAAATGAGAGCTTTCAGAATTGGTTGTAGGACTCCTTGTCCATGGGGAGGCCCTTTTCCAAGACACTTCAGCCCTTAGGAGAAGCTGGACTTCATGATGAAGATGCTGCCCCAACTTGCACAATGGACAGCAAAAATAGAGGCCTATACACTTGTTGTTGAACAACCTTGTTAATGGGTAAGTTCTACACCATCACCTAGTTTTTCTCTTCCCATTACTCAAGCAGCACCATCTCATTTGGAATTGCAAATTCTAAATTCCCCATCTGTTGTCCCAAGTGTTGAATCCATTTCTCCATCTTTCAGTCTTCCACCACACCTCAATTCTTCTTTCCTTTTTCCTTCCAAACAGTCATCCCCTTCACAAAAGCTAAAAGAAATACCCCCTCCTCTAAAGAAACAAGAGGTTTCACCTCCTCCACCACCACAAAAAATTGCAAAATCAATTGAGTTACAACCCACTTCTCCTCTTGCATTCCCAAATCCATGTTGGGAGGATAAAAATCAGAATACCAATCAAGGAAAACAGCAGTAGAAAGAAGAGCCAAACAAAGATAAAGAAATTCAAATTCTGAAGAGTTGGGCTTTTAAATTTGGGATGACAAAGATCCCCTTAATGGTTAAACCTATAGAAGAGGTTGGATTTGGAGAAAAATGGTGGTTAGGACTGATTTTGTGGCAGTAGAAGAAGAGCAAAAATAAGAAGCAGATCAGCAGTCAGTTTACTCATAAAGTAGTGTCCATATTGGCACTCTATTTGAAGGGAATGCTGATTCAATTCAAGTTGCACATACAACCATAAAGGAAGAAAGCTCAAAAGAAGATCTTGCAGTCCCAACTTCTCCTCTAGAGTAGTAGATTGAAGAGTTTGACTTGACAAACTTCATGTTGGAGGAAGAGTTCAATCAAGAGCAAGATTGTCTTCAAACATCGGAGGAAGGAGAAGCTGCTCCAAATCCAAAAGAAGAGGAGCACAATCTAGTTGTGGAGGAGAAAAGTGCAGATCCAAGGGCTTTGAGCACAAAGTAGGCCATAGGAGAACCTTCAGTTATTCTTTCTACTTCACCCCTCTCAAGTTCTAGTACTGAAGAGGAGTTTGATCTCTTAAACTCAATGCTAGAGGGTGAAAGAAACCATGGTGATCAAGTTTCAGATCAAGAGAACACCATGGAAGAGATTGAACATTTGCAGAGGACAGTAATGAGGCAGTTTATATTTCAGATTCGGAGGACTGTTTTGATGGAGAAGAGAAGGTTGAGTTTCCACCATTCTCTCTTTCATCATCCACTTTCCAAACACAAGAGTCTGCTGTCATGAAGGAGAACATTCATTTGCAGCAGCCTGCATCCTATAGCATCTCTTTGGAACCAAGATTGGAAGATTTTAATCTTTCATGTTCTTCATTGGAGGAAGAGAAAGGACAGAGGAATTCCACCATTTCTTCCACACCATCCATCCAAGAAGGTCTACAAGAAGACTCCATTTTTGGAGTTGAAAATAAGAGCTATGGGCATATCAAACAGATCAGACCTTGCCCAATCAGGTATTTGGCTTCATTGGAGCCAAAGGAGAAGTCACAACCAGTCATGCTTGCTTCTGAGCATGAGGATGAGCTACAAAGTACCAAGGATCGGCTGTCATACCTCTTCAATCCAAATGCAGAGCAACTAAAAGAGGTATTGAATTTGCCTTCAGCTGATACCTTGATGATTTGGGTGGAAGACCAGCTTCTTGTTGATTTTCCATTCATCCAATCAGCCATGTTCAATGCCAAATCAATTGCATGGCTGCCACTTTTGAGAAAGGGAAGCTATTTCTCACAACCAATTGCAGGGTTTTTTTATCTTTCCTTTTCTCCCATTAGAGTAGAGTAGGTAGGTTTGCTTTCAGCAGAAGAAGTGCTTGTGCACACTCTGCATGTTCCATTTGGAGCTTGTATGATTTTCAGTTCTGTACATAGTTTTTGTGGTCCTGGTTTTGCTCTTGCACAGTCCATCTCAGTGGCATTTTTGGTGAGAATAGTCCATTTTAGTGGGTTTCCAAGTGGCTCAAGGAGGAGGTTTTCAAAGTTCAGATCAGTTTCAGGCTACAACTCATGACTCCATGCCCAATGGATGCTTTAGGCAACTGGTAACTTCATCCAGTAGGTGGATGACCCCGCTGAGTCACCAAACGATTATCCAAAAATCACCCCCTAGGGTAAATTTGATAACATGCATCATAATATTCAAGTCCCAGGCAAGTAGATCGATTTAAGGGAAAAAATCATGTTTCTAAGGCCCCCTCTGCTTCTTTCTAACTCTTTTGTCCAAGAAGAAAAGAGCAAGTTCTAAAAAAGGGTGAAAAAGTTACAAAAAAAAAGCTTGGGGCAGAAAAAATCATGAAAATTGGCTAAGTCCTAGCCCAGGCAGCACTTGGGACAGTTGGGAAGTCGGAGCACGAATTGGCCAAAAGGCTGCCAGGCGGTCCGCGCAGCAAAGGGACATCCGGGCCGTGGGGATGCGTGGGATGCGAAAGGGAGAACCGACCGAAGGTAAAAACAAATCGACTAACTGCTATGTAGAACAGGCTGGCACATCTGGGCTGCAAGGACGTGAATCACCCGGATTGGCCGAAACAGAGAACTTTCGTCCGGGACAGTTGGGACAAAGGGACGCATGGGACGCGAAAGGCCGAAAGAGCCGAGAGCCAATCAAATCACGCCGCGTTTCTTCGCCTCAAAGAGGGACAGGGAAGCCCGAATCAGGCGGATCAGAGAAATTTGTCCTAGACGGTTTGGAACATCCGGGCCACAAATACGCGAGGGACGCAAAGACCCGGAAAAGCCGCCAGCGAATCAGAATGTGACGCGTGTCACAAGGGGAGGCGCATAAAAAATTTGAATAAGTGTTTTTGGGCCCAAAAGTTCAAAGGGTGAGGTTTGAAGGGTTGGCCCGAGCCAATAGACACAGGACACGTGTCCTAAGGTGGGGGAGTTCGGAGCTCGGGGAGGACTTGGAAAATTTGCAAAAGTCTTGAGCCAAAAAACTAAAGGGTAAAGGATGACCCCACGCCCTGTCCTCCAACCAAATGATGCCACGTGTCCCAAGTGGCGAGGGCGTGGGGAAAAAATGGAAAATTTCCCAAAAGTTACAAAAAGTCAAAAATTTCAAGGAAAACCCGCAGGTAAGAGAAGGGGAGAGAATTGCTCATCCAATCAGCGCCCGACACATGTCGTCCAGGTGGCGGAGCATGGAAAAAAATTTCAAATATCTGTTTTGGCCTGTTTTGTGCCCTAAAACTTCAAACCCCCATATCTTTTGATCCAGAGCTCAGATTTGCACATTCTTTATATCATTGGAAATCTTATGAAATTATCTAGAGGATTCCATGGTCAATATTACATTTTGCCTCAGTTTGGAGAGAGAAAATTAGGAAACATCTCTGACACGGGATAATGGCCAGAAGTGACATTTCAACAACCAGTTTCAATGCAGAATGGGTCGCATTCTCCTCCAATTCGGTCAAAAATGATAGGGTATGGGTTTGTAAGGTCCCCCATGCCAATTTAATGCATTTTTAGTCAAGGAGGAATGGGCTCCCATGTTTTTGTACATTTTCTCTCTCATGGGCTCGACCTATGCAATGTAAAAGTCAGATTTGGCTCAAAAAAGAAAAAAAAGATTACAAGTTGTTCATCTTTCAGCTCTACCCTCCCTTCTTTTCTTCTCTAGGGTTGAAAATGGAGTTCGAACCTCATCCACTGCTCTGTAATGGCATTTTTTTCCTTTTACTATTGAAATGATGTTCTGTGCAAATTTATGAAGCAAAAAAAAATGTGTTTTGTGATGCATCTGTCCATCCTTTCTCGTTTTTTTCTTGTTCTCTTCTTGCCTCTCTTCATTGCAAGTATTTGTGCATGTTTGAATGTTCATTGCAGGTCTGGAGCTGTGTTCATGGAGTTTTAGGAAATTTTCTGTGTGAAATCTATCCTTGGGCCTGTGATGCATCTGTCCATCCTTCCCATTACTCACCTCTCTTTGTTCCATGGCAGTTTTGATAAATGCTCAACATTCTCCTTCTCTAGTGTATCACCGTTTTAGTGTAGGCTTTTGCTGTTTTCCCCTTTTCTCTCTCTCTCTGTCTCCTTGGCATGGTTAGATTAGGTTTAGATTAGCTTGCCTACACTGGAATAGCTTGTGGCAGGTAGTTTAGGAGCAGGAACCAGCCTTCTCTGGAGACTCCTTTCTCATTCTTGCAAGTCCCACACTTGGAGAAGGAGTCAATGTTGTGCAATCACACTGGATGCAAGAGTGATCAACCTAGAAATTTGATCAACGTCCAGGGGTGCAGTGATTTTTCCCTAACAGTTGGATGAGTAGAAAATCAATAATAAGCTGGTCTTCTACCCAAATTAGCAAGGTGTCAGTTGAAAGAAAATTAGATACCTCTTTTAGTTTCTTTGCATTTGGATTGAAGAGGCATTGCAGTTGATCCTTGGTGCTTTGACGCTCATACTTATTCTTAGAAGTAAGCATGCCCATTGGAAACTCCTTCTTTTGCTCCAATGAAGCCAAATACTTGATTGGGTAAGGTCTGATCCGTTGAATGTGCCCATAGCTCTGAATCTCTACTCCATAAATGGAGTCATCTCGTAGACCTTCCTAAATGAATGGCATGGGAAAAGTGGTAAAAATCTCTTGCTTTTTCCCTTCCTCTTCCCATGAAGAACATGGAAGATTTAAATCTCCCAATCTTGGTTCCAAAAGGCTGCTACAAAAAATAGACTGTTGTTCTTCATTGTTCTCCTTCATGGTAGCAGACTCTTGATGCTAAAGAATCAATGATGGAGAAGAAAATGTGGTAATTATAACTGGATCCTCATCCAAACATTATTCTAAGTCTGATAAGCAATCAAGCTCTTCAATTTCCTGCTGCAACAAATTCTCTTACTCTTGCATGGTGACTTTCAAATCTGCATTTTCTTCGCCATGTGTAGCTTAATTTTGAAACATGAAACTTGTTAATTCAAACTCATCCAAAAAATCAGATTTTTCGAGAGATGAAGTGGGAGAGAAACATGAAATTTCTTCTACCTCTTGTTCATGATTTACTACCGTTGGACCTATCTTGTTTACCTCCATAATGGCTTCATAAATCAAATCAGCCCCTTCAAATGAAAGCAAAAATTTATCAATAATGCTTCCTTCTTCTGTTGTTACAAAATTTGATCAAATCTCTTCCATTTGCTCCTCTTCAATGGGGTTTGGAGCTGATTTTTATTCCTCTTTGATGACTGATTTGGCAGCTTGGATTAGATCAAATTTTCCTTCAGGCAAAGTGTCAACATGGACACCAAACTCAGCACAAACAAACTGCTGGTATTTTTGCTCTACTGCTGTTATAAAATCAGCCTTGACCACCACTTTTCCTTCAACCTCAACCTCCTCATTTGGCTTAACCATTAGGGGGATTTTTTTAATCCTGAATTTAAGATCAAATTTTAACAAACTTTTAATCATTACATCCTTGTTTAGCTCTTATTTTTGCTACTATTCTTCTTGATTGTCATTCTGATTTTTATCCTCCCAACATGGATTTGGGAATGCAAGAGGAAGGGTGTGTTGTGGTTCAACTGATTTTTCAATTATTTTTGGTTTTGGAGGAGGTAAAACATCCTTTTTCTTTGGAGGGAATGGCTATTTGGAATGGAAAAGAGCAGAGAAATTGAGGTGGGATGAGAGACTAGGAGATGGAGAAATGGAATCAACTTTTGGGACAGTAGATGGGAAGCTTGAAACTTAACACAGCTGAAATGATACAGATTGAAAAGGGGGAAAAGAAAGAGTATGAGGTGGTGTGCTTACCCGTTGACAATGTCATTGAACACTCCTCTCATATATCTCTATACCTTCGGTCAACTTTACAAGTAATGGCAGTGTTTCAACAATGAATTCGAGTTTCTCTTGTGAGCTATAATGCCTTAGGAAAGGTCCCACCCATGGACAAGGTTCCCTACAACCAATTTCAAATGCTTTCCTTTGTGCTTGAGCCCTTGATTGCACCATGTTTTCCTCCATCTTTTGGATTTTCTCCAACAAATCTGCATTTTCTTTTTGACTGCCCTCATCATATGCGTATTCTTGTGCTTGATATGCTTCATAGCCAAACTGATTTTGGCATTGCTCAAATGGATATGTGTACTGGTTTTGAATTTGATTAAAATGCTGATCTGGAGGATTTGGAGAATGCGTTGAAGGTGGGAAACATTGCTGCTACTGAAATTATAAATTCCATGGGGGAAATGAAGTCATGATTGCACAACTTCATGGAGTGAAAGAAGAATGATAGAGATGGAAGGGAAAATGGATGAGAAATGAACAAAAATGAGTGGAAAGAAGTTATGCAACTTCAGAGATGGGTTACTAATAAGATGGAGTTGCTAGATGTGTTTTCAAGTGCCTCCAAAGGCTGAAATTTTAAACAGGAACAAATAAACCAGCAAAAAATGAAGTGACAGACCTCTTGGTCCCACTGGGCCTGCCAAAACTATTAGTGAAAATTCATAGCACCCCCAAATGAGTTATGGATATGATTTTCCAAGGAAAATTCATTTATTATGATTGCACAACATTGATTTTTCCCAAAGTGTGGGACCTTTGCAAATTGGCAAATCTCTCCAGAGAAGGTTGGTTCATCTTCCTAAACTACCTGCCACAAGCTATTCCAATGTAGGAAAGCTAATCTAACCTAATCTAACTTCCAAGGAGACAAGGAGAGGAAGAAAACAAGGAAAAAAAGATCCTACACTAAAACAGTGACACACCAGAGAAGGAAAGTGTTGATTATCTATCAAAATTGCTATGGAACAAGGAAGAGATGAGCAATGGAAAGGATGGACAAGTGCATCACAAAAAAAAGAAGGATTTGACACAGAATTTTTTTCCAAAACTCCATGAACACAGCTCCAAAAACCTGACAATTAACATCCAAACATGCAAAAATACCCTTTAATGAAGAGAGGTAAGGAAAAAAACAAATAAAACGAGCCAAGGATGGACAAATGCATCACAAAAACATGTTTTTTATTGCCTCATAGAGTTTACACAGTGCATCATTTCACAGGGTAAGAGGAAAAAATACCATTATAGAGTAGGGGAGGAGGTTGTAACTCTTATTTTTGACCCTGGGGAAGAAAAGAAGGGAGAGACATAGAAGAAGGATGAACAACCTTTTACAAAATGAGCCAAAACTGGCTTTTAATGCTCGATCAAAGTGCATAGGAAATGTGTAGAGAGAATGTGGGAAATCCATTGATTTGACATCTCCAACCACCGAAAAGATTCCATTAAAATAGTAAGGGTACCTCTCACAAATCCATTTTTCAATGCATTCGAGACATGTTGGAGAAGAAACGGATGCCATACTTCATTAAATTTTGGTGGTTGGGGGTCGGTTCTACATTTTTTGCCTTGTGCCAGTGCCAGAGATGTTTCTTCTAATTTTCTCCCACAAATCTCTGTCAAAATTCAAAAATTGAAGGGTCCATCATGTGGAGAATTTTACCCAGCTTTCCAATGATACAAAAACCATGAAAAATCTAAGCTTTGGGCCGAAATATATGCTTCTCTAAAGATTTAGGGCAAAAAATGGCAAAAAAACAGGGTCAAAATTCGGGTCGGTGCAGGCCAAAATCTTCCCTTTTTCCCTCTTTTTTAAAATTATGAATTTTTTCCAAAAATATCTCTATGGCCTACTTAGGTCCGCATGACACATGTTGCACCCTCTGAGTTGGCTCTGCAGCTTCAAAACAATATTTTTCCCCTTTTTGGGTAAAAGTGCAAACTTTTCCAAGGTCTCCCTTTGCCCCACCAATGCCCTGATGACGTGTCATAAAAATGACATGTGTCAGCCTCTTATTGGCGTGGAGGTGTGCTTAATTTTCTTCCTTCATGGGCCCACAGCCTCAAACTTCACCTTTTTCCCTTTTTTAAATTTTACAAAAATTCTCAAACAACTCCGCACTCCTGCATGACACGTGGCGCCCTCTGGATGATCCGCAGGCCGAAAACCTGCCTTTTTTGCCTCTGTTTTCAAATTGGGAAAATTTCCAAAAAAATATTTGTGCCCCGCTCTCCCAATGACACATGGTTCTTTCTTATTTGGCATGGAGGTGTGGCCCAAATTTTTCTCTTCTCCTTCGCGGGCTTGCGGGCCGATTTTTGACTTTGAGTTTTTAGCCCAAAAAAGGCTAAGTGTCGCAATTTCCTCTCTGGCCCCGCGAGTCCGCTTCTTCCCTTCATCGGCCCTGCATGGGCCAAATATTTGTCTTTGTGCCCTTTTAACCCAAAAAAGGGTTAAGTGCCCAAATTTTCTCCCTATCTCCGCCGACCCACCAATTTCCTTGGAAAATTTTTCAACTTAGCTCTACGGACCCGCCCAGGGCAAAATTTTAACTGTTACCTCCACCGAGCCATAACTCAAAAATATACAAGGAGTTAGGATGAATTTTTCACCTTTCTGGAAAGGTGAGAAAATCCTCTATCTGATGAAAATATACCCAGAAAATTTTGAGTCCCTGAAGCATGCAAAAAATCCATTTTAAGTACCAGCAAAGGAAAAGGAGGAGGAGTTAGCCAAAAATAAGCATGGGCTTATTTTGGATAACACTTTTGGCGACTCAGAGGGGTCATCTGCCTGCTAGATGAAAATACTAGCTTACCTTGAAGCATCCATTGGGCATGGAGTCATGATAGATAGCCTACAAAATGATCCTCTACTTGAAAACTTCCCTTTTAAGCCTCTTGGAAACCACTGAAAACTGAAACCGGTTGTGACCAAAAGCAAAAACAATGCACTGTGCAAGAGCAAACCAGCACCACAAAAACTATGTACAAACGTGAAAATCATACATACCCCAAGTGGGATATGTAGAGTGTGCACAAGCACTTCTTTTGCAAAAAAAAAACCTACCTACTCTACTCTAACCAGAAGCAAATGTGAGCTAAATAAAACATGCAACTGGTTGTGCAAAATACCTTCCTTTATTCGAAAAGGGAAACCATGCAATTCATTTGAGATGATCATGGTTGGTTGGATAAGGGGAAAATCAACAATAAGCTAGTATTCTACCCAAATTAGCAAGGTGTCAGCTGAAAGCAAATTCGATACCTATTTTAGTTACTCTGGCATTTGGACTTGAAGAGGCATTGTAGTTGATCCTTGGTACTTTGATGCTCATACTCATGCTCTAGAAGTAAGCATGACTAGTTGGAAACTCCTCCTTTGGCTCCAATGAAGCCAAATACCTGATTGGGCAAGGTCTAATCCTTTGAATGTGCCCATAACTCTGAAATTCTACTCCACAAATGGAGTCATCTCATAGACCTTCCTGAATGGATGGCATGGAAGAAATGGTAAAAATATCTTGACTCTTTCCCTTCTTTTCCCATGAAGCACATGGAAGATTTAAATCTTCCTAATCCTGGATCCAAAAGGCTGCTATACAAAATGTTTTTGTTCTTCAATGTTCTCCTTCGTGGCAGTGGGCTCTTGATGTTGAAGAAACGAATGATGGAGAAGAAAATGTTGTAATTTTAGCTGGCTCCTCCTCAAACATTCCTCTAAGTCTGATAAACAATCAAACTCTTCGCTATTCCTACTGCAACAAAGCTCTCTTCCTCTTGCATGGTGACCTTCAAATCTGCATTTTCTTTCACCATGTGTAGCTTCATTTTCAAACATGAAACTTGGCCAATTCAAACTCATCCAAAAAATTAGATTTTTGAAGAGATGAAGTGGGAGAGAAACATGAAATTTCTTGTGCCTCTTTGCTTATAATTCAATGCCTTTGGACCTGTTTTGTTCACCTCCATAATGGCTTCATCAATCAAATCAGCCCCTTCAAACGAAATCAAAAATTTATCAATAATGCTTCCTTCTTCTTCTGTTGCAAAAAATGATCTTAATCTCTTCCATTTGCTCCTCTTCAATGGGGTTTTGGAGGTGGTTTTTCTTCCTCCATAATGACTGATTTTGTAGTACAAATTGGATTAGAAACTTTTCCTTTGCGAAAAGTGCCAACATGGACACCCAACTCATCACAAACAAATTGTTGTTCCTTCTTGCTCTCACTACTAATATAAAATCAGCCTTGTTTACCACTTGTCTACCCAACTCCAACTTCCTCTTTTGGCTTCACCATCAAGGGGATTTTTGTAATCCCAAATTTAAGAGCCAAACGCAACAAACTTTTAATTTTTATCATCCTTGTTTAGGGTCTTCTTTTTGATGCTGTTGTTCCTTGACTTGGCATTCTTATTGTTTTCTTCCCAACATGGATTTGGGAATGCAAGAGGAGGGGTGGGTTATGGTTCAACTGATTTTTAAATTATTTGTGGTTTTGGAGGAGGTAAAACTTCATTTTTCTTTGGAGGGAATGGCTGTTTGGAATGGAAAAGAGCAGAGATATTGAGGTGGGATGGGAGACTAGGAGATGGAGAAATGGAATCAACTTTTGGGACATCAGATGGGAAGCTTGAAACTTGACATTGCTGAAATGATATAGATTGAAAAGGGGAAAAGAAAGAGTATGAGGTGGTGTGCTTACCCATTGACAAGGTTGTTGAATACTCCTCTCATACACCTCTATTCCTTCAGTCCATTTTGCAAGTAATGGGGCAGCATGTTCTACAATGAAGTCCAAGTTTCTCTTAAGGGCTATAATGCCTTGGAAAAGGTCCCACCCATGGACAAGGTGCCCTACAACCGATTCTGAAATGCTTTCCTTTGAGCTTGAGCCCTTGATTGCACCATGTTTGCCTCCATATTTTGGATTTTCTCCAACAAATCTACATTTTCTTCTTGACTGCCCTCATTATATGCGTATCCTTGTGCTTGATATGCTTCATAGCCAAACTTATTTTGGCATTGCTCATATGAATATGCATACTGGTTTTGGATTTGATCAAAATGTTGATCTAGAGGATTTGGAGAATGTGTTTGAGAGGTGGGAAACATTACTGCTATTGTAAATTATGAAAATTCCATGGGGGAAATGAAGTCATGATTGCACAACTTCATGGAGATGAAAGAAGAATGAAAGAGATGGAAGGAAAAATGAGAGAAAATGAATGGAAAGAAGATTTTCTACTTTAGGGATGGGTTGTTGATCAGATGGAGTCACTAGATGTATTTACAAGTGCCTCCAAAGGATAAAATTTTAAACAGGAACAGATTAACCTAAAAAAAAATGAAGTGGAAGACCTCTTGGTCCCACCAGGCATGCCAAAAAGATATGTTGTTGTTTGCATGTTGAAATATAGTGTCCCAAAATTCACAACACCCCTAAATGAGTTATAGATCTACTTTTCTAAGGAAAATTCATTTGGTATGATTGCACAACATTGAGCTTTCCCAAATTATGGGACCTTTGCAAATGGGGAAAGCTCTCCAGAAAAGGTTGGTTCCTCTTCCTAAACTACCTGCCACAAGCTATTCTAGTGCAGGCAAGCTAATCTAACCTAATCTAACTTCCAAGGAGACAAGGAGAGGAAGAAAACAAGGAAAAAAAGAGCCTACACTAAAACAGTGATACACTAGAGAAGGAAAGTGTTGATTATCTATCAAAACTGCCATGGAACAAGAAGAGGTGAGCAATGGAAAGGATGGACAAGTGCATCATAGACCAAAGATGGATTTCACACAGAAAATGTTCCAAAACTCCATGAACATAGCTCCAAAACTTGTAATGAACATCCAAACATGCACAAATACCCTGTAATGAAGAGAGGTAAGGAAAACAACAAAGAAAACGAGCCAAGGATGGACAAAAGCATCACAAAAACATGTTTTCTATTTTCTCAAAATTTACACAGTGCATCATTTCACGGGTAAGAGGAAAAAATTCCATTATAGAGTAGGAGATGAGGTTCAAACTCCATTGTTGACCCTGGGGAAGAAAAGAAGGGGAGAGGCAGAGAAGAAGGATGAACAACTTTTTACAAATGAGCCAAAAACTAGCTTTTATCGCTCGAACCGAATGAAGGAAATGAGAAAACATGGGAAAATCGATTTTTGACATCTCCAACCACTCAACAAGATCCATTAAAATAGCAAGGGAACCTTCTGAAAAATCCACATTTCCAATGCATTCAAGCCATGCTGGAGCAAGAAACAAACCCATACTTCATTAATTTTGGTGGTTGGGGATCGGTTTTGCAATTTTTTCATGCCAGAGACATTTTTCCAATTTTTCTCACATGCAATCCTCAATTAAAATTCAAAAATTTAAGCTATCCATCATGTAGAGAATTTCACCATCTTTCCAATGATATAAAAATCATGAAAATCTCGAGCTCTGGTATCGAAAGATATGGCCCTTTGAAGATTTAGGGAAAAAATGGTTAAAATTAGGGTCAAAATTTGGGTTCGGCGGGGCCAAAATCCTCCCTTTTTCCCTCTTTTTTTAAATTGGGAAATTTTTCCAAAAAATCCATCGTGCCCCTCACTCCTCTGCATGACACATGTTGCTTCCTGATTGGTCCGTGGCCTTCAAAAACAACATTTTTCCCTTTTCGGGGTAAAAGGGAAAACTTTTCCCAAGGTCTCCCAACGCCCCGACCGATGCATTGTCTGACATGGACATGATATGATTGGCATCTTATTGGAAATGATTGGCTGCATTTTCTTCCTTCACGAGCAATCCTCAAAATTTCACCTTACGCGCTTTTTTAAATTTTGGCCAAAAATTCAAACAAATCCTTCATCCCCCGTGCTCCCACTGCTGAGACACATAGCGCACATTATGATTGGTGCAGGGGCCTTAACCTACCTTTTTTCCCATTCTCCTTTGCAAAAATTTTTAACCTTTGATTTTTTAGCCAAAAGGCTAAGTGTCAACAATTCTCCCTGGCCCTTCATATTCAGTGCGGAGGTGCAGTTCCCTTCCTTCGTCCTTCATCAGGCCACGGGCCAAAATTTCACTTTGTGCCTTTTTTTCCCCAAAAAGGGCTAAGTGCCAAATTTCCTCTCCCCGTGCCTCTACCCTTTTTCAACGTGCACCAAATTTTCCTTGGCAAAATTTATTTCCACAACAAGGGCTAAGTGCACCAAATTTTCCGCCTGTCTCCGCCTGAGCCACCAATTTCCTTGGAAATTTTTTCTTCTTACCTCTGCGGGCCCGCCCAGGGAAAATTTTCACTGTTAACTCCATGCAAGCCATAACTCAAAAAATACAAGGAGTTAGGATGAATTTTTTACCTTTCTGGAAAGGTGAGAAAATTTTCTATCTGATGAAGTCATACCCAGAAAATTTTCAGTACCTGAAGCATGCAAAAAATTCATTTTAAGTACCAGAAAAGGAAAAGGACGAGGAGTTAGCCAAAAATAAGCATGGGCTTATTTTGGATAACACTTTTGGCGACTCAGAGGGGATCATCTACCTACTAGATGAAAATACCAGCTGCCTTGAAGCATCCATTGGGCATGGAGTCATGATAGATAGCCTACAAACTAATCCTCTACTTGAAAACTTCCCTTTTAAGCCTCTTGGAAACCACTGAAAACTTGGAGTTGGACTTCACCAAAAGCCAACCGAATGCACTATGCAAGAGAAAAACAACACCACAAAAACTATGTACAAATTGAAAATCATACATACCCCAAGTGGGATATGTAGAGTTTGCATAAGCACTTCTTTTGCTGGAAAGAAACCTACCTACTCTACTCTAACCAAGAGCAAAGGGAACTCAAACAAAATCCTGATAACTGGTAGGGAGAAATAGCTTCCCTTCTTCAAAAATGGTAGCCATGCAACTAATTTGGCACTGAATCATGGCTGGTTGGATGAGTGAAAAACTAACAATAATAGCCATTCCTCCACCCAAATCATCAAGGTATCAACATTAATGGAAAGTATACCTCTTTAAGCTGACTCTGGCATTGGATTCCTAGGCATTGATGATGACCCTTGGTACTTTGATGACTCATCCTCATGCCATGAAGTAGGCATGACTAGTTTTGGTCTCTCCTTTGGCTCTAATGAAGCCAAGTACCTGATTAGGCCATGGTCTGATCTGTTGGATGTGCCCATAGCTCTGAATTTCTACTCCAAAAATGGAGTCATATCGTAGACCTTCCTGGAATGAATGGCGTGGGAGAAGCGGTAACAATATCTTGCTCTTTCCCTTCCACTTCCCATGAATAACATGGAAGATTTAAATCTCCCAATCTTGGTTCCAAAAGGTTGCTACAAAAAATAGCAAACTGTTGTTCTTCAATGTTCTCCTTCGTGGCAGCAGGCTCTTGATGCTGAAGAACAAATGATGGTGAAGAAAATGTTGTAATTTCAACTGGCTCCTCATCCAAACATTCTTCTAAGTTTGATAAGCAATCAAACTCTTCAAGTCTTCCAGCTGCAACAAAGTCTCTTCCTCTTGTATGGTGAATTTCAAATCTGCATTTTCTTCTGCCATGTGTAGCTTCATTTTCAAACATGAAACTTGGTCAGCTCAAACTCATCCAAAAAATCAGATTTTTGGAGAGATGAAGTGGGAGAGAAACATGAAATTTCTTGTGCATCTATTTTTCATGATTCACTGCCTTTGGACTTGTCTTTTTTACCTCCATAATGGCTTCATCAATCAAACCAGCCCCTTCAAACGAAAGCAAAAATTTATCAATAATGTTTCCTTCTTCTATTGTTACAAAATCTGATCTAATCTCTTCCATTTGCTCCTCTTCAATGGGATTTGGAGCTGATTTTTCTTCCTCTTTGATGACTGATTTGGCAGCTTGGATTAGATCAACTTTTCCATCAGGCAAAGTGCCAACATGGACACCAAACTCAACACAAACAAACTGCTTGTCTTTTTGCTCTATTGTTGTTATAAAATCAGCCTTGTCCACCACTTGTCTTTCAACCTCAACCTCCTCCTTTGGCTTAACCATCAAGGGGATTTTTGTAATCCCAAATTTAAGAGCCCAACTCTTAAAAAACTTTTAATCATTTACTTCCTTGTTTAGCTCTTCTTTTCTCTGTTGTTCTTCTTGACTGGCATTCTAATTTTTATCCTCCCAACATGGATTTGGAAATGCAAGAGGAGGGGTTGGTTATGGTTCAACTAATTTTTCAATTATTTTTGGTTTTGGAGGAGGTAAAAATTCATTTTCTTTGGAGGGAATGGCTGTTTGGAATGGAAAAGAGCAGAGAAATTGAGGTTGGATTGGAGACTAGGAGATGGAGAAATGGAATCAACTTTTGGGACAGCAGATGGGAAGCTTGAAACTTGACATTGCTGAAATGATACAGATTGAAAAGGGGGAAAAGAAAGAGTATGAGGTGGTGTACTTACCCGTTGACAAGGTCATTGAACAATCCTCTCATATATCTCTATTCCTTCAGTCCACTTTGCAAGTAATGGCAGCATTTCAACAATGAAGTCAAGTTTCTCTTGTGGGCTATAATGCCTTGGTAAAGGTCCCACCCATGGAAAAGGTTCCCTACAACTAATTCCAAATGATTTCCTTTGTGCTTGAGCCCTTGATTGTACCATCTTTGCCTCCATCTTTTGGATTTTCTCCAACAAATCTGCATTTTCTTCTTGACTGCCCTCATCATATGCATATTCTTGTGCTTGATATGCTTCATAGCCAAACTGATTTTTGCATTACTCATATGGATATGCGTATTGGTTTTGAATTTAATCAAAATTCTGATCTGAAGAATTGGCAGAATGCGTTAGAGGTGGGAAACATTGTTTCTTTTGAAATTGTAGATTTTGTGGGGGAAATGAAGTCATGATTGCACAACTTCATGGAGTGAAAGAAGAATGATAGAGATGGAAGGAAAAATGGATGAGAAATGAACGAAAATGGGTGGAAATAAGGTCTCCAAATTTAGAGATGGGTTTCTAATCAGATGGAGTCGCCAGATGTGTTTGTAAGTGCCTCCAAATCCTGAATTTTTAAACAAGAACACATCAACCTGCAAAAAATGAAGTGAAAGACCTCTTGGTCCCACTGGGCGTGCCAAAACTATTAGTGAAAATTCACAACACCCCCAAATGAGTTATAGGTAAGCTTTTCTATGCAAATTCATTTGGTGTGAGTGCACAACATTGAGCTTTCCCAAAGTGTGGGACCTTTGCAAATGGGGAAAGCTCTCCAGAGAAGGTTGGTTCCTCTTCCTAAACTACCTGCCACAAGCTATTCTAGTGCAGGCAAGCTAATCTAACCTAATCTAACTTCCAAGGAGGCAAGGAGAGGAAGAAAACAAGGAAAAATAGAGCCTACACTAAAATGGTGATACACTAGAGAAGGAAAGTGTTGATTATCTATCAAAACTACCATGGAATAGGAAGAGGTGACAATGGAAAGGATGGACAAGTGCATCACATACCAAAGATGGATTTCACACAGAAAATGTTCCAAAACTCCATGAACACAGATCCAAAACCTGTAATGAACATTTAAAGAGGAACAAATACCTTGTAATGAAGAGAGGTAAGGAAAACAACAAAGAAAACGAGCCAAGGATGGACAAATGCATCAAAAAAATACGTCTTTATTTGCTCAAAATTTACACAATGTATCATTTCATGGGTAAGAGGAAAAAATGCCATTACAGAGTAGGGGAGGAGGTGTAAACTCAATTTTTTACCCTAGGGAAGAAAATATGGGAGAGGCAGAGAAGAAGGATGAACAACCTTTTACAAATGAGCCAAAACTAGCTTTTAATCGATGAAAACGCATAACAAAGGAGAGAGAACGTGGGAAATCCATTTTTTGCACCCACCAACTAATAGCATCCATTAAAATGGAAAGGGAACCTCTAAAAATCCACTTCCCAACACATTCAAGCCTTCAAGACATGAAATTTCCCATACCTCATTAAATCTAGTAGATGGAAATCTGATTTTTTGCCTTTTCCATTGCCAAAGACATTTTTCCAATTTTCTCCTACAAATCTTCACCAAAATCCAAAATTGAAGCTTCAATCATGTAGAGGATGTCAACATATTTCCAATGACACCAAAATCATGAAAAATTGAGCTCTGGTTCGAAAGATATGGCCTTCTGAAGATTTCAAGAAAAACTGGTAAAAAACAGAGTCAAAATTGGGGTCAGCGGGGTCAAACTTTAAATTTTTCACTTTTGAAAAAATTTCCCAAAAAAATCTGCAGCCCCTCAAGTCTACATGATAGGTGTCAAATTATTATTGCTTAGGGGTTCAAAGCCAACATTTAACCCTTTCAGGGCAAAAGTGCAAACTTTTCTAAGGTCTCCCGACACCCCGCCAATGCGCTAATGACGTGTCATAAAAATGACACGTGTCGGCCTCTGATTTTCGCGGAGGTGTGCTTCATTTTCTTCCTTCACAGGCCCGCGTCCTCAAAATTTTCCTTTTTCCTTTTCTTAAATTTTTTTAAAATTCTGAAACAACTCCGCATCCCTGCACTCTCGCATGACATGTAGCACCCTCTGGATGATCCGTGGGCCAAAAACCTGCATTTTTTCCCTCTATTTTCAAATTGGGAAAAAATCCCAAAAACTATTTGCACCTGGTGGTGCGTACCAAATTTTTCTCTTCTCCTTTGTGGGCTCACGGGCCGATTTTTGACTTTGAGTTTTTAGCCCAAAAAGGCTAAGTGTCACAATTTCCTCCCTAGCCCCGCTATTTGGTTTCTTCCCTTTATTAGGTCCGTGGGCCGAATATTTCCTTTGCGCCATTTTTCCACAACAAGGGATAAGTGCCCAAATTTTCTCCTTGTCTCCGTCAACCCACCAATTTCCTTGGCAAATTTTTCAACTTAGCTCCACGGACCCGCCCATGGCAAAATTTTAACTCTTACCTCCGCCAAGACATAACTCAAAAAATACAAGGAGTTAGGATGAATTTTTTACCTTTCTGGAAAGGTGAGAAAATCCTCTATCTGATGAAAACATACCCAAAAAATTTTGAGTCCCTAAAGCATGCAAAAATATCATTTTAAGTACCAACAAAGGAAAAGGAGGAGGAGTTAGCCCAAAATAAGCATGGGCTTATTTTGGATAACAGCTCCTTCTCATCGTGTGGTAGCTAACACAAGATCTAAGAAAATAAATATAGAGGAGGGACACTCATCAAATGTCATTGTTCCTTAACCTTTCACCCCAATTTAAGGATTTGGTAGTTCAAATGCAGATCTAAGATCACAAAATCATCCTAGAGTACCTATTGTAGTAACTCATGTGTAAGAGAAAGTTGTGTTAGGAAAATGGTAGCAAAAGGACAACCCACTTCCATTTAACATCATTGATCATATGAAGAGAGTGAACATGAGCATTTTAATGTGGGATTCACTAGTAATTATGGGGTAGAAATCTTTATTGCAAGTATCCATGGCCAACATATCCATTCCAAATCATGCACCCAATGATCATGACAAGGTACTAAGTAATGTAACTTAACAAGAAGAAGGTCATCTGAAGGGAAATATGAAACCTCCACCATTTTACATATATTTGATCATTATAAATAGCCTTGTACATAATTACATGATAGAGTCGGGTGCAAGCAACTCAGTAATGCCCAAGAAAATTACAGATCAGTTGGTTTTAAGTTACAAAACCATCTCTAAAGGAGTGGTACAATTGGACGGGAAAATGGTGACAACTGTTGGAGTGATCAAAGGATTGAATCTTATATTGCATGCATGCCCAAATGTCAATGTTCAACAAGACATATCAGTCATTAACCTACCACCACTCTTTACCTTGTACTTATCTCAAGATTTCACCACTAAGATTGGAGTATACTTATCATCTAATTGGTCACACATGCTCTTCAAAACAAGGTATGCAGCTAATGCTACAATTAGATCAGAGATAATTACAAATTATCACATCAAGCCTCACGTACCAAGTCAAATCAATGCCAATTTCTCATCTTTTGATCAATAATACTACCTAAACACTTTAGAGACAGATACTAAAGTTAGAGGAATTTCATATTTGACTTTAGATGAATGGGGAAACAAGAGGCATAGCTATGATCCATACAAAGAAATAGAAGCATCTGAGTTGGGCATTTATTACTTATACGAAAAAAACCCACCTCTTACTAGCATCACCAAACCAAATGATGAATATGAGAACGAAGTCTAGAAAATGTTATTTGATGGTTTTAGGAGCAGTCAAGGTGCAGGAGGAGTAATGTTTGTATCTGCTGAAGGTAACAAATATTACTAAGCCTTCCATTTTCAATTCAATTGTTTGAATAACAGAGTTGAGTATGAAAATCTAATCCATGGATTACAGTGGGTAAGGAAGAGACGTATCAAGAACTTACAAGTTTTTGTAGATAGTGACCTGATTGTAAATCAGATTAGAGGGATTAATGCTACTAAGAATGATCTTATTAAGAGCTATAAACATTGGGTATGGGATCTCATTGAATACTTTGAATATTTTAACATTGATTCCATTCCAAGAAGGAGAAATGAGGTTGCGGATAGGCTTGCAGCAATTGGAGCAACATTTGATGTTAAAAGTGTCAAGAAATATCAAACTCGGCCTCATATCAAAGTGGTTGTGAGACAGGCTATTTCATACAATAACACTAGTTAGAAAGTGTTCAAGAATGACTAGAAAATCGTCAACTTCTTACAAGAGGAAGCTGAGTTATCCTAAAAAATTCAAGGCAAACTGGGATAGCAATATGGTGATCAAATCATCCAGCTGAAAATGAACAAGCTTCCGAAAGGTTTGGTAACTCTTTAGTCAATCTTCAATCCCGAAAAACAAACACCATGGTTAAGGGAGAGGATTTAGTGTCCATTTAAGTAGGTGAAGGAAAGATACTCCAAATTGGAAAAGTAAGTACTCATCAAGAAAAATATGATTTCATTTAACTTTGTCAAGAGTTTTCAGATATATTTTCTTGGATTTATAAATATTTGAGAGGTTTTTATTCAAGATTGGAACAACATACTATTTAAATGAATCCAAAATCCAAGCCCATCAGACAAAATCATATGCTAGTAAATGCTCATATTGAGCCTCTCATGAGGAAGGAATTGAATAATATCATTAATTCAAGTATTATTTTTCCAATCAAACACTCATCATGGTAGTGAATCTGGTGCCAATGAGAAAAAGAAATGGAGAAATCAGATTGTGTGTGGATTTTCAGGATTTGAATAGAGATTCTCTGAATGACCACTATCCACTTCTTTCTATGGATCAAATCTTGAAAGTAGGAGATGGATCAGAAAGGTTATCATTCCTAGTTGGATACTCAAGATATAACCAAGTCATGGTGAAAGAGGAGGATCAATTCAAAACATCTTTCACCAAAAAATGGGGTACATACATTTATAGGAAGATTCCATTTCAGATATTAAATATCAGAGTGAAATTTCAGAGGGCTATGGACATGGCGTTTAAGGGACCGATTACAAAATGGTTCTTGTTTCTCTTGATGATATCACAGTATTCTCTAAGAACGCATATGATCACCTTTCTCATCTCAGGAAAGTGTTTCAAAGATGTAGGAAGTTTGGAGTATGTTTGAATCTTAAGAAATGTATATTCTTGGCACACAAAGGTAAGCTCTTAGGCCACATTGTTTCAAAGGAAGGGTTGACTATTGATCCAGAAAGAGTTGAAGTTATCCATGCACTACCTTTGGGAAGTCATAAGAAGGATCTCCAAGGCTTCTTGCAGAGAATACATTTTGTTTGAAGGTTCATGCCTAATTTGACCAGTCTTGTTAAGCCATTGAAAATGATGTTGACTAAGAGTATGGCATTCAAATAGACAGTAGAGGGAAAAGAGAGTTTCGAGGCCATTAAGCAAGCAATCTCACAATCCCCCACTCTCATCAACCCATATTTTTTGAAGGACTTTATCCTTTATGCTTTTGGTGGTTTAGAAAAAATATCTGCCATTTTGGTGTAAATGAACAAGGGTTTGAGTAGGCCATTTTTTTCTTTAGCAAAAGCCTGAAAGACTATGAGGTGACATATTCTTTCATTGAAAAGCATCTCCTCACTGTTATAAGGATTTTAAAGAAGTTTAGACACTTGGTTTCAAACAACAAGATTCAGTTTCTAGTGTCTCATTTCATAGTGAAGGATTTTATCTTAAACAAGGACTTGAATGAAAAAAGGGTATGTTGGATTACCCGTGTCATGGAATATGACATTGAGGTCAAGATAACTAATTTGTTCCATGGAAAAGGTTTGTGTGAACATTTGGTTTTAAATCAACATGTTGGATCAAAGGATGAAGAGAGAGATGTTATAATACTCCAAGATGATCAAGAGCAAGCAGAAAATGATATACCCACTCCTTGTTAGACCAAATACATGATCAAATTCCTTTAAATAGGTTTATGCCCTCCAAGACTCAACAAATCCAAAAGAAGGTATTTTAGGCTCCAATCCATTATGTATGTCATCATTTACGACATTTTGTTCATGAAATATATCAATATTGTTCTCTTGAGATGTGTTTTGAATGATCAAACTGAGAAAGTGCTACATGAATTCCATGGTATATGTTCTCTTCTACCCATCTACGCACATCAAACTCAGGTCTAGTGTTGAATATCTGAGAAAGCTCGTCCTCTGTGCTCTTGAACCATGTTTCAACACTTTTTAAGGTTAGACAATCTGTCATCACGCATTACAGGGGAAAATATGCATGTCATTTATCACAACAAATTTGAAAATAGGTTCCCGCAACGAAACCTAGATGCAGTCATAGTTTATACCCTTAGACCAATAGTCTAATCCCATGCCCACCGGCCTATCACCCAGTGGGTGCTGGGTGTTCACCCATGACACGCATGGGCACCAAGCCTCTACTTTATGTGAGCCTTGTGAGAATGCATCATCTTATGACATATATTCAAATGAAAATGAGTATAAAAGAACCATGCAAAATTCAAAGAACATAGAATGATTTTTCATCTCATTGCATTCAGAAAAGAGAAATAACAAGTAGCATATATGTAACTAGTCCATTCATAAGGGAAATGCATAAGGAATATACTCATGGACACGTATATGGTTTACAATAGAGCCTTATATTCATATTAACATGTTTTAGGTACCACATTACATTCCATGAAACCATTACAGACCTTCATATCAAAATGTAGAGTCAAGTCATGCATTAGAAATGGACTATGTTCATCACATTACATAAATGAATTCAGACCCATCCCTCTAAATGTGCCATGATGCCTATATTCTCCTAATCCCTAACCCTTAGAAACATCCATTATGTTTCTACAGAGCTTCGCCTCTCTTCAACTCACTTTCCACTCTCTGCATCTCCATCAATCTATTTTTATTCTATCGGGTACTTATATTTATAACCTTAGCAACTACCGCTGTGCCTTTCTAAATTTATAGATCGATTACCAAGTGTCAAAGTGGTCCTCCATGAGAGCATGCCTTCTCATATCCAATCTCTTCACTCTTTACAATGATGTCTTCTAGAACCTTCCATCGCATGCTTGGAATATTCTCTTTTTGATCCCACAGTCACTAGGCTATCACCTTATCTACAAGGGTCATGCTTTCCTCATGTGCTTCCTGGGATGCTGGATATGGATAAGTCCAAAACCTTTCTTGCACATGTGCCATGTGTTCTGTGAAACCCTGCTAGAACCCTTCCCTACATGCCTTCAACCCATGTGCCCTTCTTCAACTAGGTCCCACGCACCCAATCACCTTCTAAGCCTTAGCCAATATTCCGGGGCACAACATCACCCCATACTCTGCATGTTCTCCATCCTCGGAAACACTCTTCAAATAATAAGTATGGGAGGATCCTTATAATTGTTGGAAAGAAAGAATAAGGGAATGAAGAAATGGGGAAAAGAATGAAAGAATAGGGAACTTGTTTATTTTCAGAGGAGGAGAGGGAAATCCTTCCCTAATTCTGCTTCAAACTTTCCCCAAGCATCGACCTCATTCTAAGTTTGCTGATAGAGGTCACCCACTAGGGAACTCACTTCTTCAAAAATCAGCTCCTCTCCCTTAGCCTCATTGTCTCCATGATCCCCTCTAGTTGTTTTTCCAAATGCTTGAGCGCATCCATCCTCTGAGTGATTTAGGGGTATAATTATTTCATTTGGTTCTTGATTGAGCCCCACAAGTTCTCAATGGCCTTTGATTTGTTTTCCACTTTGGCTAGGATTTTGTCTCACTCAGCCATGTTCCCCTTATTTTTTTCTTGGAAATCCTTGAGTTCCACTTCATGGGTGGAAACCAAGATACTTTCCACTCTATCCCTATCTGCGCAATTATCATAGGAAGCCTCAAAAAATTATGCGGCAGAATTTATGTCAGTAAGGATTTTGTTGTACTGAGCAACAATTTCCAAAACCTTCATCTTATTTTCTTTTTCTTCCGAAGTGTCTAGCTTCAATATCAACTAAAAATTTGTTGAGTGCTTTGCATATTTGTTTATTTGATAATTGTTGAGAATTCACCAAGGGGTTTATTCCTTTTTTTCTAGAACTTTCATCATTTCTCCTTATCTTATTTCAAATTCAAGCTCATCAATGTGGGACTCAAATTCCCATGATAGCATTTTCCTTGTCCGAGGGTATACACCTTCCTCATCAAATGAATTCATAGCCAAGAGTTGTTCCATTAGTATGGTGCTCTGAAAGTGCTCACGTAACGCTTTTTTTGGATCATCGATGTAGCCCATTCCTTTAACTTGTGTTTCTTTTGTGCTCTTACTCCATGTTTGCGGCCTTTGGAAAGCTTACAACCAAACTGGGATCTCCCCCCATGTTGTCATATTATTTTCCTATGCTTTCCTCCTTAACTTCCTTCAGTACCTCATCGGTGTTGCATTCTACCTCTTATTCCACCAACTTCTTGATAATTCCTACCACTTATGTCTTGGTGGCCTCTTCTATTTGTTCTTTTGTGAGGCTTGAGGTCCTTTTATATTTTGTATTTACTTCTCCACTCATCCCCTTTCCTTGAGCCTCATCTTTTTCTTTTTCATTCTTCTCCTCATCCTCTTCGTTATACTCCTCTTCATCCCCTTCTTCCTTAGAATCATGCACATCATATACTTAATGGTATTCACCTACTTTAGGCTTGTCATCATCATCCTTGTTGCCGATGTAGGAATATATACTCTTTGTATCTTCTGAATCTACCTTATCATTCACCTTATACTTCTTCCTTACTAGGGATTCCAGTGCAAGATAATCTTCTTTTTCCTTATCTTTGATAGGTGATGTCTTCTTTGGTGATTCCTCATGGGTGAGGTGCTCTTCGTTCTCATGCCCCTCTTCTTTTTGGGTATTTTCCTTGATAGGAGACTTATCTCTCCATTCATAATTACTAAGCTTAGCTCTTACTTCCGTCGTGCCCACCGATTTTGTAGCTTTAACACTTGGTGCCTTATTCTCCTACACCTATTCTCTTTCTCTCTTCCTTAGCGTGGACTTCTTTCTTCATGTAGAGTCTTCAGGAATGGAGACATCATTCTTTAAGTAAGTTCCTTTCTCAAACTTTGGCCTTATGTGTAAATACAGTCTTTTTGTGGTCCTCCCTAAAATCAATAGTGTTAAAGGCTTCATCATTTGTACTTCATGCAAGACATATTTCTTCATGTACACATTCTTCTTTGGGTAGATGAGCTTTCATCATATCTTTTGGTGGTCTATATCTACCTCACTCAAGTCAAAACTTAGTATCTTGGCATCCTTGAACTGATTGACTCTGGCTTGGAAGTATTGCGTGGTGAAAGAGAAGGGTATCTTGCACCATGGACTTATATTTCCATTTGTTAATGTAAATCTACCAATGCTGAAGTGTTGGTATACTACAAATTTTTCCTCTCCCTCCACGAGTGTTGGTAACCACTTTGGGATCCTCCATTCTTCTCTGAATGGTTTGCACATTTTCTTGTATCACTTTTCCAAGTGTGCCTTGTGAGCGGCCATCATGGTTTCACAAGTGTACTTTGCAAACCTTTTTTTGGGTGAGGTATCCTCTTCTGGATACTCCCAAACAAACTTTTCTATCCCATCAGGAACTCCAATCTCTAAAAATACAATGGTGAGGAGGAGGTTACTGAAGAGTATATTTTCTCCCTCCTGCACGCTACTTCTTATTTCATCTGCAATGAAATAAGATAAGTTATAGATTGTTCCTTCAGATATCTTCTGGCATACATTTAGCCATGTTGTGTTCACTTGTGTCCATCATTCCTGATCATTGAGCTTGGTCACCAAGTGCATGGTCATCCTCATAACAGGGTATGGAATTTTCACTATGTCAAAGTACCGCAACCCCTTCTTGTATTCATACATGGATTTAGTCTCCTTGATATCCTCCTTGTCACTTAGATAATAATCTATGTTATCTCCTTCACAATTGAGTCCTGTGACCTTATATATTAGTTGAGGTGTGATGTGCATCTAGCACCCCACAAAATAAAATTGATCCTCGTGCGCACACGACATCAACCACTGATAAAGGTGATTAGGCTTGCCAAAGTAAGGAAAATCATATAGTTGCAATAATCTAGCCTTCTCTAATTTGACCTTCACCTCATCGCTATAAATGGGCATCCCATTTAGCATCCTTTTGTTAGTTGGTCAGACCAACTCTAGCACCATGTCCTTCTCGGTTGTACTCATACAATGGTTATAATCACTCACAGCCATCTTTTGTAAGTGTGACTCCCACTCTTTTCCTAGAAATACCCCATCTGGGTACTGAATTTCCACATACCATTCTTCATTGGTGTTTGTGACACCAGTAGTTTTCTTTCCCTTGCCTTGCCCTTTATTTTCTTCAGTGAAACGGTTGGTTTCTTGGGTGTCATATTTTCTAGTCAAGCTAAACTTAAAAACTCCTTCCTCTTGCTCTGCTCTACTACTCTGCTCAATCCCAAAGCTCACTCTTGTGAATAAATCCTTTTTTCCTTGTTCCCTAGTTACAAAACCCTAACTGGGAAATCCTTCCATAATACGGAACTTCTCAAGCAACTTTTCCCACACCCGTGTACTCCTTCCACTTTGGTTTGTAGACCTATTCTTAGTTGTGCACTTTATATCTCTTTGATTCTTCTTGCTTCGCACAAATTTCTCTTTGGATACCCTAGCTCACAATAGCTTCTTTCACTTTGTAATCACAAGGTAACAAATGACTTGCCCAACCTTATATTTATAGCTTTTTCTTCCCTCCAGCACTAAATGTTATGTTGCCCACCAATGTACCTTAACATTAAATGCATATTTTTCCACTGAGCCAAATTTAAGCACCCTTACCCACGTGCCTAATCCTACATGAAAAACTTGACAACCTTCTAGCATGTAAAAATCCAAACGAACTGAAGACTCTTATGCATGCGTCAACAACACTGAAGGAACTTCTTCTTTCCTTTACCCAATTTTCACCCTCACCTACCTCATGGTGTTCCTACACTTTTCCCTCTTTGTATGTGGTCTTTGTAAAGCCTTATCCTAACACCAACCATTCTCTTCCATCTCTATTCTACACACTTTCTCAACCTTACACACCTTTTATCCTTCAACTGAGCCATCCACCGCAACTTCTACTACCAGATCAAACTTGTATTGCAGGTCTATAATTTACATTGCATTACTCCACCCCACACTAAAACAGATGTGTGGTCTTCTACACAAATGCAACCTTCGAAAAACTAATGTGGTTACCGGCGCACAAGGCACAAAATGAAACAAAAAGAAAGGAACAAGCAACGAGAAGGGGAAACATAAGAAAATAAAAGTATAAAGGAAAAATCTAGACTAATTGGAAATATTTCCTTATTACAAACACCGAGAAGACTTATTTTTAGTAGAGCTTCATCCTACTCCCATTGAAATGACCTGGTATCCTCGTCCCATCCAGTGCTTGTAACTAGCAAGTGTCTGAATCAAGAATGTATGAGATGATGTAAGGTCCCAACGAATGGACTTTCAACTTCATAGGATGGTGCAGATACTTGGAATCATATAACAACACTATCTACCCAACCTAAAACTTCGTGTTCTTGATATGATAATCATGTCATTCCTTTTGTCTTGTTTTTTCTATATTTTAACTCTATCTAACAAGTGATTCCCTTTCATCGACCTGCATTAACTTATCAATTATTTCTTCCAGTGCTTTCTCATCATCTAATCTTCCTATGTGCGTTATATGATACGATGGTAATAGGAATTCAACTGGTAAAATAGCCTACGCACCAAACACCAATTCAAGCGGTATGGCCTTGTTAAAACTTTTGTAGGTTATCATCTACGCCCATAGAACAGTTGATACTTTGTCATCCCAATCCTATTTTCTAACATCACATACCTTAGTTAACGTGTGACTTAGCATCTTGTTAAATACCTCAGTAGCTCCATTTTCTTGAGCGTGATAAGGGGTAGTCTTATGATGGGCCACCATAAATGCTGCTAATAGAATCCTTACCATTTCATTGAGAAAGTGTGTACCTCTATCACTCGTTAAACTTAAAGGAAAACCATACTTGTTGATTATGTTCTCCCATAAAAATATAGCAGTTGTTGCTACGGTGCAATCCTTTATAGGTGCTACCTCTTCCCATCGTGTTAAGTAATCAGTGTAAGTGATGATATACCACAAACCAATCCTTTGTGCAAATGGAGCAATTGACCCTACAAAGTTGATTACCCATTTTTCAAACAGTTCTGCATTGGCTAATGGTCGTAAGGGAATTTCAACTCTCTTTCCAGGTTTTCCAAGGTGCTAACAATGGTCACAGGACTTGCAAAACTCAATACAATCCTGGTAGATATTTTCCCACCAAATCCCTACTAGTAAAATATTCTACACGGTACCATTTCCTACATAGTTTCCTCGTGCAATCCCACCATGTGCTTCCTCCATAATTTCTACGTGCACATGTTCAAATACGCATTGGTGCAGAACCTCATCACGACCTAAATTATACAAGTCTCCACTAATCAACATGTAGGGTGTGGCACATATTTCTAACTGCTTTCTCTACAGAGCCTTCATTCCTTCCGACACCATGCCTATTTTTAATAACAATGTGATATCATCCAAGTTTGAGGGTGCACCGCAACCTAAATAGTTGTGTGTCTGGCATGGTATCCTCAATGCTTTGTGTGTCCTCCCCTGAGTTAATCCTTGATAAGTAGTTAGGTCATGAATTGCTTTTTCCTCGTTTTACGACCACTATGAACTAAAATTCTTGAAATAATAGGACCCAACTACATATGTGCCCTTGCATAAAGGGCTTGTTAACTAATTATTTCAATGCATTGTGGTCCATGTAAAATATAAATGATGTTTCCAACATATATTGTCTAAAAATTTTCAGCGCGTAGATCATAGACAATGCTTCACACTCAGTAGTTGTGTAATTATGTTTTGTTGGTGTCAACTTTCTACTTGTAAATCACAAAAGATGATCAATAATTCCCTCACTAGGTTGTGCTAGTACTACTCCAATAATTTTCCCTGAGGCATCAACATGCACATGGAAAGGCTTATCCTAAGAAGGAAAACATAGTATGGGTGCTATGACAAGCATATCCTTCAAAGTGTCAAATGCCTTCTCCAGCGCCTCTCCCTAATGAAAGGCACTCTTGTGTTTTAATAATTCCTCCAAGGGAGTGGTGATCTTGGAATACCCCTTGATGAATTTCTTGTAGTACCTTGTATTCTCAAGGAATCCATGCACGACACTCTGACTAGTAGGTTCCCACAATCCCATAATAACTGTAACTTTGGCGGGATCTAATAGTAAGCCTTCTTTGCATATAATGTGTCCTAATAAGGTTCCAAATGGAGTAGAAAATACACATTTCTTAATGTTGAGGGATATCCTCAATTGCCAACATCTCTCAAACATCAGCCTCAAATTGTCACAATGGTCTTTCACCAATCCATACATAATCCAGTCATCCAGGTAAACTTGAATAAATTTATGGATGAAGTCTTGAAATGCTTGTACCACAATGCGCGAGAACATAGCAGACACATTTTTCAATCCAAAAGGAATAACCGGAAAAATTTCCCCATTCAGTGGCAACTGTTGTCTTCCTTTGAAATCCTAACTTAGTGATACCTTGATAACCCATCTGTGAAAGAGTAGACTTCACGCCCGGCTACACCCTCCAAAATTTCTTTAGTAAAGGGGGTTAGAAAAGGATCAATGACACATACTACATTTATATCCGTGTAGTCAACAAAGATTCTTATCCTACCATCCTTCTTGATATTGATGACCATTGGGCTTATCCATTCTTATTATTTTACTACCTCAATGATACCAAATTTTATCATCTTTTCTATTTCTTCCTTGGCCCGTACATGCAAATTGGGATTCATCTGATAAGGCCTCTTCCAAATCGGGAATGCACCTTCCTTCAACTTGATCTTCATCTCCCCCAAGGAATGGTGAAATCCTTTGAGATCATGATAACCATGAGGGAACAAATCCTAGAATTCACGCAACATATCAATGACCTTTGAAACTTCTTTCTCTGACCAATAGTCCCCAATGATAGCTTCATTTGGTTTTGTTTATGTTCCAAAGTTAACCTTATTTGTTTTCAAGGGCTCATTGTAGGCACATGCTCACTCATCAGTGCTATCTATGAATCTATGCATACCTTCAGAATGGCTAACATCCAAAGTTTTCATTTCTTCTCTGTCTACTATGTAGACCATCTTTCCTTTTTCATTTTCCATGCACACGCTCTCAAGTTGTACTTCCTCTGATTCCTCTTCATTGAGGCACGTCTCCAAATAAAAATCACCTAATAAATCTAGTAGCCTATCCTCTGCCATAGCACTATCTCCCATCATAAGGCACTTGATTACTTGTAACGCCCTATCCACTAATGGCTTTGTACTCCTATACTTGAATGCTTAAATGAGATCAGCCGCCAACTCCAGTCAATTATTTGTTTGACGACGCATCTCCGAATGAATATACCATACACGTGCACAACCTTATAAGGTGGAATACAACTTATGCACCCATAATGAAGGTGGTAACACTTCTGCACTTACCATCCAGGCCTTCTCACATGCTTGGATATGAAATGAAACTGTCTCTTTACATTAGTAATATATTATAATCATGGGCACGTTGCTCCTGGAGAAACTTATAGAGAATGTGATTCTTACCTTGCGCCATTCTAGGAGAATCTCCTTATGCATATCCCACCAACGCACTACAATTTTGAGTAGGTTATAATTGAGCATTTCCCTCCTCTCGTTCTTGTTTTTCCACTAAGCCTCCATTTCCTGCAAGAAAATTTTAGGGTATGCTCATTAAGAGTAACTTGCAACTTATTTCCTCCTGGGTGTTTTACTGAGTGTTCCTTTTTCACCCTTGTTACATATCCTCAAAACTATCACCCAATAAACTCATAGGTCCCATGTGCCCAATTGTCGCATGCCACACTAGTGGTATCACTCAAGGATTGAGCATCTTCAAACTGGATAACTCCCTCTGTGGGATTAATTATCTCATGATCTTTGATGGAACGTACATAGATTCTTTCAAGGACCTCTTCTCTTATAGGATTAGTATAGGGTACTGACTTCCCCTGTTAAGGGGATAATCACCATTTCTTCCTTGTTTTCAAAGCTGATATAACATTTGTTAAACCATAGCTCAACATTGTTCTTCTAACACCATGGCCTAACAAGCAACGCTGGAAATTTGTCTGCCTCGGCAAGTGCCAAGACTTCAAATTTTCCAGTGAACTTGGGACCTTGAATGGTGATAATTGCATCCTTCGAGACTCTAATGGGCATTTCCTTAGTCTTGTTTTTCATATATAACACATTCTAAGATGGTTGTAATGCAGGCCTTCCCATTTGATGCCAAGAATCTAAGGTAAGAACATTAAGCTCCGCTCCTGTGTCGATGAGGATATTACTCAGAAGCCATCCATCAACAACTGCATTCAAATTAATCTCCTTGTCATAGTCAAGGCTATAAGGAGAAAGCTTTGCATGCAAAACCTTCCTTTCACACTCTGCTCTACCGCATGGTACCTTCTCTCTTAGCCATTCTCCTAACAAGGGAATAATATTATCTTGCCTTAACATCATGTATACTTCCTTGACATCATCTAGGTCATCCTTTGGAGCCTCAGCATTCTTCCTTTACTCCAACTACTTCGATTTCTCTTTTAGACATTAGATCTCCCCGTGCAAACTCTGAATCACATCCATAGTCTCCTAGTACACCTCCTTCTAATGAGAGGGGTCCGGATACTTTCCATGTACCACTTCATCTCTTGAAACTAGTGTACTTTATCTTAGCATCTCCCTGGTGCATGTTGCCTCCACTTGCATCTTCATCAATATAGGCTCTAGTCCTGACTCACGTGCCACTCTTGGCATCCACTGTGAATCAGCCTTCTTAATGCTCACCATACTAGTGCCTTTGTCTTTCCTGTGCTGCTAGTTCATATGCTCATAAATCTCTACACACTCTTCATACTTGTGTTTCTTCCCACACCACGAGCATTATAACATATCAAGACACTCATGTTTGTAATGCTCTGTAGATCCACAGTTATAAAAGGTTCCTCCTGGGAACTCACTTCATATTCCACCACGGTTACTGCGACCATGAAATGTTCCATGAAAACCTCTTCCACGAGCTCCTCCATCTATGCGCCCCTCATAGCGATGATCATCATCCTTGGATCTTCTTACAAAACTAGTCTGGCACACACCAAGATTAATAGCATCATAAATCTAGTCAATCAGTCTATAATCCTTGGTATCATGGGTTGTAGAGGTATAGATCTTATAATAGCAACAAACATTCTCGTAGATTATACACTTTAGTAGATGGAACCTACTTACATCATGATCCCCATGGAAAATTTCATAGTCTACCACCATAGTGTGTACCATATTTTGAGGGAATCTATCATTTGTATGCCCTTTCACTTCACATTATGTACACCAAATCCCACTACAAACCTCATGTGTTGAGTTTGTAGATAACTTCTCTAAATACTTGGCCATTATAGTAATTTGAGCCTCTAGAAAAGGACTAACACTAGTATCAACGCTCCCAATAGCCTCGGTGCGTAGGGAAGCTTCCAATGCCTCGTGCGGGTATGTGAAAGTCTTGTGTGACATACCCCTTATAAATGGTGTTATCAATCCTCCAACAAACCATTTAGCATGTTTATAAGGATTAATGTCATAGATTAGTTTTGACAAGAGAGTCTTAAAACGTGCGTCATACTCCCATACACTCTTTGTCATTCCTTGTTGGATCTCCTTTAGAGCACTGATGCTCTTGTTCTCAAACTCAGGGATATGGAAATCTGTTAGGAAGGTGTTCTTTAATGCAGTGTAGTCTACCACCGTCTGATGGGGGTCATACTTTCTATACCAACTATCTGTGTGCCCTTACAACATTGTTACAAACTGACTTACCTTCCACTCTAGGGTAGTGATCCCTTTCGTGTGCCATAGTAATTCACACTTGTGTACATGCTCTGTAGCATCTTTGATACCCCTATAGTCTGGTAAGTGCAAAGACATCTCGAAACATCCTTGGGGGGTGGTTGGGGTCCTTGTCCTCTCGATCTAGAGCCTTGGTTCCCTCTGGTGTTTCCTCCTCCACTAGATCTACTGGATCCACCAGGTCCTATTCCTCTTGACCCACTAGATCCACCTCCTATGGTCGACAAAGGGCCTGAAGTGGTCATACCTAGTGTTCCCAACATCCCACTGAACTACGCGTCGATGGTTTGTGATATTGTCCCACTACTAGGTATATGTTTCGTGCCACTCCCAGATGAAATATGCAAACCTTGCATACTTGCACCTTATACAAAAATTCCTCCAAATACAGGAATGGATTGTGCATCCATGGATGTTACAAACAAGAAATTATATCTCCTAGGCACAGAGTGGTTACTCCCATCGATACCAATTGGGTTAATAATACTTATCCCTTGATCTAGAAAACCAAGTGCCAGGGTTTGGTCGTCAAGTGGATTTAGATGCACGCTGATGGATCTTCTTTCTCTATACAACAAACTCTCATCCGAAGCTAAAGGGGCTTCTCTCCTGCACTTGCCAAGATGGGGTGGCACAGACAGCTCAAGTTCCACGTCCTCTACATGAACCTCAACTCCTTATTGTAACGTCTGCCTCCATAGATCCATCACACTTGCAACCTCACATTGTCTATTCATCTCCCTTTTATGAGATTTTCTATAATTGAGTTGTCTTTCCTCCCTTTCCTTCTCAGTCACAATGTCCACCATCTTCCTCCACCCTAGCTTCCTCTCCCAGCCCTTAAAGAAGATTAGTCAGCCATGTGAAATGCTTCTAAACTCAAAGTAATGACCAAGATCTTCATATTCATAAGAACAACACACAAAAATGATCCTCTAGGCTCCCTCAAAAACTCAAACTCAGAAAAATTTGGGCAAGAATACGTAGAAATGGTGTATTCAAGGGAATAATTGGTCAACAATCTCTTCCAACAGTGATCAATAGCACGCGTCCAAGTCAGATCTACATCTTGTAGCCTCTAATAGTCATCTTGGGTCCATACGCATGGTCTATTGCACCAACTCAATCTAGATGCATACGCTGGCATCCATTCATATAGTTCTATTAGGAAACAATAGAAGAATGTCTCATATAGCTCATGGTATAGGTTCTCTTCTACCCATCTACGTGCATCGAACTCAGATCTAGTGTTGTATCTTTGAGAAAACTTGGCCTCCATGCTCTTAAACCATGTTTCAACACTTTCTAAGGTTAGATGCTCTGTCATCACGCATCATAAGGGAAAACATGCATTTCATTTCTCACAACAAATTCAAAAAGAGGTCCCAAAAATGGAACCAAGATGTAGTCATATTTTATACCCTTAGACCAATAGTCTAATCCCATGCACGTTGGCCTATCACACAGCGATCGTTGTGTGCTCACCCAAGGAACATGCGAGCACCGACCCTCTCCTTTATGTGATTCTTGTGATAATGCATCATATTATGACATATATTCAAATGGAAATGAGTAGAAAAGAACCATGCAACATTCAAAGAACCTAGAATGAGTTGTCATCTCATTGCATCCAGAAAAGAGAAATAACAAGTAGCATATATGTAACTGGTCCATTCATAAGGGAAATGCATAACGAATATACTAATGGACACGTATATGGTTTACAATAGAGTCTTATATTCATATCAACGTGTTTTAGGTACCATGTTACATTCCACGAAACCATTACAGACCTTCATATCACAATGCAAAGCAAAGTCATGAATCAGAAATGGACTATGTTCATCACATTACATAAATGAATTCAGAACCATCCCTCTAAATGTTCCATGATTCTTATATTTTCTTAATCCCTAACCCTTATAACCCTCAATTATATTTCTCCACCTCTCTTCAACTCACTTTCCACTCTCAGTGTCTCCCTCTGTCTCTTTTTCTTCTATCAGGCACTTGTATTTATAACCTTAGCAACCACCGTCATGCCTTTCTAAAGTTATAGATCGATTTTCAAGTGTTGAAGTGGTCCTCCATGGGAGTATGCCTTCTCAAATCTGATCTCCCCACTCTTTTCAATGATGTCTTCTGGAACCTTCCATCACATGCTTAGAATATTCCCTTTTTGATCTCACAATCGCCAGGCTGGCACCTTATCAAAAAGGTTCATGATTTTATCGTGTGTTATCTGGGATGTTAGATATGGCTAATTCCAAAACTTGTCTTGTCTTATGTATGTGCACTCTGTGTTCTACAAAACCCTGCTATAACCCTTCCCTACATGACTTCAACCCACGTGCCCTTCTTTAACTAGGTCTCATGTGCCCACACATCTTCTCATCCTTAGCCAATATTATGGGGCCTAAAAATTTGTCACATGGAAAGAAAAGCTAGCAACACTTCCACTCCACCTCATCTTAGGTGATCAATCATTCATGAATTTGGGATAGGATTTCATTTGGAGTTATAAATCCTAATTTAAGCCAGGGGCACAATTGGATTCTCACTACAACAAATTACTTCACTAGATGCACTAAAGTAGTGGTTCTCAATGAAGTAAACGAGTCAAGCATATTGGACTTCCATGAGGGGATTCTAACAAGGTTTGGTGCTCCTTCCACTATCATATCTGACAATTCTCTAGCATTTCGTGGTACCAAGTTCTCTGAATGGGCTATTGGAAATAGGATATACTTAAGCACTTCCTCTAATTATTAACCCTAGGGTAATGGGCAAGCTGAGTCCATAAACAACTTATTGAGAATTATCAAGACTCTGGATAAAAATCAAAGAACATGGCATACCAAGCTCAAATTATCCTTCTGGGCAGATAGAATCACACCAAAGAGGTCTATGGACAACGCTCCATACAAGATAGTTATTTGAACCTAAAATATTGGCTAAGTACCAAGAGCCACACATGCGCAACACTAGTGAGAAGAAGGACGCTAAGGGAAAAGCGTGTAGGACAAAGGGGTTTAAGAATGGTTTTAGTAAAATCAGGGCACGCGGGAGACAGAACATGGGTTTAAAGGACTTAGCCACATTGTTGCATTCTAGAGGCACTTGAGGAAAAGTGTGAGGACCTGACTAGGCATGATAAGTTGATAAGGTACCATCCTGGAGCCTTAAAGGACAAGAAAAGGATATTCCACGCAAGGAATATTCCTAGAGACATCGTTATAGAGAGTGGAAGGTTTATAAAGCAATACAAATTTACCTATGAAGGACAACATTGACACTTAGCACGTGATATATTCTTAGAGAAGCCATGGTGGTGGGTGTTGATATTCTTATAAAAACCTAAAACATGTCACATTTCATTGTTCACCTCCGAATGACCTAATAACCACATTATACATAGGTGATTGATTTAACCCTAATTTAATCACCCACAACCCCTTTTTCTTATCGTATTAACCCCCACCTACACACACAATGATTTATTTAAATTCAACTAATTAAATTATTCCATTTACTCATTCACCTAGCCACCTCACCCTGCCACTGGCCCAACCCCCTCACCATTCCACTACCCCACTTACCCTTCCACATCACCATTTCACTCCCTCACCTTTCCCATACCTTGCACATAACTCTTCTAGAAGCCCTAATAGCAGTCATCCCACTCACAAGACCCATTCTTGTCTTATTCCTCATTCTAGGTTGGATGGGGCATGTGCTTCGCCACCCAAGTCAAGTGGGGAAAGCATATTCCCCACTTTCAAAAAAATAATCCTACCCAACATAACCGATGTCAGTCACAGTCTGACCGATGTTGGTCAGGTAGGACCGACATTGGTCAGGTAGGACCAACATCGGTCACTTGTAAAATCACCTTCCCAGCTCATTTTCATGGGTTGTAACATAGTTTGAAGATCTCATTTTGTTGGAACACGGTTGGGAGTTTGTGATTTAAAATCTGGACGACCACTATTGAAGGCAGAGGTTTCTAGTTCTAGAGATCAAGCAGACATTTGCAAGCACCAAGAGTCATCCAAGCAAGGCCTTACCCAACCAAAGAAGAGAAGAGTGTAGATAGCTCAGGCAAGAGCTTTCTATCTGTTGGTCACACTTCACAGAGGTTCTCTAACCACCTCTCAACCACTGCAGGCATTCAGAATCCTTCTAGACTCCACGTAAGTTGGTTTCTCCTCTGTCACTTATAGTTTTATTCTCTATTTTCTCTCACCCATTCATTGTTCCTACTTATATCTATCCCTTAGCTTTCTTTCTATCAACCACCCACTCACACCCCACCTAAACTTCATAAAACCTATCCCAGAACCATCTCCCTCACTGAAACCTCATAAACAGCCTCCAAACTCTTTGTGTAAATCACAGAGAGGACCCAAAACCCAGTATATAGCATCTTCCAATTCCCCATAGTCACCGACACTGGTTATCCCTAACCATGGTCAGTCCACCTTATACTGACATTAGTCTCCTTAACCGACACCAGACACCTGACTGTCAACCCAACTCAACAACCTGACCCTAAGCCTACCCCAAACCTCACCCAAACCTTACCACATCACCCATCTTGGACCTGTCACCTCTCCCATACCTCATAGATACCCTCTCCACTCCTAGCACCAACCTTGAGAGAACCCAAAACACATGTTCCTGACTTCCCAATCACTTCCCATAGTAACCAGCATTGGTCACCTTAGACTGACATGGTTCATACCTAAACTGACCACGGTCACCCAGGCTGGTGTCGGTCTCTATACTTAGTAGTACCACCCAAAAACTAACTCAAAGTTGAATGAACCAACCTAATACCTAAACCCATCCTCTGCTAGACCTGCAGAAACCTATACCCACTTACCCAACCTCTGGATCTGATCTAACCTGTCCTGTTAGATTATATTTTCTTATTGTACTTATATGAGATGCCTAAATCATATCAACTATAGTAGAATGTTATTTTCCTATATTATTTGTTGTATTTATTTCTTTTAAAACAATGGATTGACAGCATTCTAGGAAGTACCACACTTTCCAGATCTATCATACACTAGGAATTCTACTGTCATATACTATTTAACTCTCTTTTGTTGTCTTGCTTTGTATTTTATGTGGGTGGTCCTTCCTAACTAAAAAGGAGTTCTCACGATCAATCGAGATCGAAATTAAGATACATGTGCATTATACCTTCTCCCCATCACCCAATAACAGGTATTCCTCCTAGGCCTATTTACCCTTATCTGTTTCAATCTCGAATTGTATGCAAAATGGATAGAAACATTTTTGCACGCCCGATGGGACCCATCCGGGGTTCCTTGCATTTTGTTCATTCTTAGAGAAAAAGTGGTGTGTTTGTTTCCCTTCTAAGCGTATTCACACTAATATTCTTCCCTAGTAATGCTCTTTTCTTCTAATTTTCTAAATGAAACCTATCATTTGATGCTTAAAACAAAGTAATTCTTCCTTCTTATATTTTCATAGTAGTGAAAGATCATGTTCTTAAATTATTCATCATTTGCTTCATCAAATATAATTTGTTGATTTGGGCTTAAAATTTGTTGCATTTCATCCTTGTATGTTGTATTTTAGCTCACATTAAAAATGAGGGCAACCTATATGCTGTAATTCATGCCTAGTTGATGGTTGATGCAATTGAACCATAGAAAGAACTCTCTCTCTCTCTCTCTCTCTCTCTCTCTCTCTCTCTCTCTCTCTCTCTCTCTCTCTCTCTCTCTCTCTCTGCACCAAACCACACAAATTGGAATTTACACATCTTCTTAAACAACATCCCACCTAGAAGAATTTTTCAATGATCACATGATTAGATGATTGACGGTGAGCACCCAGCTGGTTATCTTTATCTAGTACCCCATCAAAGAATGGCCCACCCCCGCCAAAACATACCCTGAAACCTTACCTTTTGAATTTCCTTCTTCATAGGAATCCTTCCCAACAAAAAAATCTATTTAAAATTCACAAGTCAGTCTTTAAATAGTGTAAGATAAGCACACTAAATTCACTTGTAGGATTATATGGTTTTCTTATCTTTGTGCTTGACTTGCGTTTTGAGGTGTGAGATCGATTCTCCATTTTTATTTCCTTTCACACTCCATAATCATAGTTGGTGTATTCTAGTTGTTTCTGAGTGTGTCAAGACTCATTTTACCATATTCAGACTTCTAGGTTGGTGTCTCATTCAACTTTAATTTAGAAAAAGAAAATTTTCTTCATTTTATAGATTTCACAGTAACTGGAATTGGTTTATATCTGACCGTCATCGGTTTAGTTAACTATTGTCTGTTTCTTGTGATTTTGGTCTGTTTACCCAAAGGGAAATCATCTCATCTTCTTACCTATTTGAAATATCTAGATATCACCATACCCTCTGCATTCTGATATTATTGACTAATTATAGCTTCCATAGTTGACTTTCATAAGTTTCTGTCTCACTTTCTCAAAACTGTTGATTTCCCAAAGTAACAGACATCAGTTACTGTGACCATCATTGATCATCTGGTAATTAGCATTGGTTGGCCTAACCAGTGTTGGTCCTTCTGTTTTGATTTTTAATCATACACCTTCCATTTAACATCTCATAATCAATTCTTTTCCATCACTATTGTTTTCTGTGTCATTTACAGAATTGTAACATTCCCATTTTAAGACTTTAGAAACAAGGGGAAAAAATTATTTATACATAATTTTCTTTGTTCTAAATAATCATAATTTAGAACACACATTTCATGCCAGTCAATTTCATAACAAATAACCATATGCAGTTGTAAATGACTCGGTGAACTACTGATCTCTCATTTCATGACTCGTTTTCTAACCGATCTCTCATGTTAACTTAAGGTATTGAATACTAAGTGTATTCTATGTATACTTAGTTCTCTTACCCTGTTCTAGGTATTAAGTTTTTTGTATACCAAACCTATCTAAATATTTGTTACCAATATTCATCTGAAATCCCATTTCTTAAACTAGATGACATAGGACAATGCAACTAGTAGCTTACAATACTTTAGCCAAAGATTTCCAACATATTATTCATGTTACTATTCCTAGACGGCATACTTGTTTAACAGAATACGTCCTTCACCCCACTCATCTCTTATCTAGAATGGTCTTCACTAACTCCTATCAGTTCACTTGTTCAAGGATTGACCCTAACTCGGGTTAGTGATATAATTTGGTATAGGGAATGACTCGCGATATCCTAAGGTATATATAGACATACTGAATCGACCTAATTCAATTGGGTGTGTCTAGTTACCCTAAGTCATTTTGAGTCACTTCCTATGTAAAATCATATCCCTAATCTGACCTAGAGAGAAACTAAGTTTAAGTCCATATTTGAGTATATCTAGATGAACCAATGTTGAGGTGTGTTGCAACATGTCAACTGCAACACTATATCCCTGTGAAGACCCTAGTCTTCACAAAGGTACAATCCTGTAGTTGGAATGTGCCAACATCTGATAGAACTACCCATCTTGATGTACACACCTTTAAGAAGAGGTCATTTACACTCATTTATTTCTTAATTAAGATTCATATTACAGCAACCCCATTGAACCCTACTTCCAACAACCCTTAAGTTTGTCATCCTTATTTGATTTTTTAATGTAATACGGAACTTCATAAACTTATGATTACTTTTATATTCATTAACTTTTTTCTTAACATGCAGTAAATTGAAAACAAAAACAACATTTATCATAAGATTTACTTAATATAACTCAACCATTCATAGCCTATTTAAGATCCAAAACAAGTTCCATTACAGTAGACTTCATAGAGATGAATTCTAATTGATTAATGATCTCATTAACCTTACATTTTTTTTGAAACCTATCAAGGTATTACTCCAGAGGGAGTGAACCTTCATTTTTCTAGTTAAGTGATAGGGTTCATTATAACCTTTTCCATTACACGAGTCATTATAGTTAAGTTATACTTCTATTATCATATTTTCAATAAACCATGCATGATTAGATAAAAGAACATCAATGCATGCCAACTTAATAAGTTGTATTCAAATAAGGGATATTGTAACTAATTCCCATACATCCAACCTATTTAGTTACAACAGAAATAAGGCTCCATTCAAATAAGAATGATAACAATTAAAATAAGATTACTAATTTCCTTCATATAACTCACCAGGAATATGACATATCAAGTATGAGTAATTCTCAATATTCTTCAATTCATCATGGCAAAATACATATTTTATAGGACCATACATTTCAAACACATTCCATGTCAAACAACATCAAGATCATTAAAGAATACAACTTTTCTTCTTTCAATACATTTCAATAATGAATCAAATTTCTCTATAAAAGATCTAGACTTTAAGCAACCAATACATCATATAAGTTATTTCCTTCCTTTATCACTTACGAATTCCATCTGCAAAAATTCATGGCACTGGTTAGTTCATTGATTTGAGCATGATAAGTACTAAGCATTAAAACGATGTGCTTTCAACTAACTGTTTCATAAAACCAACTCATCTTTTCTGAAACAGTAAGGCCAAGAAAATAGATAAATCATAAGTGATAACAGCCATAAAATAAGAAAAATTGATCAATCTGAAATAATCATTAAGAAAATATCATGAAATAATTAGCACTCTACAACATTATATCAGATAAGTAATGTTTCAACCAATTTACTTATCTCCTTCCAATAAAGGCACGTACTAATTATTTCTTATATAATTCTATCTTAATTATAAATATAGACATTAACTCCATTATTTTTCCAAAATAGAGTTACTCTAAGAAACAAGTACTGCCAAACTCAATATTACTAAATTTCATAAAAAGGCATCTACAGCCAAGCTAATTCTAGCTTCCTGAAAGGCTTTAGGATAAATCATCTACAACATAAAATAAGAAATTTCTATTTCAGATGCTACATCCTAATCTAAAGTCCAATATATAGCCTAAGTTCTCCAATTAGGCCACACATAAGGATTAGGAAAGTATTCACTCAATAAATAGCATTTCACATAAATCAACTATTACAAATATCTATTTCTTTAATACAAGTCAAGTGAATAAGTAAGAAGCATCAACGACTACTCAAATGCATTCCTGAAAGTAATGCAACTAAACCTGTTAAATTTATAACAATATTTATACAGAAGTGGGAAGGACTAACTGAGAGAAAACAAGTTATAACTTCCCTCCTAATTTGGTTAATCCTAATACCAATTCACAACTCAGAAAGGAGAATGCAACACATAATCTCAATAGTTTCTGAAAGAGACAGTGATGAAAACTTCACCTTAGATAATAGAAGAGCAAGGTGTCAATCAATCATATTTAGATGAGGATTCCAACTTTCTATCTCAAGTAAAGAAGGTCATAAAAGGACTGGTACAGACCCAATCACAACATCCTTTAATTCTTTAAAAAAATAGAAATCATGCACTAGAGGATACTAACCTAAGTATACGACTGAAGTATTCAAATTGGTTATCAAAATAGGGCTCCCCATCATTACAAAATTATAGTATTGGTAGAACATTATCCATATCAAGAAGGAGATGAAATAACAAGAATTGTTAAACATATATAAGAAAAATAACAGCCTTCAACAGTCAGTCCAAATCATTAAAGTATCAGTCAAGAAGCGATATACTACTCATTCCTTCCAGATGATAGTGCAACAATCAGTAAGAAAGACTCACTCTCACATCCTCATAGAGGTGAGAGAAAACATATTTGGAATGGAGAGATAAATATCCATCCTAATTCAATTTCAAAGAAGATGCATCGCAAAGAATGACATGACTTAGCTATAGGTGCACAATTCAACTACATAGATGATTAGAATTCCTTTCATTATATTTCTATATATAGGCTCAATTGTACGCAACTACTAAGTTGACAAGACATTTTAATCCTTCAATATACTTAGAGATCATAGAACTGAATTATCTAGAAAACCCTTCATACTGAACCGATTGGTTAGTTCCAAATCACGAAACATCAACCAAAAATCCGCATATACAGTCATTAAATCTTCTCGTAACTACAACCGTAAGATTTTAACAAGTTTACTCTAATAATTTACTTAAGCAGTTTACCCAAATCAAGAATGATAAGTTTAATTGATCAACATCTAACTCAAAAGTGAAGAAGATAGTTAGATCGATGTTTAGCAAGCTCAACCAGAGCTGCATGAATATATTCAAATATAAAATTAGACAAAACCAACTCTTGAAATATCCTTAAACAAAATAGGACTTCATCTATCCAACCTTTAGTTTAGTCTTCCACATATTTAAATAAAAAAACCTAATATATATAAAGTTCAGAAAAGGAAGAACTCATTCATTATTATATTCAAACAAGAAAAATTCAATTCTTAGTATCCAAGTAACCATTACCACATAGTATCCATAAAATGAACAAGGTTTGAGAAACTAAGTTTTAACTTAAAGGGTGACAGAGAAATTAAATCATTTATTCTTATTTCCACACGAGTTTGAATCCACAAATATAAAAAATTCAAACACCCATTATCAACTCAGCTTTCATCGAAGTACAGAGTTTGAAGAAGTGAAAGTTTCTTCAGTAAAGAAGAAGTTACTTACTCATTATGGTTTCCATAAAAGTTTGAATTCACACAGCATTAAACCAAGAATCCATATATATACAGTTCCAACAAAAGTAATAATACTTCAACCAATCAAAGATGTGACAAAGAAGGACACTTTTCTTACCTTCTAACAACCAAAATAGACAAACCCAGTTCTAAGGCTTAAAGAAACAACATATTTCCATAAACCCTCTTTAGCAGACAAGCAAGATTCAAATATGTTTGACATTATTTAAACTCAACCAAATATCAAGGTATGATTCCCTATTAACTTAAACAGGAAACAACCCATATTCCATATTGTCTAACAAGACTCGTTATCTGAAAAAAAAAAAAAAAAAATACATAGATGTTTCAAGCAAGTAATCAAGGCATTCTTTATCAAGTAAAAACCCATTGATCACAAGATCAAATTTGTTTTAATGAAGATTATTAAAGAAAATAAAAACATCTTAATGGGTAGAGCCTATCATGCTTGATAGTGTGTCTGCTGATTCGAAGAAGATTTCCAGCCGAGCCTCCACAATTCAATCTTCTCCAAACGAAGTCAACAACCCAAAACTTCTTTCTCAAATGCCTTTTATACCTCCATTGGATCGAAAATAGTCTAAAGAAGCCAAAAATAGAAACAAATGGAAAACAGAACTGTTGGTTTGAAGAACCTAATATCCCCATACAGAGCAAAAATTGAAATGAATGAAATACCAAACAACCTCCAAGAATTCTGCTTGCATGGTTTCCTAGGCATTTTGCTTGCCAAAACCAATGGTCATTAATGCCATTGAATTCCACTTTTCCACCTAAATATCCATGCCATTGCCATCTAAATTTGGTGAACTCAAACCTAACTAAAGTATGCATCTCCATATTTAGTGACAATGTCAGCTGTACATTCCATGAAACTTCATGCCTCCACAATAACTGGTAGTACCATGTCCCATAAATTCAAAAATCAAATCTCTTTAATGTCATTGAAACCATCACCATCTCATCCCATTTTCCATGTGACCCCCTTAGATTCCCTTTCACCTTACATTAGTTTAGGTTGGATAAACATTAGTTTAGGATCCAACCTAGGTTAGTTAAAAGTTATTTACCTTAGGTCATTTAAACATTTCCTTATGTAAGTTTTCCATCATAGGATAATCCATACCCCATAGTATTTTAGTATTAGGTAATAGGCTAGGGGTTGAACTCTCATTACCTTAGGTTATTTCCAAATCCCACACTTGTAAAACAAACAACTTAGATTAGGATGCAACAAGATTAGTGTCGACATAGTTCTAAGGTAGGTCTGGTTTACCTTAGGTTAGAATCCAATTAGGATGGATCTTAAAGATATAGGATTACGACTTTACCTTAATAGTCCTGAAGTAAGTCTTTTTCCTTCTTATGCCAACCAGGTCATAAGAAACTGACTAAACAAGGAACTCAAAAGAAGGGTCCGAAAAATTGTAAACTTACAAAGGTTTATTCCTCTTAATACCTTCCATTCCATAATGTTGACTAAACAAAATGAATAGGTAAGAAAATGAAGAATACCTTGGATCAATGGAATTGATCCAAGGTTTTTATGTTATTAAAAAATAAGTATGAAAACATAAATTCTGGTTCACAACTTTTACAAATCCCAAGGAAGAATAATTTTACTTCCAAGTAACGACAATCTAACAAAATGAATCCATGAACAGAAATAATTTATCCCTTTTCAAGCATGATTCCCAACAATCAAAAGAATACACCTTCTTAGGATGAATCACATATCAATGCTTGTAGTGTAAGGAGGAGAAAGCTATCAGTTTCCAAAGATATTACATAACCTCTCATAATCAATTTTTTTCCATCACTATTATTTTTTGTGTCATTTACAAATTACAATCTTACCCGGTCAACACTTATTCACATGGTGTTGACTCGCAGCCACACTAACGCCCTTATATTCCTTGTCATTCGTAGACAACTACCACCTTGTCCATCATCAACATCCATCCTGTCACCTATGTATCTGACTCAGCTTCTTCCCATTTCTACCAACGATGAGGGGTTTGCAAGACTCCTTGATCAAAACCCTGCAGCCCTACAATATTATCTCACCCACTCATCCACCTGGGACTCCTCATGACAGTTAATATATGGCATTCCCATATCTATCCCTCCTGCTCTCTCTCCCCCACCACTATGTCAACTAGCACCACCTTTGTGCTATCATTTTCCACTTTACCACTTGTGGTGTCTCATCTAGATCCCACAACCGCTATAACTGTAGCTTCTACGTCATCTATCACACCCGCAACATCAATTGTCCCTCCGACATCCACTTTAAGTATAGCCCCATCTACACCCTCCACCTCACATATACCTATTGCATCACAACCATCTCTGGTGTCGGTATCTTACACCCCTTTCTAGAACTGCATCCTTTCTATCCCACAGTCCTTTTACCCCCAATCACCACTACAGTTGTTATGACTACCCCACTCACACATACTACCATCAACCCCCAACCTAATCTAACACTTATTCTAGCTATGTTCCGCCTACATCTATTCTTCATGTGTGGTTCTCATACTTAGCACCACCATACACTAGCATACTACCCACCTCATACTTTCAACATCAAACCCCTTTTTCTTTAGGGGGTTCCCATTCATCACAACCTACCAATGAACTCATTAAAATGATGATGGAAAAGATGCAAACCTCAGAATAATTTGTTTTGGGATCCCATAATTCTTTACTTTATGATGAAATCTGTAATGAGCCTATCAATCCATCTATTCCCATTTGTCCATACCCTGTGCATTGGGAAATTCCTAAATTCAATCTCTTCAATAGTAAAGAAGACCCACAACAACACTTGCGGTCATTTAAAATTGGGTGCTACATAATCTCTCACGATGACGCTTTTCTTCTACGAACCTTCCCAATGTCCTTGACAAGACTGGTGTTGGATTGGTATAGGGGGCTACCTAGACATTCCATTTATTCCTTTAATCAATTATCCCAAGATTTCTTAGACTATTTCTCAATCAATGTTATCAAGAAAGTCACCATGACCGGTCTCTATTCAGCCTGACAGTATGAAGACAAATCTATAGCAGATTTCATTTCCCGTTGGTGGAGTCTTATCAACCAATTGATGTTCTAGATACCTAAGACTGAATTAAAATATTTTTTTACATAGGTGTGCACTAGACACATCTCGTCCACTCTGTAAATCCAAATGTTTTGTACATTCAACGAGGTGTTCACCATGGCACAGAAGCTTGAAATCTAGGCTATAGAGGAAAAAAGGATTTATTTGCGCAACAAGGGAATTCCTTTCAAACAACACTATTATGTTCCCCCTTCTTAAAAACCTACAAATATCCCCTTCAATTCTTCTAAATCCAAAGGATCTGCCCACACGGTGGTCCATCTCACCCATCCAACCTACTGAAACCTCCACCCAACCTCTCTCCTATACAAACCTTCCTATTTAAACACGAACAATGTAAATACACTTCCATTGGTGAACCCTACCCTTCTGTTATGGAAAAACTCTTAAAAGAAGGGGCTATCACCCTTCCACCTGTTAAACTACACATTTCTTTTGACCTTGCCCATCTAATTCCTTCATGGTATAAATAAAATGATTTCTATCATTACCATCATATTCGAGGGCACGACACCAATAACTACATAACCTTCAAAAACATTGTCCAAGAAATGTTAGATAGAGGAGATCTCATTCTGGATAATCCCAATGCACTGGTAAACCTCCACATCTTCTAGAAACAATTCCCTAATCACACACTCTCCCACTAATACAAAAATTCCTCTATAAAAAACAACACAACTCGGGAGGTTCGCATCGTATTTGATGTCTTACCCATTCCCCTTGCACCATACCCCCCATTATAACCTATTAAAGAGCTTCCCAAATTGACTCCTTTACCCATGCCAGAACCTTCATCATCTTCCCCACTACCTAAGAATGAATCTACCATGCTTGACGATATCATTGACCCACCTACCCCCATACTCGATGAAACACCTATAACGCTTGTCACCACACCTGCTGAAGAATCTGTGGATCCCACTCCTTCATCGTCGGTAGACCCCAACTCATCTACCTAATCCTCGCCCTAACATAAAGGAGACCCATTTATGGTTGAAATCGATTCTTTACCATATCTCAAAATGCCATTCGATGTCCTCTTGTCTCTTTTTCCCGTAGATTCAGAGGTGGAGTGCTTCCTTGTTTCAAGGATATCCAATTCATTCACAGGAATCACAACCAAATCAACCCTCATTCCTTTCACTACCTCATCATCCCATTTGAAAAACCTCCTAGAGTACATTGACCATTCATTACTGTGGGAACCTCTCCAGATACCCGTCTCTACACAAATGTAGATGTCACCTACAACCACTCCCACCATTTACCATAGAATGGTGGAGACAACCATATCTACCTTTTCTAAATAGATTTCCACAACACCTCCCACATCACCTTCCCCCATACCAATAACCCTGCTCTTACTCATCCCACCACCTACATTGTCACCACCTTATCCTCCACCTATCTCCATAATATCTTGTGTTTTAGGAGTCCAAATAACACTAAGCCTTACCCATCCTTTGATCAAGATCAATTTAGTAACCCCCTCTCACCTCCTATTCAAAACAACTCCCCTACCTACAAAGAAACACCAACCTCCCAGGACACTGATACTAGCATTTCCCACTACCTCTTTTTCCCCTTCACCATTACCATCCATTTTAGGCCCTCATCCATCAAACTTGATAGAAAAACCCCCCACCCACAATACACCCAAAGGTCAACAACATACCTCCTTACCATGACCTCTCATCCTACATGATCCTACTGAATCACCCTCACCTAATCGTCAATACCCACATCCAAATTTATCTCTACCTCCCAAGAAGGTAGCTAAATCCAAAATTGGGTTACCCATTACACCCTTACCTAACAAATTGCATCCCAAATCCATACCTAAGCCTAAATGCACATAATCTACCTATACCACACCCCTACCATGACCAATAACACTCATTTCCACATCAACACTGAACTCTTTGACCAAAACCACACCCACTTTGCGTTGTGACCATATGGCAGGATCTTACGCTAATATCTTATCCAACCTACTAACCACCTCCCCCATCACATTACCTCTAATTCGACCTTATGACACACTCAAACCTAAACCAAAATGGTTTTATGACTCTTAGATATGTGCTAACCACCATGCACCAAGAAACAATGTGGAGGATTTTCAAGCCCTAGAGAAACTCCTCCAATAAACCTTCGCTAAGGATGGCCTCTTAGATAAAGACCTTGTTCCACCTACAACCATAGCCACCCATTCTCTATCATTTCCTATTCTACATCCTTCACCCTCATCGTCATGCCCCTCTTACCCACCACTGGTATTTGAAATCAACATGATTCGAATTGCCACTTGAGCTCAATGAGATAAAGGTAAAGGCAAGATAGATGAACCTTCTACCTTAACTATACCTTACATCATACCTCCGCTGGCACCTAAAATAACTTTTCAAGGACTTATGTTCCCCATCTCTAATGGGAGAGATTATCGTACCATGCTCAAATAGCTCCACCAATCCCTCCTCAAAATGTCTTTGTACAACCTCATACAAACCTCTGAGTCCCATCGCCAAACTCTCATCAAGGTCCTTCAATCTATTGAGGTTCTACCTAATGACCCCACACCAGTCACCTCTATCATCACCCCTCACCATGTGTTCTACCTTATCTCTTCCCCTCCTACCTTGGCCTCCGCTACCTCATCCCAAGTAGCTACCCTAAGTTTCTTCGATGATAAAATTGTGCCTCATCAGGTGGATGAACCTAACCCCACCTTATTCATTTCTACCTATGTTGACAATATATGTGTTTGAAGTATTATGATCGATGGGGGAATTAGCATTAACATCATCTTTTCACATGTGTTTAACCAAATCTGTATCCCGACCAATTGTATGCATACCAACCTCATTATGTTGCATTCCTTCAATGACGCCATGACCACTACCCTCGGGACGGTTGTCCTACACATTTGTGTCAGTCCCTGTAGCATTCCTAAACTCTTCTACATCTTGGAAGCGGAGTTCAAATATAACATGTTACTTGGCCAACCTTGGATCAATGTCATGGGGTGTGTTCCATCGACTGTGCATCGTTGTCTCAAATTTGAACATGAGGGACACAACTACACCATTCTGGCTGACCCTTCCCCATTTAAAATATACAACATGTTGTACCAACCCAATGATGTCCTTATACTAATACCTCACCCACTCCCACTATCACTTCTCCTATGACCTCTATCTCACCCATTATCACCATTGCAAAAACTATCAGAGATCTATTTACTTCTCCTATATCCGCTCCCTCCTTGTCCCAACCACCTTTGGAGTCATCCATCCCCACTACCCATATTCTAAGTAATGATCTACTTGAGGGTGTTTTTCAACTCCTCACCTTGGGGGAATGATGCCTCTATAATGTCAATATGTTCCTTACTCTGCAAGAATATGGAAACCTTCACTGATACCCCCATTACAACCACTGTATTGGTGAAATTTTCACTTATGGACCCCCACACGTTCGTCACAATTGGACCTATGGAGGCCTCGACACTCCTACCCACATGCCTAAACCACTAACCCAAACCCTACCATTTACCTCAACCCTTCCTTCATTGACCAATCAGCACTTCTCCCATACCTTCCTCCATCACTGTGCCTGGAAGGGTTTTAGATTTGGTCTCTATGAACAATGTTGTCACACTATCATCCCTTGCACTACCTGTAAACACAAATACTGCAATGGAGTTGTATTTTTTGATCCTTCTCCTAAACAACCCTGTTTCGACCTCATCAAAGAGGTGCCCTAGCCTCGTAGATCTTCGCCTAGCCAAACAACATCACCTACGGAGTCTATAGATCTAGAATCTATTCCTACTAATTTTTCCCATAAATACCATTTCCTTGGGACCTCTAACTTATCAGTGAGATGGTGAGGTTCCTGCTTCTCTTCCTGTCCTCTAGCCTGACATGATCGATGATGATGATCCTTCCATCAACATTATCCAATATCACAATGATGACTCTATCCTCACCTATTTAGGCCTGGAGGAATCCTACCTTCACCAAACATTTCCTTATGAGACATAAAACATGTTGAATGAGTCAACCATTGATATTAACATCCATACTCTGGATGAACCCACATTCTAAAGATAGGCCAATCGTTGGAGCCCACTGAATAGGAAGCATACACTTCCTTCCTTCACAACCATAGAAATGCTTTTGCTTCGTCATATGCTGATATGCCTGGTATTGACCCCAAAATCATGGTCCACAATAATATCACTCTACCTGATGCCAAACCCATGAAGAAAAAAAGAAAAATGCACCCACGCATTACCCTTCTTGTCAAAGAAGAGCTTCGATGCCTCCTTTCTATCTCCTTCATCTTACCCATCGACTACCCCCAGTGGATTTCTAACATCGTTCTCGTTACTAAAAAATGGGGGGAATCCTCATATGCATATAATTTCATGACCTCAACCTAACTTTCCCTAAATATGACTTTCCTCTACCCATCATAGACCAATTGGTTGACCTCGCAGCCAGACATGAGATGTTATCTCTCATGGACAGGTTCTTGGGTTATAATCAAATATTACTCGCACCTGAGGATCAACACAAAACTACCTTCATTACCCCTTAGGGGACCTTTTTCTATCACATCATGCCCTTCTTATTGAATAATGCAGGTGTCACCTACCAACAATCCATGACCTATATCTTCCATGACATTATGCATAGTATATTGGAAGACTATGTTGATGACCTTTTGGAAAAATCCAAAAGTCATGCCAAACACTTACCCGTCCTTAAAATCATCTTCAGCTTCCTCATCTAATATTACGTGCGTCTTCAACCTAAAAATTGTGTATTTTCCATCCTCTCAGGTAATCTCTTGGGCTTCATTGTCTCTTTACGAGGCATTGAAGTTAACCTCGCTAAAATCAAGGCCATTCTCAAGATGCCCCCACCCACTAACCTATGCCAATTTCGTATCTTAGAAGGTAAATTGTAATCTATTCGTCAGTTCATTTCTCAACTATCAGACCGATGTGAACCTTTTCACCATCTCCTTAAAAAGGATATTACCTTTCATTGGAATGCATATTGTCATAAATCTTTCAAGGCCTTGAAAGCATACCTACTGCAACCACCTGTCCTTACTCCACCTAAAGATGACTAACCCTTCTACCTCTATATCTCTACCACCGACCATTCCTTGGGTGTTATGCTCGCCCATCGTGATGACCAACACAAGGAAAAAGAATTTTACTAGATAAGTCATACACTTATGGATTACGAGACTAGGTATACACACACAAAAAATTTATGTCTCACTTTGGTCTTTCTGTCCACCAAGCTTCGTCACTACTTACTCAACCACACTACCTTCTTCATAACCAACACAGACCCCTTGCATTACATGTATGCTAAACCATTCCAAAACCAACGAATTTCCCATTGGCTCATGCTCCTCGTTGATCTCGATATCACCTTTCTTCACAAAAAATCTATCAAAGGCCAAGCTATTACTGACCAACTGGCTGATGCCCCACTCTCTGGACACCAACGCAACAACTTCGAATTCCCCGATGAATCTATCGTTACCCTTTCCCTCGACAATCCTACCGAGGAACCTCCCAATTATCAAATGACCTTATTCTTTGATGGATCTAAGTGTCAACATGGTGGTGGGTCTGGAATCATCCTCTTTCCACAACCCATACCCCTATCTTTCAAACTTGACTTTGCATGTACCAACAACATAGCTAAATATGAAGCACTCATATTAGGTCTCCAAACTACCTGAACCTTAGATGTTAAAACCATTAATATATTTGGTGATTCTCAATTAGTGGTAAACTAGTTTAATGGACTATACCAATTTTGTAATGAGAAATTACAAAGGTAAAAAAACCATGTGGACCTCCTGTTAACCACCTTTGACCGTTACAACCTACAAATCATCCCACACTCCATGAAAAAATTTGTAGACACCATGGTTTGTCTTACCTACCAAATACCCTTATGGTCCATTGACTCAAAAAAAAATCGTAGTGTAGATATTGCAGTCACCTTCATACCTATCTCACACTGTCAACCTCATCAAGAATCCCATTATTGACCCATCATACCTTTGGTATCAACAATACTTAGACTACCTTTCCCTTTCCATCCTTCCTCAAGATCTTACCCACAATGGTCGATGATATTTTATCCAAAAGGTATCTCGGTATGTTATAATGGGAGGTATCCTCTATAAGTGTAGCTATGATAGTATCCTTCTTCGATGCCTCACTAGCTCTGAAATACCCTATACCATGAAAGAAATTCACGACAATATTTGTGGGGGTCATATCAGTGGCCTAGCTATCACTAAGCATATCCTTCGCCTTGGCTATTACTGGCCCACCCTCAAGTGTGATTGTTGTGATTACGTTAAAATATGTGTGAAATGTCAACAACATTCAAACCTTCATCATACCCTAGGTCATGCCCTACAGGTCGCATGAGACCTTTGGCCTTTCTCTCAGTGGGGTATCGACCTCATCAGCTAGATTAACCCTCATTATTCCTAATGCCACCAATAGATCATAACCACTACTGAATATTACACTAAATGGGTAGAAGCCATTCCCCTTATTTCTAAAAAATTTGAGAAAATTTATGAGTTCATCAACCATCACATTATTTATCGCTTTAGTTTCCCTCACCGTCTCATCATGGATAATAACAAACAATTCAAAAAAAAACCCTACAGAAACTTTGTAATGGCTTTGGAATTCAGCTCAGTTTTTCTTCACCTTACTATCCTCAAACAACCAATAAAACCCTACAAAAACTAAGAATCAGCCGATAAAACCTTGAACAAATCCTCATGAAATTAGTTGATGATATTGGGAAGGATTGGCATACACACATTCCTTTCACCTTGTGGGATTATCACACTAGTATTCGCACTTCTACTATTGCCACACCTTTCTCTCTGGTCTATGGTACCGAGGTTGTCTTGCCTCTTAAAGTCCAGATCCCATCTCTTCACATCTCACTCAAGGACATGCTTACCAATTAGCACAACTAGAGTTATTAGATGAACGTCATCTTAACGATCTTGATCACCTTCAAATCTACCAAAAACGTATCAAACACACTTACGAAAAACACATCCACACCTAAATCTTTTAATTTGAAGACCTTTTCTTAAAGGAAAATAAACACTTGATGAAATCAGAGAAACACGTACGGGGAAAATTTACTCTCAATTGGCTTGGACCCTATATCATTACTCATACCTATGGGTCAAGTGCTTATAATTTATCTTCACTCGATGGTAAACCCAAACCTAAGCAACTCAAAATCTTACATCTTCAATGATGTTATTTTTGAACCAAGTGCTATATCACCCATTGACTATTACTGGCTCATCCTATGAGCACCCACACATTTTTCACCTCCTCGTGTACCAATGATTAAACAAATAATCGTGTGACTTTCCGTCACTTTTTCAACCTTATCTTCAATATGACTACCACGGCTCTACTCATGGCATGATTCTCATAGATACTTTTTATCCCTTAGAAAATGGAATCCCATGGTCATTTCCTATTCCACAAACCTCTCATACAATCCAACTTGCTGACCTATAACTTCACCTATTGACCCACAATCTCTGTATTCCTCTATAACCTTTTCTATGGCTTAATTTGGTAAAAACCAATTCACCAATCAAATGGGATCATACTCCTTGAGTCAAACTTCTAGAAATAAGATGAATCCCTTAAAATGACATCTATCTTTCATATCTAGTGGCCATAAATATATTGCTCCCTCGAAGAACAGCTATACTGCACTAGCCATACTCTATTTTAGTCTTTCAAATAAAATAGAGACCATGCCTACCAAACTACAAATGTTCTAAATCTTCCCACATCAATCAGCTTCACGAAGACCTCAAGGATATTTTCTACTTATCCCACATAGACTTCCCGCATCAATCAATATATCCATAATAACCCAAAGCAAAAAGTACAATTTTTTCACCATGGACTCATCTATCTTGGTTCTCAGACATCTTGTAAATGAGGTGTCCTACCCCCTACAAGTTTGTGAACCTTCACCATCTCACCCCCTTCTAACCATGATTTTCTAACCAGTCATGGGATGATGCCACCAATATGACATGTTGTGATCATGCACGTTTATTCACCTCTTGAACAGTCCAACATGTAAGGTTTTTTAGGGACTTTGATTTCATCAGCCCTACACTTGGTTTTCTTAACAATGGTCCTTCCCTATCAGACAACATCACACACCCTGTTACAGTCACCTGCTTTCTAACCTGTTGACTCTCCTCAACTAAACGAAGACTTTTACCCATCCATACCTACCTCTGACCATATGTTTAATCCCTCCTAATAACCCCGAATCAACCAACACCGAACTGACCTCAAAAACAACCAACCCAACCTAAATCACATAGCTCACATGCACCCATACCTTTGACCCAATAGTTGACCCTACCTATTTACCCTTACCCATGACCTTTACCTATTTCACCTATTTACCCATACCAATGACCCACATTCACCATGCCTATAACTTTGACCCAAGATCTGACCCTACCTATTCACCCATACCACTGACCCAAACACCTACCTTTCCTATTTACCCTTACCTACATGACCAGAAACCCAACCTACCTCTAACTTATCAACATTTTTCCAATCCCCACTACATTCCTCCCTAGCTTATGGGAGAACTACATCGATCGAAGGCCCCTTTTTCACCGGGGCTATGTAGGCAACACTCTGAGGGCATGGGGCCCTTGGAGGTTCGCTCGACCATCGTCATCACCTTTTCTCTTCTACCAACCATTCACCTCCCGTCATGTTCTACTTGTTCCAGTCATATTATATCTTAGTTAGTTTCCATTTTATAACCAAATAATTGGAAATTAATATAACATTACAACACATACATTCATTTCATCACCTTTACCATTTCTTTACCATACTCATTCATTACCTAAGATCTGACCCTACCTATTCACCCATACCACTGACCCAAACACCTACCTTTCCTATTTACCCTTACCTACATGACCAGAAAGCCAACCTACCTCTAACTTATCAACATTTTTCCAATCCCCACTACATTCCTCCCTAGCTTATGGGAGAACTACATCGATCGAAGGCCCCTTTTTCACCGGGGCTATGTAGGCAACACTCTGAGGGCATGGGGCCCTTGGAGGTTCGCTCGACCATCGTCATCACCTTTTCTCTTCTACAACCATTCACCTCCCGTCATGTTCTACTTGTTCCAGTCATATTATATCTTAGTTAGTTTCCATTTTATAACCAAATAATTGGAAATTAATATAACATTACAACACATACATTCATTTAATCACCTTTACCATTTCTTTACCATACTCATTCATTACCTAAGATCATATCAACATGGACCATACTATCATACATTCTCTAAAGTAAACCACAACATACACATACATCATTATTTATTTTCCACAATATCAAATACCTTCAAAATTAAATCAGCAACAAAACCATGACTCAACCATACCTATGACTTGACTCAATCATGCATATGACCTAACTCAACCATGCCTACGACCTAACTCCACCATGCCTACGACCTGACTCAACCATGCATATGACCTAACTCAACCATGCCTAATACACCTAGTTTCCATCCATATACAACTAACAATCAAATTCTTCCAACATAAGTATATCATCCACAATCATCAATCTCATCATAAAATTTGGTGTATCCATCCAATATACACTGATAAAAAATAATATAAATCTCATAAAAATCTCATATACAGCCTCACCATCTTCAGCATAGAGGCTGGTATATGATCAAAACTCTCATATAAAGCCTCACTATCTTTGGCACGCAGGCTGGTATATATCAAAATAATACTCCAAATGATGACATCAATCGTCACCTCATCTGATATCCCAGTCAGTCACATATGTCTCCTCTACTGCTTTAGTCTTCCACCCTGCCAGCATTTGTCCACCTCCACTGAACCTACAACTGGGCCAGGCCTCTGTGAACTAGTGGCCTCACCCTGACCCTTTCTCTGGCCTCACCTACCTCGTGCACTCTTGGCACTATGTGTACGGGACCTCATCCTCTCACTCGATGCTTGTTGTACCCTATGCTCTACATAGGAGGGGACATCTATCCCAACCACAGTCAAATAATCATGATAATATAGCACCTCATTCAGGGCATCCCTGAACCGTGCCATCAATATTTTCTGTAGAGGTGTCATAGGCCTCACTACCACCTGTGTACTAAGACTTACTACTATTTCCCTTGGCCCCTTTACCTGTAAATCCTATCCCTAACCCTGTGTAGGTACATGTACCACCACCTATCCCTAGTTAGTAGCCAACTTCCCCTATAATGTAGTCACCTGGCCCTATAAGGTGGCTACCTGTGCCTGTGATGCCGCTAGCTGGCTATGCAAACCTGTGACCTATACCTACAGAGTGGAAATCTACACCCCATTCTATCTTGGCCCCTGTGCTTGTACCTGTGCCAACTGTCCCTATAAAATAGTCACCTGCCCCATCAAGGTAACTACATGTGCCTGTGCAGCGGTCAGTTGCACTCCCAATGATGTCACATGTCCTTGTAGTTCATCTCTCTATGTTATCACTGTAGCCAAATCTGGCTACCCTTGCCATGGAGGTGCCACCTATAACTCTGCATCCTACCAACATATGTACCCATCAATCACCCCTGCATCATCAATCTAGCCATCCACTGGAATCTCTACCTAACCTGCTGGATCTGTAGGGTGAGGTGGATCCAAATGCCTCTCCACATCCTCTCGATGATATCGTACAATAGGAGGGGGAACATCCTGAACTAGTCCAAACTGTCATTAGAATCTATAAACTGGAAACATCTCATTCTTGCCAACATGCGTACCCTATATCCACTGCAATAGTGGCAACCACTACATCTCTTTCCTCATACCTCTAAATGTTAGGTATCACACATACGGCCACCATACTATATCCATTGCATAAATCCATTTAAACCTCTATCTATAGTGCATGAAATCATAGGTCATCTCCTCACCTTTTCGGAGATCCCCAGCTACCACCCATCTCCTATAACATGCTCTTTACCCACCTCTATGACAATCTTCTACTAGCAATCCTCATGGCCACACTATCACAATGTGCTCATATGCCCAACAATGCAACATGAATGTACAACATAGGCCATAGCAGCACATCCTCTGATAACCCCAGAGCTCTCTATACAACTGCACCAAATACGAAGGTGCCCAAGTAAAGTAGACCCGATCCTCCACCATCTCTTGTAAAACCCCCATCAAACCTCGAAGAAAAATGCCACCTTATGAATCAATTAGAGCATAGCACCCCACCGCAACCATCATCAATACCACCAACCATGTCTCCTTCGGGTGTGCTGTGTACATCACCCCGTATACAACGCTAGCATTGTGCTCTGTCAACTCATTTTCCATCTCCATGAACATTGTGATCATCTCCTCGAAGGCCACATCTACTGACATTGTATACACTAACTCACCAATAATTGGCAACCTCAATATTTGGTAGACATCCTCCATCATGATCATCATCTCGCCGATGGGTGAGTGGAAATTATTGGTCACAAAATCCCATCTATCGATGAGCACAACCACGAGGCTATGATCCCATCGGATCTGCCTATACCACCTAATGCTAACTAGGCTAACCACTCAAATGTGCCCCCACTCCTCCATAGTGATGTGAGGTCGTATCTCTCCCAACATTGGTGGGAATCTATCTCACATCGTCAGTTGATGGCATGCTTGTACCCATACAACTCCACCATGTCAAAAATGCCACACACCTATCTATCCCATACCTATTTCCCTAACCTATCATCTACCCTGCACCCATTTACCCAAACCCCATATTATTTTACATGTAACATCTTTGAAAAAACTATTACTGTGATTACTTTCCCTCTTGACATTGCAAACGTTGACATGTGATTTTTCATAGTAATGTGTACTCTTATGACTTTTGGAAATCATGTTTGCAATGGATAAATTATTACTGTAAAGAGGTTCACTTTGTTGTGATTTCTGCTTACTTGAAAATGAGACCATTCATCTTTTATACAACTTTAATTCATTTTAAAAAAAAAGAGGGATTATGAGCTTGTATTATTGTTGTCTTAACTATTGAGTGTTGACAGCAAAACCTTGGATCAATTCCATTGATCCAAGATATGATTTAGTTCTCCTTACCTGATTGGTTTGGTTGACTTGGCATTCTGTAATAGAAGGTGAAGTGGGACTGAGTTTTGTTTTGTTTATAAAATTAAAGGACCCAACTTCAAGTGCCCTTTCTTTACATCATACTATAATTGGTAATCCTGGGGCTTATTGTTAAATATTTTATAACGCTGAATAGCGTAATAAGACAAAGGACCTATTACTAAGTTATTAAGCTAAACACCTTAATCTAAGTTTTAATGTTCTATACTATTTGGATTTTAACCTAAGGTAGTTAAGACCTACTTAGGACCTATTGCTAAACTATTAAGGTTATTTCAATAACCTAATATGGTATGTTTTATGGTTAGGAAGTTTTGAAACAACATAAGGAAAATACTAGTTATCTAAGGAATAAGGTTGATTTCTAACCTAATGTTAAGCTAACCTAAACTAATACTAATCTAAAGGGAACCTACAGAATACTTAGTAAGTGGTAAGGGAAGCAGCATCAGTTTTAAAGGCATTAATGAGATTTGATTTGGGTTTTAATACCCTCTAAACTACCAGTTTTGGTGGAGGCATATGGAGTTAGGGGGATGCGTAGTTGACATCATAACTAAATATAAATTACATGCAAATTTTGAAAAGAAGGTTCACCAAAATTAGATGACAATGGCGTGGAGAAATAATGAGGGAAAAACTTATAGTCCTTGCATTAATTAGCTTCGGTAATGGTGAAGGAACTGCCTACGAGATATGACAAGGAAGATTTTTAGAAAGTTTTTTTATCTTTGGTTCATTTTGATTTTTTTTCTACATGGGGTTTTTGGTTCTTCAAACCAGCAGTTATATTTTTTATCCATCAATATTCTTGGCTTTCTTGACCTATTTTGGATCCTATGGAGGTATAAGAGGAAGTAGGAATATTTAAGTTGTTGACGTCGCTTGGAAAAAAGAAATATTGTGGAGGCTTAGCTTGAAATCTTCTACAAGTCGATAAGAAGCTCTATCAGGCATGATAGGATCTACCCATTAAGTTGTTCTACTTTTTCCTAAATGAATTCATAAAAATAACTCTGCTCTTGGAAACAAATGATTTTTTATGATATGTTTATATTGCATTCATGTTTGTATTCTTCACTGTATTTTCTTGCTTGAATTCATTATGTGATGAAGATTTGATCTGGGTTTGTTTCTTCATTGGAAAAATGAACAAATTAGGCTTTAACCATTGTTTGGACTGAATGTTGTCAAATCTTGTGATCTTCTGTTGACTGTGCCAAAAAAATGGTATAGAAGGGTTCACTATTTGTTAAAGATAGGAGCTGGGTTTGTTTCTTTTATTGGGTGAAAGTTTGAAACGGGATATCTTCTATTGAGCTCGAGATGATTTCAAATATTTTTACATCTGTTTGAACTATGTTAAATTAGATAGTCTGACTTAATGTTTAGGGAGTTGTTTTTGGATAGAAAACAATTGTAACATGTTATATTGTTGCTTAGCTGAGACGTTTTGATTCTGAGAACTCTGTTGGACTGATATGGAAGAAGTATGTTTTGGGTTTTGGTTCTCCCTTGTTTTAAATTTGATTAATTCATGCTAGCTTGTGCTTACACTTTTATGACATCAATTTTGTTGCTTTCTCCTACAAGGCGTGAGAAAATTTGTTAAATACTTACCTGATTCTGGATCTGAACAAACCTCCTTGTTGTAATCTGTCTGATAGTAGGGCTGAAATTTATCCTGTGGTTGTGGTTTTGGAAAGGCTTATTGAATGTTTATGCATCTTTTTTGAAATAATATTTTGTGCTACAGAGATTATCTTGTCAGTTCATCTTGTTGGATTTATTGGATCTTGAAATTTAAATTTGATATATATAGATGTTACTGAAGGAATGGGATATCTAAGTTGAATTATGGATTAGTGTAGTCTTGACTATCTTAAGGAAATGAGTTGGAATGTTTTTAGTTTTAATCTTCTCCTTTTGAGCTCAACTTCAAGCACCTGACTTGGGGTCATGTCGCTTTTATTGTCCTTCCTTGTGGTTGAATCGGGGTTGGGTTCTTTCCTTTCTTACCCTATAGATTGTTCCTTTGATTCTTGTGAAGTTGGGAATATGGGTTGGCTTGACTGTAAATCTTGTATTCATTTTCTTCATTTACCATCAAAGGATGGGTAAGATTTATTTTTGCAATGACACTCGAAAATAAATTGTGGTCACATAAGATTACATTATTTAATGCTACTTTGTCTCCCTCTTGAAGGGAAAATTAAAGATATGTATAGATTGATGCTATTATCGTTGGGATGAGTTTGAATGTTCAATTGTTGTTTGTTGCTTCAAGTACTGTTCTATTTTCATTTGAATAACTCTTTTAGTCATAGCTTTTTCACTACTCTATCTGTTCTTATTTGTACGTTGAGATAACTTTATCTTCAATTTTGGACTTGCATTTTGCAATCGTATATCTCGATTCAGTACTAAATAGTTCTATGTTTTTAATTTTTGTTAGAGTAGAATGATCCCTTAATTGTATCTTCCTCTGTTATTTTATTCCCGATTTGTATTCCTCTTTTTAGGATGGAATAATGAGATCTTATCTCATCCTTGTGTGTTGACATCCTTCTCTCTATTCTGGGTTAAGGTATTCAATATTTTTCTCTTCAAACTCTAAAGGAAGATAGAAGTTATCACTCTCTCTATATATTTTTGTTCATTCTTTCATCTGTTTTACTCCTGTGTATGGAGCTGACCTGTTCGGTTACATTATATGGAAGGAATTATAGATTGGGTAGTAGGAGGATAGATTTTACTTTCTTCTCTTTGACCATTATTTTTTTACTGATCTAATTATGGTGATATGTGATAAATTCTAGGTGCATGTAAATGGAATTTATGCTCTATCAAACCTGTAGATTGTAACTTAAAACTTAGGCTATATTTTGGCTTTGAATTTGGACGTCGTATCTTAAAATATGAAACTCTTACTTTAATATGTTAATGGTTTATCCTAAAAAATTTCATAAATATTGAATGAGCTTGGCCTTAGATATTATATGATGGAGTAAGTTAATGTTGAGCATTGTAGATCATTGCTTCCTTAAAATAACTCTATTTTTGTGAATTATTAGAGTTAGTAACATTCTTTGATTTAGATTGAATGAATCAAGAAATGAGCTATAAATATCTATAGTAGGAATGTGGTAAGTAATTCAGATGGAATATTACTTATCAAGTATAAAATTCCTTATGAAATCATTGGATGAACATTGTTTTGATTACATCATGACCTTTACTTAATGTTAATATGGCCTAACACTTTGTTCTTCCTTTCATGACTGTTATTTCTTTATGATGTATCTTTCTGTAATGCTTTAGCTATTTCATAAAAGTAGAGTTCTTTTTATGAAACAATTAGTTGAAAGCACATCGTTTTAATGCTTGATTCTTATCATGCTCATTTCAGTGAATTGATCTATGCTAGAATTTTTTACAGATGGACTTCGTAAGTGATAAAAGGAGACAAGTTACTTTTATGATGTTACTTTTGTTTACCTAAACAACCAAAACATGATATAAAATGAAAACATTTTATGAGGAAATATGATTCATTATTGAAATGTATTTGCTAAGAGGAAAAGTTTGTATTTTGACTTATTTGAGCTTATTGATGTTGTTTGATTTCTTATTGATTTAAAATTTGACACTAAAGATGAAATGTTTGCACTTGTAAAGTATGTATTCCACTTAGATGAATGGAAAAGATTGTGGGTTATCTGTACTTTATGTGTAATTCTCTGTGTACATTATGTGAAGGAAATTGTAGGATTATCTTTATTCTCTCATATTCATATCTGTATGGAATCCTTTCAGTTGACTTAAAATGAATTAGGTGGTAAGGGAAATAGATACACTATCCCTTTATTAAAATGCAACTTAACAAGTTGGCATTCATGGCTGATCATTTAACTAAATCAATATGGTTTAATAAAATGGTGTTAGTGCAAATTCATTATGATATCTTGAATAACGTAATTCTTAATGAGGAGGAAGAAAACTATTCAATGAACCCTAATTCCTTTTGAGTAAATAATGAAAGAGGAAGATGAACTACCTCTTGACTAGTACCTTTAAAGGTTTAAGACAATTGAAAGGTAAATATGAACATTTAACAAGTAGAATTCATCTCAATGAAGTCTACTAAAAAGGGATCTAATTCGGAACTTAAACAAGATAAGAATGGATGAGTAAATTGGGTGAACCATATTATTTGATTTCTACTTATGTTTTATTAAACTGAATCCTAAAGTAGGAAGTTAATGATAAAAAAATAATGGGGGCAATCTTGATGTTTCTGCAAAGAAATTACAACTCAATGATAGTTGGAAATCTTAGGGGTTAATGAAACTAGGGATTTAGTAGGGTTGCTATAATTAGACCTTAATTATAGAAAATAATTAAGTAATTAACTTCTTCGGGGATATGTGCATCTAGATGGGATGACTCAGATTGATGTTGGCACATGCCAAGTGAAATACAGTACCTTCATGAAGACTTGGGTCTTCATGAGGATACTTTGCTGTAATTGACATGTTGTAACACCCTTCAGGGTTAAATCACTTGGATTTACATAACTTGAACTTGTTCCTAGTTATACCCTAGGTTAGGTTAGAAACACGATTTAGTGTCACAGACATCTCGATGACTTAGGATAACTAGACACACGTGATTGACTTAGGTTGATCGAGTCTGCCTATGTATCCTTAGTCCTCGTGAGTATTCCTCTACACTAAATGATGTTACCACCCTTGGTTAGGGTAAAAATCTAGAACAAGTGGACAGATGGGAGTCAGTAAAGACCATTCTAGATAACATATGAAGTGGGGTGAAGGATGTATTCCATTTGACAAGTATGTTTCTAGGAATAGTAATATGAACAATATGTTGGAAATCTTTGGCCAAAGTATCACAAGATGCTAGTTATGTTGTCCTATGTCACCTAGTTTAAGAAGTGAGATTTCAGATGAATATTGGTAACAAATATTAAGATAGGCCTCTTAAACAGAACACTTAATACCCAGAAAAGGGTAAGAGAACCAAGTATACCTAGTAGTTCAATGAGTTAACATGAGAGATCGGTATGATACCGAGTCCTGACATGAGAGATCGGTGTTTCACTGAGTCATTACAGCTGCATATGGTTATCTATTATGAGATTGATTGGCATGGAATGTGTGTTCTAAATTATGATCATTTAGAATAGAGCACATTCGTATTAAAAAACATTCCTTGTTTATAAAGTCTTAAAATGAGAATGTTACATTACCTGGGACATCACTTACCTAACCCATTTCCTCCTACCTCTCTTTCACTCCCTCTTATACCCCATATCTATCCCATACCTGCTTCCCTAACCAATCATCTACCCTATGCTCGTTTACCCTAAACCCATATTACCTTACCTGGGACATCACTTACCTAACCCCTATCCTTCTACCTCTCTTTCAATCCCTCTTATACCCCATATCTATCCCATACCTACTTCCCTAACCTATCATCTACCCTTTACTTGTTTACCCCAACCCCATATTACCTTATCTCAGACATCACTTACCTAACCCCTTTCCTCCTACATCTCTTTCAATCCCTCTTATACCCCATTTCTACCCATTTCCACCCAATATAGCCTTACCCCATTTATGTTGACCATTATCGGCCATTACTAACCAATAAAGGTCACATATGACTGACATCGGTCACCTAACCTTGATTGATGTCGGCTTAGTCTGACTAACATCGGTCTTTATTTTGGCTCCACGGCCGAAACCCCACGCCCCCAATTTTTCAAAAATTCCAAAATATGACCTAAAACCTACCCAAACACCCAACCAACCTACCCAAAATCATTTTTATTTCCTAAATAACCTCTATGACCTTTCCCCATACCCAAATCCATTCCTTTTATCCACATTTTCAAATTTTTGAACCCCCTCCCTATTCTTTTCAATTTTCCCTAAAAATTTTAATCCAAAACTACAAATGGATCGAATCATACCTCTACATGTAGGTGGCTCCTCGTCGGGATGTCCAGTATCCCTGCTGTTGGATCTCCCACACCTCAACCCGCTGTTGCCATGCCTCCAATCAAACTCCCGGTCCTCTGACCAATCCAACCACTCTAAATGATCTCATGGCCCCATCCACCAACCTCCTCCAACCACTCAAATACCTCCAACTCAGTTTTATACACCTTGTCCTTTTCTTCATGGAAAATAATAAAAATAATTCTCTCTATCATTTTCTATAAAGTGGACAGGTTAAAATGAATCTCTAGCATACATATTTTTTACTTTTTTACCCTACCCCCAACTTGACTAACGTCGGTTTAACTTGACCAACATCAGTCATATGCCCTAGTCTACCATGGTTGGTTTCTCTATACAAGCATCGGTTTTCCATAACCGGTGTCAGTTATCTTTTTTGACCCCATTGCCCCACCTTGCACCACATCTACTTGCCCGAAACCTTTTTTCACCTAACCTAAAGTTAACCTTGACCTTACACCTCACCCTCATGACCTTATTACTTATCACCCAACCTCACCATCAGTTGGGGCATGTTTATGCCCCTCATATTAGCCTCCGTACAAACTTAGACCACCTACCCACCCCCTCTTGCACCTTCTGATGTTGTATACACACCGCACCTTATGTCATTGTTACACATTTTAGTGAACTCAATGACCTTGCCTTTCCTACCTATCAAGTGGTCTGCCTAAACAACACCTTGACCTTTTGGATGTACTGGAACTACACCTACACCTTCATGCATCTTACCTCATTGTGTTTCTAGACCATATCCTCTACCCTGGATACCGGACCTCAACAACCCTTGCTTGGATGACCCTACCAATTTGTCAACAATGTGGAGTCTACGCGCTCTTTCAATTGGATACCTTACAAAAATTTATGCATGTGTATCTGCCTACTCACCTTGACCTTGGCCCGTACCCATTTTTCCCACAACCTACCCTACCCAACCCACCATTGATTATTTGGACACTCTAATTCACTCACTCATTGCATCTTGTGATGATGGTACCTTTTTTGTTCAGCCTAGTGACCTTACCTTACCTAAATGTTGTGATACTTATCTAAACCAACCTTGACCTTTTGACCTTTTTGGTGTACCGAAACATACCTACCCGTTGTTGTATCTTACCTCGTTATGTGTCTGAACTGTGTCATCTACCCTGGATACCGGACCTCAACAACCCTTGTTTGGATGACCCTATCGACCTTGGACAATGTAAATTTGTTACGCTAAGAAAACCTTATATCTCATTGCATCCCACAATGTGTGCATAAAATTGAATGCTCTACCTAATTACCCACCCTGACCTTTACCAAAACCATACCTCTAACCATCATCCTCCTCACACCTAACCCTCCTTTATCAAACCACCCACCGATTCTCTATTCTTCATCATCGGAACCTGATTCGAAGGGGGATCACTCATGACCCTATTTTGGGAAACCAAAATTCACCCTCCCCCTTACCTGGGGCAAACCAACTCTTTTTTTCATCACGCCACCTACCAATACAAGCTACTCGACAAAAAGGGGCAAAATATAGACACCTAAAAGTGTCACATTTCATCGTTTCCCTCTGAATGACCTAATAACCACATTCTACACATGTGATTGATTTAACCCTAATTTAATCACCTGTAATCCATTTCTCTTATTGTATTAACCCCCACATACACACATAATTATTTAATTAAATTCAACTAATTAAATTAGTCCATTTACCCACTCACCTAGTCACCTCACCCTGTCACTGGCCCAGCCACCTCATCTAACTCCCTCACCATTCCACTACCCCACTTTCCCTTCCACATCACCATTCCACTCCCTCACCTTTCCGATACCTTGCACACACCTCTTCTAGAAGCCTTAATAGTTTTCATCCCACTCACAAGACCCATTCTTGTCTTATTCATCATTCTAGGGAGGATGGGGCATGTGCTTTGCCACCCAAGTAAAGTGGGGAAGGCATATTCCACACTTCAAAAAAAAAAATCCTACCCAACATAATCGATGTCGGTCACATTCTGACTGATGTCAGTCAGGTGCGACCAGCGTCAGTCACCTATAAAATAACCTTCCCAACTCATTTTCACGGGTTGGAACATAGTTGGAATATTTCATTTTGTTAGAACACAGTTAGGAGTTTGTGATTTGAAATCTATACGACCACTGTCCAAGGTGGAGGTTGCTAGTTCTAGAGATCAAACAGACATTTACAAGCACCAAGAGTCATCCCAAAAATTCCTCACCTAACCAAAGAAGAGAAGAGTGTAGATAGATCAAGCGAGAGTTTTCTATCTATTGGTCACTCTTCATAGAAGTTCTCCAACCACCTCTCCACCACTGCAGGCATTTAGAATCTTTCTAAACTCCAAGTGAGTTGGCTTCTCCTTTGTCACTTGCAGTTTTATTCTCTATTTTCTCTCACCCATTAATTAGTCCTAATTATATCTATCCCTTAGCTTTCTTTCTATCAACCACCCACTCACACCCCACCTAAACTTCACAAAACCTATCCCAAAACCGTCTCCCTCACATAAACCTCATAAATACCCTCAAAACTCTTTGCGTAAAGTACATAGAGGACCCGAACCCTATTTTATAGCATCTTCTAGTTCCCCACAGTCACCAACACTAGTTATCCCTAACCATGGTCGATCCACCTTATACTAAAATTGGTTTCTTTAACCGACATCGAGCACCTGGTTGTCAACCCAACTCGACAACTCGACCCTTAGCCTACCCCAAACCTTACCACACTTATCTTGGACATATCACCTCATCCATACCTCACAAAGACCCTCTCCACTTCAGCACTAACCTTGAGAGAACGCATAACCTATGTTCCTGACTTCCAAGTCACTTCCCACAGTGACCGACATCAATCACCTTCGACTGACATCGGTCATACCTAAACTGACTGCAGTCACCTAGGCTGGCATTGGTTGTTGTACTTAGTAGGATCACCCAAAAACTAACCCAAATTTGACCCAGCTAACCTAATACCTAAACCCATCCTCTACTAGACCTGCAGAAACCTATACCCACTTACCCAACCTCTGGATTTGATCTAGCCTTGCATGTTAAATTAAATTTGATTATTGTACTTATATGAGATGCCTAAATCATATCAACTATAGTAGGATTTTATTTACCTATATTATTTCCTGAATTTATTTATTTTAAAACAGTGGATTGATAGCCTTCTATAAAGTACCAAACTTTCCAGATCTAGCATACACTAGGCAGTCCACTATCATATACAATTTAACTCTCTTTTTGTGGTCTTGCTTTGTATTTTAGGTGGGTAATCCTTCCCATCCAAAAATAATTTTTCACAATCGAGCAAGATCGAAAGTCAGATACATGCACATTCTACCTTCTACCCATCACCCAATAATAGGTATTCCTCCTACGCCCATTTACCCTTGTCTGTTTCAATCTCAAATTGTACGTAAAAAGGATAGAAACACTTATATAAAGGAATTATTGGGCCAGAAACATATATAGGGGAAGAGATAGAGATATACAAAGATGTAGATTGATGTGTGTATGGAGAGGCATAGAAGAGAGGTGAGATATAAATATGCATATATGGGTACTAGGAAGCAAAAGGTAGGGCAATGAACTGATGTAGAAATGTTAGGTTGCACTAGGGTTTAGGGTTTATGGTTCAGGGTACTGAAGATCTATATAGAATGTCATTAAGCATTGGCATTGATGTTAGGGTCTGTAAATGTGTTATAGTAAGAAGGGCATATCCAAGAGCTCCATTTAGAGCTTGTTGTATAGGTTGGACCTCTATCACTTAATGTATATGGTCTGAGATGACCCTTTTCACTATAATGTGGCTACCAGAACTCTTTTAAATTTATATATATATAAGGTTTCATTCTGTATATCATGTTTGTGGTTGTAAAACCTTCTAATATTTATCATGTTATAACTCATATCTATTTTCCTATGGTTCATTCGGTGTTTATCTACCTTCCCTGATGCATAAGTGTGTGTGGATCTACTAGTTTTATGTTCTTCTTTTAGAATGCATGTATTTCAATCTCTACATATAAACCCTCATTAATGGTGGAACCTTCTCACAGAGATCACATAAAAGAGGGGCTTGGTGCCTATGCGTGCCTCAGGTGAGAACCCAGTGCCCATTAGGTGGTAAGCTAGTGCGCTTAGGGTTAGAAAGAAGTATTAAGGGTATATTAATGACTACATCTTGGTTCCATTTTTGGGACCTCTTTCCAATTTTTTTGTGAGATGGTGTGTGATGACAAAGAGCTTGACCTTGGACAATGTCGAAACATGGCTTAAAATCACGTAAGATTAGTTTGCTTAGAGATTTAGTACTAGACCTGAGTTTGATGCACATAAATTGGTAGAAGAACATCTATAGCATGAGTTGTATGAGACCTTCTTTTGTTATTTTCCAATGTAATATGGAAAATTCAGGTCTGGAAGGCCCAGGTGGTATAAGCTCCTTCGCATCTTGAGTTCCCTGAAGACCAGAAATGGATGATTTGTTAAGTATTTGAAACAATTCCCTTGTATTGAAAAAAAAGTAGAAGTTTGGGGTATTTTTGGTACAATTACCCTAGGGACGCAAGTTCCCTATGGCCCTAAAATATCCACAATGATTTGAGATGAGCATAGATGGTTTAGTTTAGAAAATGTGAAGTTTGAAGCCCCGAGGGAAAAATTTCCGTTGAGTTCAGTGTTCCACGTGGAGCCGATATCTCCTCATTATAAAGGAATGTTGGGAATCCATAGTATAGTGTGGGAAAAGTGGGGGATGCGGGCACTAAGGACCCCATGGGAACTTGTTCCTGCAATATGTGTGTTCCCCGAAAAACTGATAGACCCATAATACAAGGGGAAGTGGATGTGTAGAGAAAGCAAGTCCGCAAGGCCCAAGTGAACCTTGTACCCTTTGTACACCAAAACCCTGTAATACCCACAATATAAAGGAAAATTGAATTAATACAGACTATGGAATCATGTAGGGAACTTTGTTGACCATCCCGAGCTAAGGAACTTCAAATGGCCATAAATTTTAACCCGGCGATCTGATTTTCACAAAATTTGGCTTTTTGGAAAGGTATTGACATCCTCTATGCCATATAAACTAGAAAAATTAACCTTTATTTAAAAATAATAGTTCCAAGTAGCTTAACAACTAATATTAATGAAGTATGGGCATTTTCTTCTCCCTCAAGTAATGGTACAATGATGAAATGGGTTTGCAAGGATCTCCATGATGTTTTGCAGTCATTTAATGGCTCTTGTTGGTGGGTGAAGCCCAGAATTTGAGTTTCCCTTCTCTCCCTCTCTTTCTTCTTCTATAAATGTAAATGGAGATCTTTTTTTAAAGGGGTTGAACATTCTCTAGTTGCTCCTCGATTCTCTTATAGGTTTTTGTGAGCTTCAATCCTCCATTTTGGGTATTTTTGTAAGAAATTCATGCCTCTATCTTTTATTGTAATGGACTGTGTAATTTTATGAAGCAATAAAGTCAAGTTTTGTGGTTAATATTCAACCTTTATTTTCGTTTAATTTCATTTTCTAACCTCTTTATTATAGCTAACAGAATTTTGTGCATTTAATAATTTCTTGCAAACTCTAAATGGTTTTGTTTAATGAAAATGGTGTTTTGAATGTGTAGTTATAAACTATGGTGTTCTACATACCCTATTTATCTCCATTTCTTCACATTTTCATTTGTTAGAGAGTGTCCCAATCCCCCCTCTCTTGGTGTTATCACCTCCTTAGTGTAGGATTTCTATATTTTCATGTTGTCTCCTTCTCCCTGGTTCCAAAGAATTGATAGGATAAGATTAGATAGTAAATTTCCCTTCATTGGGAGTAGTTGTTGCATTACGTCAAGAAGAAGAACCATCCTATACTGGAGAATTATCTCAACTGCAAGGTCCCACACCCTGAGATAATTTCATATTACCCAGTTACAATGATTTCCCAGTAAAATCACATGCTAGCTAATCATAGGGTGTTGTAATTTGGTGACAACACTATGGTTAGAGTGTTTTGGTCTTCATAATGTTTAGTGTATTTCTTAACTCGATCTTTATAATGCATTTCAAACATGATTTTAAACTATGTGAGTTCAAAAGGTATGTGGTCATAGACCAAGATTGTATATGTTTTCAGGTGGGTTAGTCTTAGACTACAAGGTGTGGTTAAAAGAATTGAGAATTGTTTTTAAAATCCATTAGTAAGGCAATTATTATAAAGATGGGTTATAAATGTTGTTTGGCCTAGTACTGGACTAGTTATATGGTCTTTGACCACAAACCTTTGATTTCTATAGCTTATGGACAATATAGTCTTCGACCCCATCATAGTTAATTGTTAAAATTTATTATACTAATATATGGTCTCAGACCATAGATTTGTGGCCATGTGGGTAAAGTAATGATTATTATTAACTCGACTATGCAAGTTATTGATTTTTTTTAAAGGAATATAAACCAATCTCAAGCCACCAAATTTGAAGAGATATTTGGAGGGTGGGAGAAAATTTAATAGGCCATGATATGGCACTGGAAGAAATTAAATGCATTAACTACATGTACCAATTTTGGGGGGGGGGGGGACGTGAATCTTCTTCATAAAGATACCATTACATGAAAATTTTGGGTTCATTTTTATTATTTCTCATTTAGGGCGAATCCATGCGTGGAGATAGAAATTTTTGTTTCATTTAATCTTGAGCTCTATTCATGAGGGATCTATGCATGAGATTTTACCATGGTCAGTTGAGAAATATGGGGGAGTTATTAATGGCAGTAAGGAGAGAATATAAACTCTATTTTGGTTTTAGAAATGACATTTTGATTTTTGTAACTCTAGAATCATCTAAGGAAGCTTTTGAATTTCTCAAATTGCTTGAAATTTTCCAAAGAAAAAGGTAAACATTGTTGAGATATTCTTACTCGCAGACATGGATATATATTTCTCCTTGCCTCTTTATTTTATTTCGAAATAGTGGAATATTTCAAAAAAAATAAGGCAGACATATTATGACCTTTATCATTGAATAGCCTGCTGGGTGTTTTTGGGTTCCTTTGCAATAGGGAAGTAACTAATGAAACATTGCAAATAAAATGGTGTTTCTTAATTAGGAAATTTTACGAGAATTGGTTAAATGCATTCATCCATAATGAACTAGGGATTAAAAGCTCATGAATGTTATATGTACATAATGGTGTTTACTTATTGGCTTGCTTATGGAACTTGGAGATTGTAGGATTGATAATAAAAAAATATTTTCATATTCTCTTGAATAGTATTAATAAGTAAGCATGTTTAAAACATTATTGTGAATATTTACATTAGCATTATTTGGTTGATGAAGAAATTGGTTTTGTTGGATGAGTGAAAATAAATTAGGAATTATATCCAAATTATCAATAAAAATAAACTTACTTAATACCTTCTAACCACTGTGATTGAGTTATACATTTTTTCATGAAGTATACTTGATTAGTTATCATTAAATTAAATAGTGGACACTTAACTATTCCATAATATGATAACTAGGCATAGAGATGTGAATCCATGCCAATTTTTTGGAGTTGACCATGTGTAAATTATTATTTTCATCTTACAAGTTGTAAAGTAATACGAAATGTATATAAGACTTATTTACTACATATTGTGATTATTTTTTTACTATTTCTTATGAATGTAATAAATGTACTTATATTTTGTTAAAATTGAAAGTATAACTTCACAAATGAATAAGACAATTTAAGGTTTGTTGTAATTTTTTTATTGATTACATTATCTTTATGTACTTTAATATCGAGGTTTTAACCTCCTCTATATGAATATATGTTTTTTTTTTTAGCATACTTTTGTTTTACATAAATGTTATAATGTCAATATTACAGAAAAATATGAATGCAATAATGAAAGTACAAAATGATGATATGTTATCATTATGAATTGTTGATTAAATATGATAATTCTAACTATTTTTATGATATCATCATAATTAAATGAATGTGTAATGAAACAGTAAGATAAACAGGAAAAATGAAGGTGTAATCAAATGGTTACGAGTATAAGATTTACCTATCAAATCATAGCTAAAAAGATGTTTTAAATGAGTTTATATGTTTAAAACAATACAATTATATTGTTATCTTCTAATAGTAGAAACATACACTTATATGATAATATGATTAGGTATAAACGTCGTATGGACAAACCTGACTCCACTACAGTGAAGTTTGAAAGAATATATGACGTTATGTAACAAAGTATGGAAGTACATTAAAAAATCACGAAATGGTACATATGTAAATATCCAACTAAAGGGGCACTAATAATGTTTAATTAATGTTACGAAATTGTTTTAACTCTTGTACTTGACAAACCAAATTATGAATTGTAAACTGATAAATTTGATTGACATGTTGTTAGAGGTACACAAATTAAATAGTGACCTTTACATACCTCTAACATGATATAGATAACACAATGTATAGTAATCAAAGGCATGGATCATGGCACGACTTTTGTGTCATGCGAGTGATATCATTTAGGTATGGCTATAGGGAGAGGAATGGATGCATAATGACTTAGGTCATTACGTGAATGTACCTTTTCCTATAGGGTTCCCAAATTGGTCTTGACATGAGCCACATGACTTGGATGTTGAGTTATGATATCTAAATCTTTGATGTTTGAACTTATTAATTAATATACATGATTATTTAAGATGAATAATAGTAAACTTAATCATTTAAATAGGAAAAATGAATCTGGATGACTATGTTGAGATGGTTGTGTGGTGAAGGGAAGACAAGTTTTGAGTGGCTTATGTACAGTCATGAAACTAGGCTTCCTAGCACAATGCCAAAACTATGGCCATAGTAATGCAAGTGACTGGCTGCATTGTCTATTCACCATTTCTTATTTTAGTTATGTTTTGAGTTGGGGTGAAGTAGTTACATATTTTACCGGCTGACACTAAGAAAATGCACATGATTTTCTATACCTACAAAAATGTCTAAGCAATGATATACAATGTATATTGGCTCATATAGAGCGTTGAAGGGAGTCAAGAAGGATTTATAAACCCTTACAGTTGCACATGGTTATCATAAGTTGTCTTAATGAATTTTGAATATTAATTAATGCTTGAATAATTCATCAAATGTTGTAAATGATCATACTCATTACAATGTAAAATAACTTGAAGAATTTTGTAAACTCTTGTATGTTGGATTAATCAGCTACGTGATGATAATCATTAAAGGGATCAAGTTACTTAAATGGTTAAATAAAAAATCTCTTAGTTTTTTTAACATAATATGGGTGTTAAATTTTGGTATCAGAGCTGAAGGTTAAAAATCTTGGACTTAATGGGTCCTTAAGTTAATTAAACATTTTACATTGTTAATAGAATAAATTGGATATGTGAAGGATGTACTGTGGACAATGAACCAGACCAAATTAAGGTGTAGGTTCAGTGGTAAATAAGTTAGATAAAACTATAACAGTCCTTCATGACACATGAAACTAGAAAGTTTCTTGGAGCAATTAGTAAAGTGCGAAAATGATTAATTCAAGGTAAAACAACTTGAACTGATTAGTGGTAGTCAACAAGGGAATCGTTTGACTACTGGACTATCTTTTGACGACAGGTTTTGGAATGGTAAACTAAATATTAAATTAAACCCAAATTGAGTAGATGAAGTAGATAGGTGTGTACTATATATTGTAGAAGAAGTCTTTATAAAAGCCAAAAAGGCTAGAATATGATCTGTAATAAATTCCAACTCATAATGAGGAAAAATAAAAAGAGTGTTAGCTCTTTCTCACCTGTAACTTTTAGGAAAAGAGGTGGAAAGGATATGGTAGTACATGTGGGTTGCCATGATGAGCACAACAGTAGAACTTGTAATTTTTAGCAAGAAGAAGCAAAACAACACTGAAGAGGCTGATAACCAAGAAAAAGGAACAATTTGTTCCTAACAAGATGTCTGGTAAGTTGTGAAGGACTTCCCGATGTTGTTTTAGTATAACCCTAGTATGATTGAGATCAATATATCTAGTGATTAGCTGAAAATTGAATGAGAAATTTGGTTTTTCTTTATCATATGAGAAAAAATTTCCTTAAACTACATACCTATGTCAGTCAATGCAACATTGAAATTATTTAACTTCGTCATGGAAAATGGAGATATATGTAAATTCAGTTAGGGATTTATGACATTATAATCAATATTGGTTTTTTTAACATAATTCAATGGTTTAACGGATTAAAAAACAAGTGTCCCAACAAACTTCGCAACTTGGAAAAACTTGGATGAAATAAAAACAATGTTTTCCTTGTTTGTTTCAGTGATATGTAACTTATCTTTGACTATCTATTGTGTATAATACATAATATTATCTGTTATGACTCAATGTAATCACAAAAATTTTGTCATATTGCTGACTGTGTGACATTTTTTGCTGGTTGAAAGGTTATTACATATATAGAATGATTTCTACATTTTCAGGGCTCTTCCATTACTACTATATTTTGTTGCCCCAACTCCTTTTCCTTTTGGTGTTTTGTTGTAGTTTTACGGGACTCAATTTTTCCTAAGTTTGGAACTTAATATGAAGGGTATCCACGTATCCCTTCGGTGCATTTATGATAAAGCACAAAGAATCGGGAGCCCTCAAGCAGCGACAATTGACCATGTGGCTAAAGCATGGAAAGGCAGTCCAAGTGAGCTGAAAATTCAAACGTAGAGAAGAAGAACGCACAGGCCTCCATGTGTTTCCTAGACATAGTTTCAAAAAAAGAGAGATGAGGAAAAGCCCCAAAACCATGCTAGGTCTCCATGTTTCATACAAGGCAACTACCACCGTTGAAAGGACCAAGTAAAGAAGTAAAGGACTCAAGGTTCGGCAGATTGAATGCGATCTCAAGGCCCAAATCATGCAGTTGATATTTACTCCAAAGGTTGAAAGATCACATAGGTAGGAACTAAATGTGGACGATGGGATTCTTGATTGAAGGCACTTTGGAGTAAGAGCCGCAAGGATATATAAGAGAATGTTCTTGTGCCAATAGAAAAGGATAGAAAATAAGTTCCAAAGATCTAGAGAAAATAATTATAGGTTCATTCTATTGTGTTCATTGACCTTAGCAAGGCTCTATTGTAAGGAAATGATGTAATTTGTGCTATTCTGGCCTTATTTATTGTTTTCTCTATAATACTCGGTGTCCTTTGATTCTTCCTATATTCTTTTAATTCAGTTCTTGATGAGTGTTTAAATATCTATCGTGTTGTAAGCCCTTAGATATTTTACATAAATCTATTCATTTTGCATGTAATTATGTTTTATTTTCATCTCGCCTTAGATGGTATGAAATATCTTTGAAATATTTGATCATGCTTGATTTTCTTTGACTAATCTAGTAGTTATTTTGATATTGATCTATGTTCTTTTTAATAAAGATTTTGCGCATCTCCTTAGATAATATTTACATACTAATTTGTTTTCTCTCTAACCCTTATCTCAATCCAAATCATAGAAGATCCAACTTCTATACAACCTGGAGGTTATCTTAGGGGTTAAGTCCCACATCCCTTAGATTTCCCATAACTTTGATGGTTCATCTGCAAAGATAATCATCAACAACATCCAATAAATTTGAATATAGATATGGAAAATTACATGTTTTTTATGAAAATGTTGACTGTTATCCTTAGATATTAGATATAATTTTGTGTTTGAATATCTTGATTTTGATTAATGAGTAAAAATTTTTGAGATGATGATTCATTAAAGGGGGAAGTATGTCACATCTTGCAATTTCAATATGTTTCGTCAAAAGGATAAGTCATAAAATGTTGAATGGTTTACAAAGGTGTGGGAATTATCCTTTTGCATATTTGATTATGCATTTACACATGTGTATGTATATCCTAAAAAGGATATACACACATTTTCATAGTTGCATGCGTAACTGCACAACAACACTTTTCATCCAGTCTTCATAAAGCATTTACAATTTATAACTTATTCTTGTTTTGTTTTGATGTATGAATGTACTTACCATGCTGAGTAAGATGATTTTGATGATGGACTAAGAATGTTGTACCCAGAGTGGATAATGGAGTGCACCTTGCTATGTTGTGTTACTTATTTTTTGAATGTAATGATTTTATGAATTGATATATTGATTGGTTATTGTATCAAATATTGATCATATCGTTTATCTAGCTTGTTGGAAATAATGATAGCATAATGTGAGGGATATATACATGGTTGCAATAGTAATATATGAGTATTAAGATTAATATATGACAATATATGCTAATCTTATTTTGTTACTTTGACGGTCATAAACCACAAAGTATTTTTATGGTCTCCTTCGCTACTCAGAAAGGGTTGTGAAATGACGAAAACATACAGGATATTTAATTACTTATCATACCTTGTAATTATTAATAATGGAAAAATGTATTTTATTGGGCTTTGACCATTGAGAAAATATTACTAAGTTTGTAATGATGTTGTAATGATGTTGTTTGTTAGAGTATATAGTTGACCATGTTAAAATGTAACCAAATTGGTTAGTAACCATGGAGTGATTAAATATTGTTTTGATTGCTTACGATGTCCATGCAAGGTATGGTTAGATTTTTTTTGGTCTTCATAAGGTTTTTTTTATGGCCGACCTTGATCTTCGTAACACATTGAAAAAATGATTTTAAACTATTTGAGTTTGAAATTTATGTGGTCTTAGACCAAGGTGGTATAAGTTTTCAGTTTGGGTTAGTATGAGACCACAAGGTAAGGTTAAAATAACTGATAATTATTTTAAACAACCATTAGTAAGGTAGATGTTATAAAGATGGGTTATAAATGTTATTTGGCCTATTATTGGAATATTTTTATGTTCTTCAACCACAAACCTTTGATTTTTATAGTTGATGCACAATATAGTCTTCGAACCCATCGTAGTTAACTGTTGAAATTTAACATATTAATATATGGTCTATGACCATAGATTTGTGGGAAAAGTAATGTGTTTTATTAACTCAGCCAAAGTTATTGATTATTATTTAAAAGGAATTTAAACAAATATAAAACTGCCAAATCTAGAGAGAGATTTGGAGGGTGATAGCAAATTTAATAGGCCACAAAGTGGCACTAGAATAAATTAAATGTATTAACTGTATGTACTAGTTTTTGGGGGGACGTAAAGATTATTTGTGAATTCACCATCGCATGAAAATTTTGGGTTCATTTTTATTATTTCTAGTTTTGGGTGAAGCCATGCATGGAGATAAAACTATGTGTTTCATTAATCTCGAGCTCTATTCCTAAGGAATCTATGCATGAGGTTTTCCCATGGTCAGTTGAGAAATTTGGGGGATTTATTAATGGCGATAAGGAGAGAATATAAACTCTTTTTTTGTTTTAGCAATGGCATTTTGATTTTTGTAAATCTAAAATCAGTTGAGGAGGCTTTTGGGTTGCTCAAATTGCTTGAAATTTTCCAATGAAAAAGGGAAAATTTGTTGATATCTTCTTACTCGCAGGCATGGATATATATTTCCCTTTACCTTTTTATTTTATTTCAAAATAGTGGATTATTTATTGGGTGACTATTAAAATAATTTACATGATAGCTAAGTGTTTATTGAGTTTCAAATCTGGGGATATTAATAATGTTTTCTTACTAAACCAAGTACTCGATTGTGTATTTGGAAAGTATTATCTATGATTCTTTTGTGCATAAAGTATGATTGTGTTTCAAGTTTCAATTAACCATTCTGTAAAATGATGGCTTTGCTCACCCGATACCCATTTATTTGATACATAGCCACTTTGGTTATCTCTTATTGTTTGTGTGTGTAAATCGATCATGTAGGGTTGATGGCATTCCTAGAAGGCCTATTAAACTGAACTTCCTTCATATCTGCATGAATAAATGACTAGTTATCTATGAGAGGGATGTGAAGTAGAATTCTTCACACTCGATTAGAATTATGTCAGTTCTAACCCTGTCCTTTTAATTGTGTCGATTTATTTCACAGTCTGGGAAGAGTGGACTATATGAGTTATGGTGAGTGATATGATTCGATTACTCCTACTCGAATGGGTTATGGGTATATAAAGCTTAGAGTACTTTCAGTGTTTTATTATAGTTTTCTATTTTGGTTTTCTTCCTTGGAACATCATGAACTGGTTCTCCTTCACCAAGATAATTTTAATGAACTATATGTCGTGTGTAAGATACAGCAAATATGATTTCCTTGAATGCAACTCTGTTCATATTTATAGTGGAAATTTTTGAAGTAGAATTTCATTAGTAAGTATGGTTACTAAACTCATTGGATTATCTTAATACACCTATTAATTAGATAGTGTTAGTTGTTGATATTTCTTATATGAAGCAACTAGTTCACCTTATTTCTATGTGTAGAACTTAAAGGTCAAAATAATAGGGTTGGAAACAAATACCATAGAGCATTAAAAGGAATTATTTTCGATTAAAACATATACTCTTCTCTAAGAAAACCTAAAGGGTTTTTTATTCATCTGAAAAGACAAGGAAAGAATATTATGACCTTTATCATTGAATATCTTGTTGGGTGTTTTTGGGTTCCTTTGAAATAGGGAAGTAACTAATGAAACATTGTGAAGCAAATGTTGTTTCTCAATTAGGAAAGGTTGGGATAATTGGTTAAATGCATTCATCCATAGTGAACTAGAGATTAAAATCTCGTGATTGTTATATGTACATAAGATGTTTACTTGTTGTCTTGTTTATGGAAATTGGAGATTGTAGGATTAAGAAATAATCTTGCCATCTTCACTTGAATATTATTAATAAGTAATCATGTTTAAAACATTATTTTGCATATTTACATTAGCATTATCTAGTTGATGGAAGAAATTGGTTTTGCTAGATGAGTTAAAATAAATTGGTAATTATATCCAAATTAGCAATAAAAAGGAACTTATGTAATACCTTTTAATCGCTATTTTTTTGTTATAGGTTTTGTCATGAAGTATATTTGATTATTTATCATTCAATCAAACAATGGATGGTCAACTATTGTGTAATATTATAACCAGGCATAGAGATGTGTGTCTATGCCAAATATTTTGGAGTTGACCATGTGTAAATTATTATTTTCATCTTACAGGTTGTAAAGTATTACAAAATGGATAAAATATTGGTTTACAACATATTGTGATTATTTTTGTACTATTTCTTATGAATTTAATAAATGTACTTGTATTTGGTTAAAAGCGAAAGTATAACTTTGCAAATGGATAAGGAAATTTAATGTATGTTGCAATTTTGTTATCGATTGCATTATATTTATGTACTTTAATATCGAGGTTTTAACCTACTCTATATGATTGTATGCTACTATTTTTCAACATACTTATGTTTTAAAGAAATGTTATAATGTTGAAATTACGGTAGAATATGAATGCAATAATGAAAGTAAAAAATGATGATTTGTTATCATTATAAATTGTTGATTAAATATGATAATGTTAATTGTTTTATATGATATCGTCATAATTAAATGAATGTGTAATGAAGCAATAAGATAGTAAGGAAAAATGAAGGTATAACCAAGAAGTTATGAGTATAAGATTTACCTATCAAATCATAGCTAAACAAAATGTTTTAAATTAGTTAAAATGTTTAAAATAATAAAATCATGTTGATGTCTTCTAATATTAGAAACTTACACATATATGATAAAGTATAAACATCATATGGAAAAACCTTATTCCACTGCACTACAGTGTGAAAGAAGATACGACGTTATGTAACAAAGTATGAAAGTACATTGCAAACTCATGAAACGGTACATATGTACATATCTAACTAAAGGGGAACTAATGATGTTTAATTAATGCTACGAAATGGATTTAAGTCTTGTAATTGACAAATCAAACAATTAATTGTAAACTGATATAGTAGATTGACATGTTGTTAGAGGTACACAAATTAAACAGTGACCGTTACATACCTCTAACATGATTAAGATAACATAATGTATAGTAATTTAAGGCATGGATCATGACACGACCTTTGTGTCATCCGAGTCATAACCATATTAGTTCAGGATGGTTACAAGGAGAGGAATGGATGCGTAATGACTTAGGTCATTACATGAATGTAACTTTTCCCGTAGGGATCCCAAAGTGGTGTTGGCATGATACGCATGACTTAGATGCCGCGTTATGATATATGTAGCTTTGGTGTTTGAACTTATTTATTAATATACATGATTATTTAAGATGAATAACATTAAATGTAATAATTTAAACAATGGAAATGAATACATATGACTATGTTGAGACAGTTGTGTGGTGAAGGGAAGAATAGTTTCGAGTGGCTTATGTGCAATCATGAAACTAGTCTTGTTAGTGTAATGCCAAAAATATGGCCATAGTAATGCAAGTGACCGGTTGCATTGTCTTTTGACCATCTCTTCTTTTAATTGTGTTTTGATATGGGATGAAGTAGTTGCATACTTTACTATCTAACACTAAAAAGATGCACATGATTTTTTATACCTATAAAATTTCTAACCAATTATATACAATGTATATTGGCTAGTATAGAGTTTTGAAGGGGGATTGAGAAGGATCTATAAACCTTTTTAGTTTCACAGGGTTATCATAAGTTGTCTTGATGGATTCTGAATATTAATTAATCTAGAATAATTCAACAGTTGTTGTAAATGATGATACTCATTACAGCGTAAAATAACTTAAGGGATTTTGTAAACTCTTGTATGCTAGATTAATTAGTTGCCTATTGATAATCATTAAAGGCGTCAAGTTAATTAAATGGTTAAAAAAAATCCCTTAGTTTGTTTAACGTAATATGGGTGTTAAAAGAATAGAGGAAAATTTTCTATCTCATTTGCTTTACTTCAAGTAGTAATCTCTCCTTGAGCATAAAAATTTGACAACCCTTAAGAATGAGGGTACCATTACAATTTGTAGACATTGAGAAGGCTCTTCACCTACCCCCTACGTGACCTTTCATTTTTCCTTCTAACATGTGACTTTTGATATTCCTAGGAGTGAAATTAAGTCCCCTTTTATTAATGGAGGGTGACTTATTACAATATTTGCTAAAGTCACATTTAAATGAATATGGTGAGTGGCATGATTACTCACAATGAATAATTAGAAAGGGGGTAGAGAAGAGGATAGTGAGTAATGAAGGGAAAGAAGAAATGATACAAAGGATGAAGGTACCTTTGTCATTGATGAAGAACCACCCCAAGATGTTGAAGACTAAAATCTTGGCATCTGATGACCTTTACAAGACCACTATACTTATGTGAAGCTCTAATGAATTTAAATTTGAAAAATTTTCCCTTGTTGATGATGATCACAAGCTAATCCTTGTACATGATATAGAGACACCTTGAATTATCAAATGAGTGTTTAAAAACAATGTTCCAAGACCTCACAAAGTGAGCTTTGACATGAACACAAACCTCACCCATGATGATGCATTCTCAATCTCGTAATTACAGTGAGGATTATTCTCATGTTCCTTAGGCTTTCAAAACTAATGTTCACAATGCTCGAATCTCTTGACACTTACATCTCTATTCTACACATTGTGCTACAATATTACAAACTTTACCTAAATTCTGGACATTATTAAGCTCAAGATGATATTTCTAAGACCCTAATGAAGTTCTCATTTCTCTTCTCAAGCTATGAGGACATCATATTATCTCATGGAGAATCCAAAAAATCAAAAAGATTAGTGAAAATGGAGCCATCTACAACTTTCTGCACTCAAAATGAGGACTTTTTATTTTTTAGCAAGTTGGACTGGGACCTGTTATTTTTAGACATATCACCTATTTTTCTCTGATATGACCTTATGAACCTTCTAGAATACTCTATCATCTTTTGTTGATGATGCATTTCTATTTTTAGCAACTTTTGATTTTTTGGAGGATGTTTTTCTAAATCTATTATTTTGGGAAAATTGCCATTTTTGCCAAGTCTTCTACTTTGCACCATTTTTGACTATCCTGGGTGATTCAAACTTGTATTCATGGACTTGCTATTTTTAACATGTGGAGGTACAAAAAATATTCTATTTTAGTAAGTGAAAAAAATGACATTGGTTTGCGATGGGAATATTATTTTTAGATTTGGTCTTTTGTCGTGATCTCCTCCAAATTTCACCATGTTTCACCCGTCAGAATGCTTGGAAATAAAAAATGAAAATTTTCCTAATGAGGTCCTCACACCCAGAGATGCCATGGTAGAAATTAATGGAGTCCTTGAGATTTTTATATTTTTATTCCCCACCTCGGATCATGACAAAACTAACTTCACTACAATAGGTTTTTCTCCTAGAATTTGTGCTCATAGTTTTAGCTTGATCTATCCGCTAGGGTGATGGGAAATCAAAGGAACAAAAACCAGGGCACAAATGGGGATTTTTAACCACTAAAAATATAGGGAGTCACTTTAAATTATGCAAATTGCTTCTTGAAGGCCTCTGAAAATGGAGAAGTCTGCAAAAAAATCTCACTTTGATCCGTGCAACGGATTGTGAGATATGATTTTTTTACGTTTTTGGCCATGACTTCAATCTCACGAAGAATAGACATGGTGTTTGAAGAATTTTCAGGTTTAATGGATGTTTTTAAACCATGAACTTGGAAGAATGAAGGAGGGTAATGTTTTTATACTTATCTTTTGGCAGTGGTTTTCTTGTACACATGAAGAAGAAACAGTACGACAGTTAAGTTTTTTACATTTTTGTCTTTCAAAATCTCCTTGAGCTTGGGTACATTTTTGTGTCCAAACTATCCCAAGTGGATAAGACATGGTGCAAAAAAATGCACATCAAGCTCAGTTTGACAAGTGGTGTATGGATATTTGTCAGTGGAAGAGAGAGTGAGAGAGAGAGAGAATGAGCCACTAGCACCCGGGGGCTGACACTGGGTCACATGGGGGACCAAAACAAGGCTAGGCTTGGGCACATTTTTTTACCATGGGAACACAAGGTGAAATAAAATTCATCTCATCTGGGTGTTGACAAGTTTCATCTGCTGGTTTGCGTAGGCAAAGAGGAGAGGGGACTAAAAAATGGCTTTCAGAGCACCTTCAGAGGTCACATGAGGAATCAAGGGCCAAGTTGTGCATGGAAATGAATTTTGTGTCTCAATTATCCCAAGGGGACAAGACAGTTGGTGCACGAAAATTCACCCTCACCTAGTGAGTACAAGTGGAGCATTGTGGTTTGACAATGGAAAGAGCTTAGAAAGGGTGGAAATGGGCTTGACTGGCTTGTTTGAGCTTTATTGAGGTCACATGATGGTCCTGGGGGCTATCTTGGGGCTGGGCACATTTTTGTTTCCTTTGTATCCTAATGGGATTGGAAATTTGATGCAATAAGTTTCACCTCAACCTAGGAGTGACATGTGTCCACCCAGAAAAATTCCTTAGTCCCAATGCATACCTTGGAGAGAATCTTGATAGAGACATATCATTAGCATTTGATGGTCTTTAGTAATGTCCACTTACATACTCCAAAGGCCTAAGGGCCAAGTCGAGTCCAAACCGTGGTCAGACCCAAGGGGATGTGGACGTTGGGAGCTATTGGGAAGGGGACATGTGGTTCTAATATCCAAGTTTTGTGTTTGGGGTCACTTTTGGACCATGGTGACTTAAAAAGGAAAAAGTAACTTTAGTTACTTTCATTTTATTGGCCCCTCCATGGAATGAAATATGTCTAGGGTTATTGGGGCTCTTTTGCAGTGGAGAAGTATATAAGGAGTTGGAAGAGAATGGAAAAGGAATTTTTGCATACATTTTATTCTCTTTCACGTGCAACTGTTGTTTACACATCTTCAACTTGTGGAGTGAAATCCCACAGGGACCCTAGCTTCGGTGGTGAGAGACACATCCCTAGCTAGTAGGGCATTCTTCAGTAGTGAGAGATCTACCCTAGTATGTCATTTTGGAGCTTCTTTTTGGGTTGTGTTACAGAGATCATATCTGTGGTTTTAGAGGATAGATTTTGAGGGTTTTGGGGGCATTTGGGGAAGATAACTAGAGGGCTTTCATATCAAATTTACGGTAGCCATTTAGGTAGGGCTTAGCATCACTTTGAAGGTGTCTCCATCAGTTTCCAACCCCTTTCCAAGCTAGGTGACTTGCAACCTTTATTTGGAGGGTTTCTAGTTGGCCCCTTTCAGATCTAAAGGTCAAAATATCATTTCCTATATTTGTTAATTTTATTTCCAAAGACTCCTAATTTTTTCTCTTGTATTTGGAGAGTTACAAGCCTCTGAAGTTTTCCAACTGTCTAACGCACGCTGTGATTTTTCTGGCAGCATTTTAATTTGTATTAAATTCCAAAAATAGTTTTATTATGTCCTTCATAATATTAGTAAGCCCTCTTTATAATTTCAAGTAATTCGAGTGGATATTTAGGGAGATATTAATTTTCTCTAGTTTGTTGTCCTTACTGTAAAAATCTGTAATAAAATTAGTATTTTATTTGGCTGTCAATTTTCAATATTTTGTGCATTTTTAAGTGGTATCCCATAAGGGATATTTGATCCTTTTAGGAACTTATATATTTTATTTTGACTGTAAATATAATTTTGTGAAGAATTGGATTGGTCTCATGCTATGATTTTGCATGAAACCCCCTCAAAAATATCCTATTTTCTCAGTACCATAGGTTGTGCATGTTGAAAACAGAATATAGGAAGAATTTCTTATGTCTTGTGACGAATATAAAACCAGAATAATTTAGAGATCCAAAATACCTTTCCAATGGTGTCTTTTTTGACTTCCACGTCCTTATAGATCTCTCGGAATCACTTCCCGAAGCTCAGGTGTTGTTTTTCCTTGCAAGCTCCTTCACCTTCAAAGTTCCTCTTTTGTTGAACTTGTCCCGAATCCTCTAAAACTTTCTAAAATCTTTGAAAATCAATTGAAATTTTTTCTTATCTCCTTAATACCAATCTTCAATGGATTTGGGCATTCAACGCTACTTTGATAGATGTGCACTTGCCTTAGAAAGGTTGAAAATAGCCATTCCTAAGCCTCTTAAAAATTATGCTTTGAAAGGTATCACCTCAGAAGCCCTTGAATGAACTTGTTTTCCCTAAATCACCTATGGAAAAGGTTGAAACAACACATAGGACAACTTGAAAGGGTAGGATAGGCCCAACATAGGGCATGAGTTAATCTGGAGGAGGGCTCGGGAGGACTCGCAATAAAAAAAATGGTATTAAGGTAAAGTTTTCATGCTTTCAAGTTTGAATTTTTACATTGCAAAAATGCATGACAACAATTGGATCTCACTTAGGGACTCATTTTGGATTGAATAATGTGAGAATGGGATGAGAATGAACTCCATAATCTCAATACATTACTTGAACTAGTGCTTTATCCATTGGGGTATAGGGTCACTTTGAACAACACGAGATAGAATGAAAGGAGAACACACACACATAAAAAAAGGAAAACACACCACACTGTAAAGGAAATACACATGCAACAGGAAAAAAACACCTAAATCACCTATGGTAAATGTGGTGGACAAATCACTTTTACTGAAGTATTTTTCTCATTTCAGAGGTTACCCCTGAATGGGTAACATTGAGTGATGATATTTCACAAAGCCATTGACCAGTTCAAGAAAGTAGCCTCCTTTCCTCAACTACTTATAAAATCCAGGTGCTTCCATGACTTCCTATACACTTGAGAGGAGTGATCCTACATTATCTACTTTATACTCAGAGCTTTTCTCATAAATTCCATTGTTATAAATATCTTGGGAAACAATTTCAAATTGTAAATTACTTTCCATGATCCCCCACACAACTGATTTCACATTTTTCATCTCATCATTACCCCAAGGCTTATCTATGATTGGGTTGTTTGAATGTTCCAAGTTCTTTTCTTTTCTGTATTCATGCTTACTGACAACTTTTCCACAAGAGGTCTTTAATTCACCATTTTATCCCATTTCATTATGAGGTGTTTGGAGATTAAATGAAGAATAAAAAATAACCCCATACTAATCTTGTATGGCCATAGCATGAGCTAATATGTTCAGGATTAGTTCAGGACTTTCCATACCTTTTGCAACTTTCAAGATTTTTTGTACAGATCCCTTCTTTAAAATTGCCCAAAGCTCACCTTTACATTTATCTAAAGCACCTTCATCTTGAAATTCAAGGTAATTTTTGTCCCAAATAACTTCCCTACTTATTTGGACAACTTGTATTTTCATTTTGACTTTGATGTCTCACATTTCAGGTTGCATACACTCAATTTTTCTTCCTTGGCATAGTTTTTTGGTTGTACTTCCTCTGCACACCCACTTTCTTTCCTATCTTGTTGCACATTCCTTATGCTCACCTCCACTAACTTGCCTTCCAAAATGTCTAATTCCATAGCTTCCTCCCACGCACTTACATACACTTATCCCCTCTGTGCACCCCTTTCTCTTTTTACTGCCATAGGCCCTTCCTTAGTTGAATGCTTTCACCCTTCCCCATACTTGTCTCCTATAAGTATTTCTCCTACTCCTCTCATGTGCAATACATTTGCACATGCATTCCCTATGTTTCCCTTTCGTTCCTTGTACTTCCGCATGCATGCCTTTGTGCCTTCTTTTGTGCTATTCTATTCCACATCATCACCTGTTAGACTTGAGTGTGCCACACACAACCTATCAAAGTGCGCCAACAAAGCACCAAATATAGACAACCAACCAGTGCGTGACATGTGGCAGAAAAGATAAAATAGATGAAAATTTGGCTGATTTTTCATTCAATCAGTGCGTACCATGTGTCTTGCATGTTTAGATGGCTCTAGCATCTTTTGACATCCATATATTTTGCTACAGAGCTCAGACAACTTCACACCTAGGCTCGCCAAAAAGTTACTGACACAAGCTACACGTTGGACTATTCAAAATCAGATTTTGGTGGGATATGGTAAGAGGAAAATAGGGAAACATCTTTCTGGTCATCAATGCACATATCTAATCGACTCAACCACCCAGATTTCTTCAGATCTTGCCTTCTTCCTTCTTCTACATCCCAAACAGACATGGAAAGGTGCAACTGACAGTCCTACAAGTGGTTTTGTAGGAATTTATCACTTGTTGTTGGTTTTTGGATATTTGAATATGATTTTCCCTCCTTTTCTCCTTCTCTTATCTCCTTCTTCTTCTATTAATAGCAGAGTTATGCTTTGTAGAAAGGATCCCTCTTTGTTGTAACGACACTATGCCAAAATGGTGGCTGACTTCCCATGGGTTTTAGACCTTGATGTGGTCTTTGCAATGTATTGTCTCCTCTTGTTGTGAATGTAAATGACTCTGCATCCCTAAAGCAAAAAAATTGTGTTTTATGGAACTCTTGTCTTCCCTTTCTCATTTTCATTGCATCTCCCATCTTTGTTATTGTTTTCTGGCATGTTGTGTGTATTCCCACTTGACGTCCCTGTGTTCATGTGTTTCCTGCACTAGAAGGTCAATCCTACATGTTGATCTAGGGTGCACATCATACACCCTCTTCTCTCACGCCCTCTCTATCTCCTTTACCTCTTATGGAGAGTGATCGACCCTTTCTTCGGTGTTATTGCCTTTCTGAGCTTAGAATTTTCCCTTTGTGCACCTCCTTCTATCCTTGGTCCCTTGGCATGTTTAGTCTAGGATTTTCTTTCTGCATTAGGAGTAGCAGTAGTGTTAGAGGTAGGTAGAAGAACTGGCCTTCTCTAGAGATCTGTCCCAAGTGCTCAAGGTCCCATAAATTGGGGACAGTTCCATTATTGTCTTAAATAGCATGATTCTCCCATATCTGAGACACTGGTGTAATTTTAATGACCAATAGTTTTTGTCACGCCTGGTGGGACAATTTTTAAGAGCTATACATCTTCATCTCAACAATTTTTGTGTATTATTGTTGATATCCAGCCTTAGGAGGCATCTTTCAATACATTTGGCAACTCCATTAATCCAAACATACCCATTATTTCATTCACAGACCAGTCTCCCCTCTTTCTTTCATTCATTTTCCTTCTTCCATCATTCCACCTTCCTCTTTTGAAGTTGTGCAATCATGACTTCTTTCCCCTCCTAGAATTTTCATTTATAATAGTATATCTATTTCCCTTCATCACCACAGTTTCAAAATCATCCTCCAAATCTGTCTTATAAGCCCCATTATCCTGAAAATACATGTAACCCACTTTTTTCTAACCAATATGTTTATGAAGAATAGGTTTATGTAGATGTTGGTGGTGACTCCATGATAGAATTTTATTTTGAGAGGAAAGTACAAAATATGGAGATGGACATGATGCAACTCAGAGTCAAGTGCTCCATAAATGTAGCTAGAGTTGGCTACAAGGTCCCTTGTCCATGGGTTGGCCCTGTACCAAGCTAGTTTAGGACCCAGCAAAAGCTATAATTTATTGTTGAGATGTTTCCTCAAGTTATAAAGTGGGTGGAAATAATGGAGGCTCAAAACTTTATCGCACAATAACCCTATCAATGGGGAAACCTTACACTACCATCTTATAGCCCTCTCATTCTTTCATGTCAGCCTACATCATCTCAGCCTATTACACATGTTCCTAGCTTTCTGTGTGTTCTCCCATTGAGTGAATTCCCTTCCTCCTCTCCTCTTCATCCTCTTAATTTCTCTTCCATCATTTCTCCCAAGTTCACTCCCATTCCTCCCGTGCGTGTGTCTTCACATCTTTCACGCCCATCCTTCCACCTTCTGAGTCCCTTCTATCTAATTTTACCATAAATGGACAGCCCCCTACTAATGTGCCTTTTCCAACTAATGTCATCATGTTCGATGACTGAAGAACAGTTGAAGAATGGCATGACTCATGTGACTCCAACTAGGAAGATGAAATCATAAGGGTGCCTATTTCAGAATTAAATCAGTTAGATTCCAGAGGGCACAGTTCTGAAGGACACCAAGTTTTCTTGTAGAGGTAGAACCACACACTTCCCAGTGACCCAACCTGCAAGCAGTCACCTTCAGGAGGTTGAATCTACATGAGGATCCCATCTGTGGGATTGAACTTCCAGAAAGTGGGCAAATCACAAGGATCAGACTGTGCCCAATCAGATATCTGGCTAGTCTAGAGCTAAAGACAGAGTTACCACCGGTCATGCTCATTTTAGAGCATGAGGTTAGAGCCTCAGTGTGCCAAAGGTCAGCAACAACGCCTCCCAAATCCAAGCGCAGAAGCAACTAAAGGAGGTGTTTTTCATTTTCATTGATGATAATTTGAAGAGGGTGAGATACCATCTATAAATTAGTTTCTCACTCTTGCTCACCGACCATGTCCAATGCCAAATCAGTTACATGGTCACAATTTATGTGAGAAAGGTAAGCTACTTCTCCCCGTCTGTTGTAGGTTTTAATTGAGTGCCCTTTGACTCCTGGCTAATGTAGGTTGGTTTAGGTTTTACTTTCAGTAAAACAAATTCTTGATGCAAAATCTGCATGTTCTATTTGGGACATGTATGAATTTCAAATTTTGTGCATATTGGTTGTTCAGCGCACTACCTTTGGTGCTCTTTTCCTTATTATGTAGTTGTGCTTTCCCCTTTTTGTTGCACGTCGTCATGCACCCTTTGTTGCTACTTGGGATGGAAGTTTAGTTTTTATGAAAAGAGAAGTTCCAATAGTCTATGCACATATCTTTCCACTCTAAAAAATCCAAGCCGGAAGATATTCACATGAGAGTATCAACAATTCAATTCAGAGTTTAGACAATCCTTCAAGTGACTCCAAGGGATGTTCTTCAAGTTGTAGATTAGATTCTTCATGGGTTTTCGCACCAAACTCTATGCCCAATGGATTGCTTCTAAGGCTATTGGTATCTTCATCTAGCAAGCAGATGGCCCCAAAAGTATCCAAAATGTTATCCCAAATAACTCCCCAAGTGATTTGGACAACTTATATTTGTATTCTGACTCTGATGCTTTACGTTTTAGGTTATGGGCACTCTAGCGGTTTCCTTCACACCTTTGCATAGTTGTAGTTCTTTTTCACCCCCTTGTATGCCCTTCCCTACTTTCCCTTTGTTCTTCCTTCTTTGTTTGCATCCGCTCATGTACTCCTTGCATGTACATCTATAGACCTGCCTTCCAATTTGGCTAAGTACCTTGCATGTCCTCCCGTGCACTTACATATACTTAGCCCCTCCACGCACCCCTTTTTTCTTTTTTTCGTTGCGTGCCCTTCCTCAATTGAATGCTCGTGCCCTTCCCCATACTTATCTCTTGTAAGTATTTTTCCTCCTCCTCCTGCATGCAATACATTTTCATGTGCCTTCCCTTTGTTTCCCTTTCATGCCTTCTACTTCCGTGTGCATGCCTTTGTGCCTTCCTCTACACCATTCTTTCCCATGTCATCACATGTCAGACTTGAGTGTGCCACACACAACCTATCAAAGCACACCAATAGAGCACCAAATCTATATAACCAACTAGTACATGACATGTGGCAAAAAAGTGAAATAGATGAACAGTTGGCTGATTTCTTCAGTCAATCAGCGCATGTCACGTGTCTTGTGTGTTCAGATGGCTCTATCATCTTCTGACAGCCATATCATTTGCTACAAATCTCTGACAGTTGCACACCTAGGATCTCTAGAAATCTGCTGCCATAGGTTATGCATTGACTATTCAAAATTAGATTTTGGTGGGATTTGGTAGGTGGAAAATAGGGAAATGTCTTTTTAGTCATTAATGCACATATCTAATCAACTCAACCACATATATTTCTTCATATATTTCCTTCTTCTACACAAACATGAGAAGGCACATCTCATAGTCCTACAGATGGTTTTCTAGGCATTTATCACTTGTTGTTGGTTTTTGGAGATTTGAATCAGAGTTTCCCTCCTTTTCTCCTTCTCTTGTCTCCTTCTATAAATAGCAGAGTTCTGCTTCATAAAAAGGATCCCTCTTTGTTGTAATGGCACCATGCCAAAATGGTGTCCAACTTCCCATGGGTTTCAGACTTTGATGTGGTCTTTGTAATGTATTCTCACCTCCTTTTGTGAATTTATATGAATGTGCGTCCCTTAAGTAATAAAATTGTGTTTTTTTGAAATCTTTTCTTCCCTTTCTCATTCTCATTACATCTCACCTCTTTGTTTGCATTTTCTAGCATGTTGTGTGTATTCCCACTTGCGATCCCCATGTTCATGTGTTATGCAGACTGGAATAACTAGCGTGTCTATTGATCTATGGTGCATGTCATCCACCCTCTTCTCTTGCACCCTATTTGTCTCTCATCGCTCATGGAGAGGGATTAACCCTTTCTTTAGCGCTATTTCCTTCCTTAGCTTAGGATTTTCCCTTTCTTCACATCCTTGTATCCCTGGTCCCTTGGTGTGTTTAGTCTATGATTTACTTTCCGCATTAGGAGCAGTAGTAGTGTTAGAGTTAGGTAGAGGAACTGACCTTCTCCGGAGATCCATCCGAATCCTACAAGATACCCCAACTTGGGGATAGTTCTATTGTTTTTTCAAACAGTTCATTTCTCCCATATCTGAGATGCGGGTGTAATTTTAACAACCAACAGTAAACATTTGAAAGAGTTTCTTCACCATCTCAAAGATCCTTACATTCCACTACTTCTTTGTCATGAGGATTCTCAACTCTAAGGACCTTGAAACTATTCATTTCAACCTTTTCATCCTAGAAATAATCTTCTTCTTCGAATGGAAAAGAGAAATATTCTATGTCATCATCACATCCATTAATCATTATTTCAAGAGGGATATCAAATTTTTCATCTTGCTTTATTTCATCATGACCAACGTTTAAATTGACTAGGGGTTCAGAATCATATTAATGGTCTTGCAAATCTATGGCTTGCATTAGGATTTCAAAGCTAAGATGAGGATCATATATCTCTTCTATAGCTCTTAGCCATTCTTTTACAGAGTCTTCTTTCAAAACCTTGTCACAAGTTAGAGTTTCTCCTTCATGGGTGACATGATTGAGGGAATATTCATTTTCAAATAGGAATGAGAATGCTTCCTCATCATGGGGGAACATGTTCACTTATTTATCTCTTCAAAATTCATCAAGAACCATTTACACCTCTTCATAGATTGCATCATCTGGAAACTCTGAGCCACCCTCTTGCAACTCAAAATTTCTCAATATTTATTCAAGATCAATACCCCCTCAGAAAGGGATGTTTGGTCCTATCAAGGTGGGAATCTCATCCTCCTCCTCAATTTTTATGAAATGATTTGTCCTCCCATTATCTTGGTACAATATGTTAGCTTCTATATGTTCTAACTTTTGCACCGTATATTTCACATTTTTCACAGGGATAAACTTCTCCATATCTCCCTTAACCAAACTGGCTTAAAAATACCAATTCATCTGGAATTTTCCTTCCAAGTCTCAGTAGAATTTTCTACTTAACAAAATTCCAAATGAAGCTATAATGTCTACTACCAAGATAGTTATTGACACCTCCTTATCTGGAAATTCAGCAAGAGCCACCTTTGCATCATTGATCATTCCCAAAATTGGGACCTCATTTGATTCCATAGGGTAACACGAGCCACTGGCTTGTGTCAAGGTAATTCCAAGAGCATTAGCCATCTTTATATATATGAATTACATTATCAGAAGCACCCAAATCTATTATGTAATTATTCAGCCAGTATTTTCCAACAAGAAGGGAGACCTAGAAATGATCAATCTTATCATTATTTTATGCACTCATGGAAAACATGCTCTATGATGAAGGTTTAGGTGGGGTTGGTAGTAGTACTTTAGAGCTAGGAGTCATAGTATTGGGCTTTGAACTACTACCCTTCATATGTCAAACAAGCTTCTCAAATTTTTATGGGTGAATCCAAAAATATTCGGCTTCAAAAGTTTGTACATTGGTTTTGTTCACATTTTCAATGATATCAAACGGAGAAAGTGTAGACAAGGGGGGTGAATGAACTAATTTTGAAATCAATATAGGCTTGCAAGAGGGAGTGAATGTTTGGGGGAAATGGTTTGACTTTGAAGGTACATTAGAGGTTTTTGAAGGACTAGATTTTACAGGAGCATAGTTAGGATTATAAGGAGAATGGGAAGACTTACTTGGAATAACATGTGACCTCTTTCTTACCACGGGATCAAGTTTCACCAATGTAGACTCCATGGAAGGTGGGAGTGGAGAACCTCAACTAAATATTTTGTTTGGTAGAGTCACCACATGAGGATCTTCACTCTTCTTCTTCTTCACAACAATGGGGGTAGAAGTTTCCTTTCGAGACTAAGAATAGGTGAATACCGCACATGAGAAATTGGGTTCATATTTTTCATCATCTTCATCACCTTTAGAATACTCATAGAATCTTATTTGTGCATCATTCTCTAGCTCTTAAATATATAGGAAATAATTTTCTTCACTTTCTTGTTTAAGTCTTTCATATTCCTAAGTCTTGAAAATTATCTTCAAAGGTGGAGCCTCCAAGGAAAAGCTTTGGGGTGCTCCTGCGATTTTATTTCTATTGGGAATTTGATGAGATCCTCATTGGTAAACTTCTATCTTCAACATTTTCACCTCATTTACCAATTTTCACAATAATAGATTTGTTCTCTCATCCTTGGGATGTTGGGCTTTACCCTTTGAAGGGTTCTTGATCTTTCCTGATAAGATGAGGTTATCTTCAACTTCAATGGAAATCCCTTGGGATTGTGTAAGATTCCTTAGTTGAACCCTTTGGAGGATAAATCCTACCTCCATAAATTGAGCATTCATGAATAATTTTGTCATGTTGTCATCGGAGGGCATCACTTCAAAAGGTACCCTTTTGGTAAACATGTTATAATGAGCTACGAAGTCCCTCATAATTTCATTAGATTCCTTCTTCATTTGAACTAGGTGGACTAGGAGGTCTTAGCAGTCTTAGGTAGATTTGAATATTTCTTCAAAACTAGTCTTAATTTTCTCCCAATTAGTGATGGGTCTAACTAGTAGAAGGTAAAACCATTATGTTTCTTTATCTTGAAGTGATTCCACGAATAATCTCAAATCAACATCATCATGATTGATTTGAATAATTTTACATAATGTGATGAAGATATAAATGTGTTCTTCAGGAAGTTGTGTGTCATCATCTTTGAACTTTAGAAAGTTCTTGTGAGAACTCATTGGTAGATCATGAAGAGGAGGTGCAAGATAAATTACACCTGTATTCCTTCCCTATGGAATAATGTGTTGAGGTATTTCTCTTTCTTGTCAACCATTTCTTCTCTTGCTTCTGCAAATTCTTCTCCCAAAAAAATATTCTAATTCTTGTTCTCCTCCACTGGGGAATTCAATTTTCAATGATGGGTGGAAGGTAAGGGAAACAAGAGGATTTACAAGGGAGTATCAACATGGGTTTGGATAGGATTGCCTGTTGAACTACTTGAAGAATAAGATGGGGATGAAGCTTGAGTGAAATAGTTGGGGTTATCTCTGATCATTCCTTATGGGTTTTGTAAAGCCTCGAAAGCGGGATTAACAAATCCTCTCAGCCTATTCAACCTGGCATATCTCTTTTCATCCAACTTTAGGAAAATCTTGCAATGAGAATACAAAAGGACATTGTGGAATGTGATGGGTTACTCACAGGATCAATAGTGGGTTGTTTACGCAATGGGTTTTGATCAACTCTTTTTTGCTTTTTTTTTTCAATTTTTTATTTTTTTCATTTTTGGATATACATTTTTTTTTGGATTTTTTGGTCATATTTTAGGTGCAGAATATGTCTAATTCTTCCCCATGGTGAGTGCCTAAAAATATTGGCAAGAAAAATATTCATGTGGAAAAATTAGTGGGTATCCACTAATTCTCTGAGACTCTAGGTCCCTCTGCTTGAATGGTGCAGCTCCATTTATTATGCATGAGTGGAATTGAAATCTGTGGTGACCTAGAGGCTAAGGATCCAACAGGTACACTACACTGAACCTACAGAAAAATATTGAAATTTCTTGCAAGGGAGGAATTTTTTGAGGTAGGAAAGGGAATGGGAAAAAAGAGAAGGGGGAGTACTATCTCAGGTAGAAAATTGGATTCCTATAGACATTAATCAGAGTACCTTAACACAAATATATAGAGCGAAAAAAATTTGTTACTAGAAACAAGACAAGATAGAATTAACAACACAACGTTTTAGTGATTTTCTCATCAAGAAAATCAAGAAACTCGTTTATTCTTCATTGATTTTTTGGAAAAATTTTACATAGTGGGAAATATAAGAACATAGAGGAGGGGAATAGATAAAAAAAAAATTATCTCTTTATCTTTACTTCAAGTAGTAATATCTCCTTGAGCATACTGTTACCAATTTAATCTACCTTGAGAAACAGACTTTAAAATCGATCAGGCAAATTTTTTGAAAAAATCTTTGCACAGAAGAATATCTCTACATCTTGAAGTTTCTCAAAGTCCCGAAGTCTGAAAATTTAGATTTTAGAATTCGGGCATTTTCCCTTTCAAGGTTTAATTAGCTTAGGTTGAAACTGTGTTTTTCAAGTTCCGAAGTTTGAAACCCTGAAAGTCTGAAATTTCAGACTTTCAGGTTTTGAAACTCTTAGTCACGATTTTTAAAATTTTCCTCATAAGAGTTCCGAAGTTTGAAACCCCGAAATTGTGAAATTTCAGACTTACAGGATTTCAGGTTTCAGAACTAATGGTCACGCTTTTTGAAAAAATCCTCTTAGACTTCCGAAGTTTGAAAGTCTAAAAGTCTGAAATTTCAAACTTTTAGGATTTTGGGTTTCAGAACACTCCTGATTATTTACAAGTCATTTTCTTTTGGACTTCCGAAGTCTGAAAGTCTGAAAAAGTCTGAAAGTCTGAAAGTCCAAAATTTCAGGCATTCGTGCTTTCAGGTTTCGAAACTCTTCCAAGCCTTTTCACAATTTTCATCCCTTAATCTTCGAAGCCCAAAACCCCAGAATTTCCAAATTTCAGAATTTCATGGCTTTGGGATTTCAGACTTTGGAGCTCTCTGCGCATATTTAATTCCCACCTACCTTTGTATGGATTAAATTTTTTCCATTAATATCGGGTTTTTTCTATTTAAATCACAATTTTACCCGTCATTTTCACCTGACACTTTGCTTTGACAACCAATTTTTTACTGTATTTCATACTTTTCAATGTCATCCTCAAGGTTTTTTTTTTTTTTTGGTCTTTTCTTTTGGTTTATGATCTTTTGTTTGTTTCCTCCTTGTTTATTTTTCTTTTTTCTTACTCTTCATCCCTTGGGAAATGAAAAATATATTACCCACCATGATTCCACGGTTTGAGTTTCTATAGGCACTCACAGTTGTAGGGATCCTCTCAAGTTCTCTTATTTTCCCCCTTGGCACCTTTTGTTTTTTAGATTTCGTGGATTCATGTTTTTCGAAGTATTCAGAGCCTCAGATTGTTAAGTGTTTCTCATTTTTGGATATTGTGCTATTTAGATTTCGGAGTCCTCATTTTCAGAGTTTTAGAATTATTCATTTCGGAGATCTCCATTTCAGAATTTCGGACCTCTTCATTTCAAAGATTTGCATTTCAGGTTTTCAGACTTCTCTACTTCGGGTTTTCGGAACTTATCACTTCAAACTTCTCTACTTTGGGTTTTTGAACTTCTCTACTTCAAGTTTTTGAAACTTTTCACTTTAGACTTCTCCACTTCAGGTTTTTGGAGTTTCAATATTTTTAGGTTTTCAAACTTCTCCTCTTCGGGTTTATAATTTTTTAGGTTTTCGTAGATTTGCACTTTGGGTTTTCAGAACTTGTCACTTCAGACTTCTCCACTTTGGGTTTTCAGAGGTTGGAGATTTTCGGGTTTTTGGACTACCTTCTTTGGCATTTCAGAATGTAGAATTTGATGTCTACTTCCACTTCAAAGGGAAAGGAAAAAATGAAATACTCATGTACCTCGGGGTTTCCCCTCACTCTTTCTTATCTTCTGACCTGGGGAACATAGGGAACACTAACCTTGGACAAATTGATTTGCCAAACTTCTGGGAAAGGGTGAAGGCCCCAAATAAAAAACCGTGGATGCAGGCTATATATGACAGTGAGCTTACTCTTGCTACCAGTTTTTCCACATCCATGCATAACCCAAATTTGTTTTAGCTACAACAGCCCACTATGATGAAGAATCTATTTCAGTTAAAGATGTCGATGGAAAAGTCGTGATCCGTTTTGACCCAAATTTCTTCAAATATTTTCTCAAACTCCATGATGTTGAAGACTACGCAACCATTTCACCAGGATCAATGGTGGAACATTAGGAAAAGGAAGTAGAGTTATGCACGAGTGTCATGTTGAAAACTTATCTGGCCAATAGCTTTGCCAAATTACAACAGACCATGCATCGGTTAGATTTTATTCAAGAGGTCAACGACCTTATTGTGCTACTAAGAAGAGTCTCAGGTCTTCCCTCTGCAAAGGAATTTTAGGAGTGGATGTTCTTATATATTGTGACCATCAAAAAGAATAAGGAATTTATCAGATGGGGGAGCATATCAGCAGCTCCATTTGTTATCAGTTGAGTAGAGTGCATTATTCCAAATGTTTCTATATGACATCCTTCTTGGTTTATGCCGCAACTGCCATGGGAGACTTCACATTGAATACCAAGGGTATTCGAAGTACCTCCCAAATCTATGATTTTTATCTTCAACTCACACTAGAAGAAGGAAGCAAACACTTCCACAAGATCAATGATGCCTTCTTTGTTGTTATCCTCTACCGTTTCGATAAGGAGCTATATAATTAGAAAATTTTAGACAAAGCCTTCAAGGAAGTGCGTGAGTGGGGAGTTATCTATCTTCAGTTCCCCACATTTACTTACATTTAAATTCCTAGTTTTGTGGGTGCTCCCAGCAAGCTGCCTATATGTCCCACTAACAAGTGGGTCTTGTTAGAATTGGTTTGGAAATTGTTGGATTACCAAAAGATCTAGAATAAAAGGCATAAATTGGGAACACATTTCCTTATCTCAATTGGCAGATATGCTTGCCCAAATATTTATAAGGCTAAGAATGTAGATGCAGAAATGGCATAGGTAACCTTGAGAACTTTCCATCCACGGACCAATTTTGACTATTGGGGAAAATTCAACTAGAAAGGTCAGTCTAGTTCCCATGTGCCCCAATTAGAAGATATTTGGACCCATTTTTGGGATGAATTTATCATCTGACAGAGATATTATGAACGGATAACTTTGGATGAATTTCAGCAATTTGGAATAGCCGACGTACCAAAAGATATGTAGGATAATGATGAAGTTTTGGATGAATTGTATAAAAGTAATAATATTGCCAATCAGCCATTGCCATGGATTGATTGGTATGTGGAAGAATGTTGAAACAGGGTGGGACCCATTTTGTAAAGAACTCAGAGTTGGTTGGTTGCCTTGGGAATCTCACCTAAGGAGTCAGAGTAACCTAAAAAAAGGGGCTGCATCAACCATGAGCCAATCCACACCCACATAGAGGAAAAGGTTGACTCAAAAGACCCATACGGTTCTAAAGAATATTTCATTTGTTATTGGGAGCTCATATCTTTCCAAGGATCCTGTTACCAAATTTGTTCCTCCAACAGCACCTGTGACAGAAGAAGTTGAAGTTAGTGATTCTGCTAGTGTCCCACAAGACCCATCATTTCCCTCTTCTCTTCCATTGTCCCTTCCTATATAATTTCCTTCCACTTTTACCATCATTTATTCTTTCCCATCACCTTCCATGGCCCAATTATTATTATCCCTTATAGTTCTCTCAACTAGAGAAACTATTGGGTCACCCATTTCTACCTCACTTCCCCTAACACTTGTATTTTCCTCCATCTCATCCCCTAACATTATTTTATCAACTCCTATGGTAGTCCTCACATCCACCCCATCCATCACTACCTCTACCATTAAAATGCCAACTAATGTTACTGGTAGTCTTGTGGTGGCTAATGTTTTAGGTACTTAGTGAACTATGTTATCTTCATTGGTGACAACCATTCTAGAATGGTTGTTCCGAAAAATTCCAAAGAAAAAGAAGAAAGTACCTCTGGGAGATGTAATAGATCTGAGCATATTGGAACATACCCCAAAGATATAGTTTAAGAGGCCAAAGATTGTTTTAAGCCTGATGGTGAATGCATCTGGGGAATGAGTTATGGAGGTTGCCACTCCTGTTGAGGGAAAAACTAAACAAACAATTATACTTGGATATTATCATATTTTTAGATTCACATTGGGCAAAGCCACTCATGAAGGAGAAAAAAATATGTACACACTGCTCTTGGAAATCTACTGGAAAAATATAATAAGGATAAAGCTTCCAAATATGATCTTAAGGCCAAGGTTGAGTAGCTCACTACATTACTACAGAAAGAAACAAAGCCAAATCCATCTACTAAAGTCTCATCTACTACAGCCATGACAGTTTCATCCACTATTGATGATATTTCTTATCATAATATCAAAAATATTGGCCAGAAAGGGAGATCAGTAGATGGATGGATGGAACATATACTGCAGGAGGCTGACCCTTTAATTAAAGAAGTTATTGAGATATACAATGATTTACATGTTCGGAAAAGTACTATTTCCAAAATGGATGAAGCCTTTTCAGAAGATAATAACAATCTGAATTCGAATTTGGCAACATGGAGTGAGATTAGAGAGGAAGATTCGGATCTACTCCTGTATGAGCACATAATCGATGATGATGCAAAGTTGTTCAAATTTCAAAAGGCCATGGAATTCCAGTGTTAGGTGCTACAAGATCTAATTAATAAGTTAGATGATAAACAAATGGAGATTACGGATGATTTAAATGACATATCAGAATAATTTGACATTGTTAGCTATAAATTCTTCAATGAAAATATCAACACTCTTCCAGAGGAGAAAATCAAGTAGAATTTTAAGGATTTGGTGAAACGTGATGATGAAGTTACTAAAACTTTTGATAGTGAATCTATTGACAGGTGGTTTTTATGCCAAAATTTCACAATAATATTGAAGAAAGTTTTGATTAAACTTAGAATATTCTCAATTAAAATCATGAGGGACATTGAGATAGCATATGTGGTAAATCACTACACATGTAGGCCTAGGGATGAATAAATTAAAGGAATCATTAAACACTTCATCGAGTATAAACATTGAATGGTTGGATGGGAGGAAACACAACAAAAACCTACAAATGAGGAAGGAGTTGCATAACCAAGCCAAAGCTAAGTGGCCATGAAAGGACATATCCAAGTTCTAGATCAGTCAAAGTTACAGGGATGACTGGGTCAAACCCTTGTAAAAAAAATTCTATTTTTATGGGAGTATATTCCCTTGAATTAATGACATTTCTATTATTAGTAAATGTTAGTTAAGGGCCCAGATGTAATGGCTCAGCCTAAAATAACTTATAAATAGTTGGGTTTATGGGGTCATTAGAGAGAGGATTATATTTTTGGTGAAGTTTCTCTTCAAGCTTGGAAGAGTGCTTCATATATTTAAAGAACCTTTTAATTATATTCAGAGAGATCTCTTGCCTTGAAAAAAATGATTTATTCTGCTAAATGGTCGATTTATATATGCTTTGTGAATGTATGATTCCTTAGTATAGATGGTTATCTTGCCTTTATTTCATATTGTTTTATTTCATGTTATGGAAAAGTGATATAACATCTTTCATGTCAGTTGTGGAGAAATTCTTTTCCTTCTGTCATTTAAAGTTATATTATCGTTAGCCATCATCGGTGAAATGAATGTTTGACATGTGCATGTGTTTTATCTTCGTGACTAGTTGATTGTTTGTCTAATCTAATTTGATCTCTCTATTTTATATGATTCAAGTTTTAAAAAAGGAATGCATGCTTCTGGTTTGTGGTGTTTTGTGCCCTTTCTAAGTTGCAATACGTGAAGGTGACTAACGATGTATGCATCTTACTCACATTAAACCTTCCTACAATTCAACATATCCTTTATTTGGTGCATCTCCATCCCTAGAATATCTTAATTTTTGTAAATCTCTTTCCCTAAAACCCCATGAAAATATTAGCTTAGGACTAGATAGCTATTTTATTACACTATAAGTAATACAACACTTAGTTTAGGAATTGGAATTTTGCCTTCTCCATAGGTTCACCTCAATCCCAAGTCCCATAGCTTGAGAGGTGATCCCATTTGTGCCAATAACATCGAACGTCCTATTCACATTCTGGCCATTTAGAGGGTGCAATGATTTGGCAACAACACATACAAAATTGACAACCCTTAAGAAAGAGGGTTTCATTACAATTTATAGACTTTGAGAAGGCTCTTCACCTATCCCCCCCCCATGTGACCTTTCATTCGTCCTTCTAACATGTGACTTTTGATATTTCTAGGAGTGAAATTAAGTCCCTTTTTTATTAATGGAGGGTGGCTTATTAAAATGTTTGCTAAAGTCACATTTAAATGAATAAGATGAGCATATTGATTACTCACAACTAAGAATTAGAAAGGGGGTAGAGAAGAGGAGAAATAATGAGGCAGGAGGGGAAAGAAGAAACAATACAAAGGATGAATATACCTCCGTCGTTGATGAATATCTGCCCTAAGGAAGTTGCAGAAAAAAACTTGGCCTCTAATAACCTCTGCAAAACTTCTATACTGATGTAAAGCTCCAATGAATTTCACTTTGAAAAATTTACATTGTTGATGATGATCAAAAGCTACCCCTTGTACATGATATATATAAACCTTAGACTCCCAAATGAGTGTTTAAAAAACACTGTTTCAAGACCTCTCAAAGTGATCTTTGAGATGAACACAAACCTCATCCATGATGATGCATTCCCAAACGTGCAGTGAGAGTGAGGATCATTCTCATGTTCCTTAGGCTTTCATAATTGACGTTCACAATGTTCAAATATCTTGACACATGCATCCCTGTTTCGCACACTGTGTTATAATATTATAAAATTTTCCTTAATTTTAGACACAGTTGAGCTCAAGATGATGTTTTCATAACCCTTATAAGTTTCTAATTTATCTTCTTGGGATATTATTTCATCCTATTATCCAATGGAGAATCCAAAAATTAGAAAAATGAGTGAAAATGGAGCTATCTGCAACTTTCTATTTTGAACAGGTAGGACCGAGACTTGCTATTTTGGGACATATCACCTATTTTGCTTCTATATGACCTTTTGAACCTTCTAGCACACTCAATTCTCTTCCATTTATGATGCATTACTATTTTTAGCAACTTTCTATTTTTAGCAGGTGGTTATTTCCTAACCTACTATTTTGGTAAAATTGTCATTTTTGTGTGGTCTTCTACTTTGCATTATTTCTGACTGTCCTGGGTGAATCAAACTTGCAATTCAAGGGACTTACTATTTTTAGCATGTGGAGGTGCACAACATATGATATTTTTATTAAGTGATAAAAAAATACCTTGGTTTACGACAAGAATATTATTTTTAGATTCATCTCTTCATCGCAATCTCGTGCTCCAAATTTCACTTTATTTCACCCGTCGGAATGCTTGGAAATAAAAAATGATTTTTTCCTAGTGAGGTTCTCATGCGTAGAGCTTCTATGGTATCCATTAATAGATTCCCTGAGATTTAGACAATGTTCTTCCCCGCCTTAGATTGTGACTAAACCAACTTCACTATGATAGGTTTTTCTCCTAGAATTTGTGCTCATAGTTTTAGCTTGATCTATCCGCCGAAGTGATGGGAAATCAAAGGAACAAAAACAAGGGCACAAAATGAGGGTTTTATTTCCATTAAAAATATATGGTATCACTTGAAATGCTTCAAATTTCTTCTTTAATTCCTCTGAAAATGGATAAGTTCGTAAAAAATATCACTTCGATCCGTGTACCGGATTGTGAGATATGAGCTTTATACGTATTTTGCCATGAAGTCAATCTGGTGAAGCATGGACATGGTATCTGAAGAAATTTCAGGTTTAATGGATTTTTTCAGCCATTAACATGGAGGAATGGAAGAAAAATGGAGGAAGGGAGGAGGGTAATTTTTTTATACTTTTCTTCTAGCAATGGTTTTCTTGTATGCACAAAGAAGAAGCAGTATGACAAAAAAAATTTAAATTAGATTTCAAAATCTCCTTGGGCTTGGGCACATTTTTGTGCCCCAACTATCCCAAATGGATGGTACATATTGTGCAAAAAAATCACCTCAACCCCAGCTTGACAAGTGGCAGATGGAGATTGACCGATAAAAGAGAGAGGGAGGAGAATGAGCCATAAGTACCAGGGCTTACACTGGGTCACATGGGAACCAAAACAAGGGTAGGATTGGGAAACATTTTGTGTCCCATATATCCCATGGGGATAAGACACAAGGTGTAATAAAATTCACGTCATCCTGGTGTTGACAAGTGGAATTTACTGGTTTGCAGAGGCGGAGAGGAGAGAGAGCTGAAAAATGGCCTATGGAACACCCCCTGGGGTCACATGAGGAATCAAGGGCTAAGTTGTGCATGGAAAGGAATTTTTTTTCCCAACTATCCCAAGGGGAAAGAAAATTTGGTAAAATAAAATGTGCCCTCACCTAGTGAGGAAAAGTGGTGCATACTGGTTTAACGACGGAGAGAGCTTAGAAAGGGTTCAAAGGGGCTTAATTGGCTTGTTTGAGCTCCATCGAGGTCACATGATATTCCACGGGGCTATCTTGGGACTGGGTTCATTTTTGTATCCCTTCTATCATAATGGCATGGGACAGTTTATGGAATAAATTACGGTTCAACCTGGGAGTGATATGTGTCCACCTAGAAAAATGACTAAGTCTCAATGAATACCTTGAAGAGAAGCTTAAAGGAGACATATCCTGAGCATCCGAAGGTATTTTTAGGAACTTATTTATATTATTTTTATTAGAAAGATAATTTTTATAATAATGGGATGGGTTTCATTCTCTAATTCTACCTGCAACCCCCTCAAAAATATCTTTTTTTTCAATACCAAAGGTTAAGTATGTTGAAAAGAGATTGTGGGAAGAATTTATTATGTACTCTGAATAATATGAAACTTCCATAATTTAGAGCTGAAAAATACCTTTCCAATGGTGTTTTCAAAATCCTTACGGAGCTCTTAGAATCAGTTCCTAAATCTCAAGTGTTGTTTTGTATTGCAAACTCGTTCACCTTCAAAGACCCGCTTTTGCTAAACTTGTCCCAAAACATCTCAAACTTTCCAAAATAAATTATAAAATGTTCCTAGCTCCTTAATACCACTCTCTGATAGATTTTTTCCTTCAAATCTACTCCAAGATATGTATACTTTCCTTAGAAAGGCTGAAAATAGTCATTCCTAAGCCTCTTGAAAAGTCTTCTTTCAAAGGTACCACCTCGGAAGCTTTTAAATGAACTTGTTTTCCCTAAATCACCTATGGAAAAGGTTAACACAACACACATGACCAATTTAAAGGGTAGGATATTCCTAAAATAGGGGATGAGTTGATCTAGAGGAGGGTTTAGGAGGACTCACAATCAAAAATTTAGTACTAGGGTAATGTTTGACAAGATTTCCATGCTTCCTATTTCAGATTAGTGAAAACCAAATGAGAAATCAAGAAACCTCAAAATCTGGTAGGGTTTAAGGGACCTAATTTTGATGACGATGAGGATGGTACGGGAACAAAATAATAGATTCTCTCTTTTGTGGGATTTTATAACCTGCACAACAAAGATATTGAAAATCATGAAAAAGGATTAGTAATAGAGATGGAGGGTTACCTGACGAAGTTGGTCCTGAGAAGTTAGAACTTCCAGGGATAGATGTCAACCCTCATGATAAAAAAGATATTAAAAATTGATAACAAATGGAAGGATGCAGATAAACAAAAAAAAGAGATTGGATATACTGAGAGATATTTAAATGATAACTTGATAATGGAAATGTGTTATAAGTAAATCAAACCTATGTGGGTCGGCAGTGACTTGGTCCTAACTGGTACAGTCGACAGTGAATGAAGTAGAGATGGTCTAGAATTTTTAGGAACATGTTTAAGTAATGATGTAGGGATGTTGAAATAGATATTATGAGGGAGATGGTGTAACACTCTGATTTTGTATGTTAACTTGGTGAATGTTTTACATACTGTTATAGCTACTGAAATGAAAGCAAACATGTTAAGCTATGTTTTGATCTTAAGAGAATGTGTTGCTAATTTGAATTCTTGCATACTGTGATTTATTACATGGGATGGAAAATATTGTACTGGTGTGTTTGCTGATGTGACAACAAATTGTCGTATACTTACTAAACTCTCTTTGCTGATTGACAGCATCCCTTGAATCAATTCCATTTATTCAAGTATGTTGAGGTCCTCTTGTGATTTCTGTGTCGATTCACACTTGAACCAAACTGAGATTGTTATGAATGTGCAGCGCCTGATTGCAGGTGTGAACAGCTAGCACGTAGATGCCAACGACAGGGGTTCAATTCTTGAACCCTGTACTGTCGAACTAGGGACCTCGTGAGGCAAGGAATGCCTGGACACGGGTGACCTTGACACATAATCTGAAGGACGGAACGTCCTGCTCTGCATTAACGTGAATGTTAGTAGGGAGGCTGGATGGGAGTTGTTAGTGTTAGTGGTTAGTATGAATTAAACCCTAAATTAATACTAAGTCCTAACATGCATCCTACCCTACTATCCTAAGTGGATTTTATATTCAACAAAAAAAGGGGAATAACCTAAGCCCTAATAACCTAAGACTAAACTAAGACCTAGGTTGAATGCTATGTGCAACCTCAACTAATCCTAATCTAAGGGGTACGCAGACCCTTGGAAGGAAAGGATAAGGATGGGAGGAAGGGCATTCATTGGCATTTAATGAACAGTCCCTACGTGGACAGCGCCAGTTTTGGCGGGGCAGGTAGGAATTAGAGGCATCTATTTGGAGATAGAGCCAACTTTGATTTGCATGGAAATTTGAAATTTAAAAAGCTCGCCAACTCAAGTGGCGGTGGCGTGGAAAGTAAGGAAAAAGGTAGAGCCTTTAATGCATTAATTGTTTTCGGTCCTCGCGACCAGCTCGCCTTGGAAACAGCATGAGGGAATTTGATTTTCATTTTTGTTGATTCGATCCTTTTGTGAAGTTGCTCTGCATTTGGTTTTTCTGACCTGGTTCGGTTGAACCAGCTCTTGGCATTTGACATTTTCTTGGGGAATTGGAGGCTGTTGTTAAGCCTGAAGAAGGAAGGAAGTGTTGGAGAGTTTGTGCTGTCGCTGTGGAAAGGAAAAATGCGGCAAACAAGGTTTTCTTCGAGCTCTGGAAAAGAGATTTCAGGCATGTTAAGCCCTTCTCTTTAAAAATCTTTACTTTGATTAAGTGTATCATTAAAACAACCCTGCTCTTGGGTTTTGATTTTGTGACTGTTGTCAAATCGGTTCGATTTGGATTTTATCGATTCTTACTTATATTTTGCTTGGAAAATGATATGTTGAACGTTTCGGGTTGCTTGGTTTTGGTTTGTTTTTGCTCGAATCAAGTTGGAAATGAATTGCTATACTGGTTATCAGCTGGATGAAAGTTGGAATTAGATATTTCCTTCACTGATTCATATTGTTGGAAGTGGAACAGGCTGTTTAATTGTTTCCTTTTGTGTAATTGTTTCTTTGTTGTTGTATTTGGAACTGTCCTTGCGTATAAAATGGAAGTGGAAATTCAGTTATGTTATGTTGCTGGGATTTGGGTTTCCTTCATACTTGCTGTCATTTTTTTATTGGAAATCGATTCTCTTCCCTCTATTGCTTTGGATTTTAAAGGAAATGGCATTTGGGTTTTCTTAGGTATTGGAACTCGAATTGAATGAGGTAATAGCAATATTTCCATTACTGTGCCTTTTCTTGTTTAGGAAATCAGCGAATACGTTTTAGTAACCGTGGAAATAGGAAAAATAGACTGTTTTTCCTTCTGAAGTTGTTGATGGATTATGTCTTTCCTTGCTGTGAGATTAGGATGGTTTTATGGTGTTTTAATGATGTTGTTCGATCTCCCTGTCCGGACTGTTGACACAATTATAAATTGGTTTTGTATTATGTGCAAGGAATGATTATATTTCTTCTTGTTGTGATGGATAGTTGATTCCATGGCGTCTTGTAATTGAAGTTTGATCCTTTGTTTTGAATTTTCTTGTGAATGTGAACTTGACCTGGATTTTTGTTTTAATAAATGGAAAGTGTGAGAATTAGCTTGTTTTCTGAGTCTATTCTGACTGTACCAAGCTTACATGATTAACACCCTTAACGGGTTTTTCTTCATAAGAGGTATTGATATAGGAATGTTATACTTGAGTTCTGTACCTCATTAAGAAAATGGAGAATACTGTTTTGAAGTTAACAGTTGATCGAGATAGAACTCGAATTGGATATTCATTGTTGAGGCGTGTTAGATTGAAACTATATAGACTATGTGAGTTGCCTTTCAATGAAAATAAATGTTTTGTTATCTTCATAAGTTGAGCTGTCATGCTAAGATAAACACGAATTGAGTGTTTTTATTTCATTCGGAGCAAATGATTGTTTCTTAGTGAAATTAAAGGGGAATGAATTAGTCTTCTGTTGCTGTTCTGACTTGGTGAAATTCATAGTCAATGTGAATATTGGATTTTCTATAGGTAACAGCAATGAATAAAATGTTAGTTTGAGCGGGATATGCTCACAGGATGAGGAAATCATGTGATTAATGGACTGCATGATTGAAGTACTGTTTGTCTGTTTAGTATGCAGTGAAAGAAATATGGTTTCTTTTATTATGGTAAATATATGGTATGCAGCCTTATATCGTTTAATCTTGGATGTACATAATGTTGTACTAACCTGTTTCGGATCTTTTTATGAGTCTGATTCAAATGAAGTATGGATATGGATGATGAATTCTTCCTATTTTCATTTTAAAGCTGATTATAAATGAAATTATCCTTGCTGCCGGAAAGTGAATTCCGAATGGATTTTGTAAGTTTCACTCTGAACTGTTATCTTGATCTGTCTTTCGTTTGGATTCCACTGTTAGGATAGTCATGCAGAAAGAAATAGAGATATGAATGAATGTCTTAGAAAAATGATCTTTTCCTCTTTCATTCGGTTGGAAATCTGGAATTCGTGAATAATGAATTTTATAGTGCTTAGATGGGAGCAACTATATGCATTGCTGTTCGCTTTCTTGTCTGTACTTGATTGCTTTGAATTTAATACACGAATTGAAAGGAAATTAATGAGTTACATTTCAGTTAGTTTCATCCTTTGCATTTATTATTAATGAAAGGCGTGGAAAGGATAACAGTATGTTTAAAATTATGTGGAAACAGGACAGCAGTCTTATTGCTGATTGTGATAATATTTTGATAGTTCAGTTGTTATGCTGATTTTTCTTTTGTGCCTATTTCGTGATTGATGTTTAACTGTCATTTCATAAAAGCAAGGTTCTTTTATTGAGACAGTTAGTGGAAGCATCTTATTTTAAGGATAAGTGCTTAATATGCTCAGTTCATTGAACTGACCCATGCAATTCATTTTGCAGATGGAATTTGATTAGAATGAAGACTTGGCTGTTTTCTGATGCTTTTTGATTTGATAATGACATGTAATTGTTGCTTTTATTCCTCTTCGAGGAATTGTGAAAAGAAGAAAATATATTCTTCTGTCCATGAGTTGTATGGATGTTTTGTATAAACTATGCCCAATCAGTTGGATTGGCAAATGTACAAATTATGACTTGAAATATTGAATACAATTACAAGTGTGATATTTTCAATAATTATATCAGTTTGATATCATTGTTTAAATTGGGAATATGATGTTATTTCTTGATTTGGAATTGTTTCATTGTCCTTGGATGGATGCTGAATTGAAACTGATATCTATTCTTACTTAATGCAACTTTTAAGTTGAAAAATGTAATTAGTTCATACTTGGGTAAAGATGAATTTTTAATTGACATTAAAAAGGATTAAGAAGAATATGATTCCAAAATCGGAAGGTATTCAGGATTAGCTTAGGAGCTAAGGAATATCAATTCAACTTCGGAGTAATCAAACATCGCTTTCGAACTCCATTAATGATCCCGTTTGATAAATTCAGAATAAAGGATATAGGATAAATATATCCATAACTAATGGACCTTAACTATATAACGTTAAGGAGAATAAATGAATACATTTCTTGGAAATTAGACCTTGTTTAAATGACGTCTAATAAGTTAGAATTCTGAATTTAGTTGCAGTTGAGAAAATCTTGGCTAAGTTTAATAGGTTAAATTTATTACGTCCGTCAGAACGGACTACTTAATCCAATGATTAAGAAGTGAACCAAGTAAGGAAATGTAGCCCTTCGATACGAAGGAAAAGATGCATTGCAAGACAATGGATGGATTTAGTCCCTCTTAGCCTTATACAACTGTAACGGAAACGGGGATCAAGAGATCAGTGTGGATGCTGAAAGTTGACTTTAATTATTAAAATCATATCCGATGCACTTGAGTAGGATGTGTATTCTCGATGGGAGAATTCCGTAGGACATTGGCATACGCCAGCTACAGCAAGGTGTCTCCATGAAGACGAGGTCTTCATGACGACACACTGTTGCAGCTGACATATCGCAATGCCCTCCTGAATTAAAATATCAAGAATACATAGGCTGAATGTGTAACTGTGGACAGGGGATAGGAGTATGATCTGGTATACGGAGTGACTCCGGAATACTAAAGATAACTAGACACATGGGGTCGTGGGAAAACGACACTGTATGTCTGTGTATCTTTAGTTACCGGGAGTGCCTTCCTATACTCGTTCATATTACTAACTGTAATTGGAAGCTTAAACTAACCTAAAACTAAGAGGACTGGTAGGAACCAGGAAAGACCATTCTAGATAACAGGTGAAGTGAAGTGAAGGACGTATTCCGTTGATGTGTATCACATCCAGGAATATGATCATGCAAAGCATGTGAAAATCTTTGGCCAAAGTATCGCAATTGCTGGTTGCGTTGTCCTTATCACTTAATTTAAGATGCAAGATGTCAGATGAATATCAGTAACAGATATTCAGATAGGCTTCTTAAATGGATCACTTCGATAACCGGGAAAGGTTATGAGAACAGGTATATATAATATACTATGCATAAACAAACATGAAGGATCGGTTGTTGCCGAGTCATGAACATGAAGGATCGGTTGTTGCCGAGTCATGAAATGAAGGATCGTTGAAACTCTGAGCCATGAAAATGGAAGATCGGCAGTTCATCGAGTCATTTACAGCAGCATATAGAATCTGTTATAAAATTGAATGGCATTGAATGTGTGTTCCATATCGTAAATATACGAACAAGGAACATTCATTTTAAAAAGAAATTGTGTGATCCAAACTGTGTTGTTTGGGCAGAGAACAATTATTAAAACTTGAACGTGTGTTTGAATTTTATAGTTCATAACAGTGAATGTTATAAATATATATATATATATATATATATATATATATTTCCCTTGTTCTGGTATTTTAAAATGAGGATGTTACAGATGGGATGAGAAAAATGCTACAAATGGCTGATATGTTGAGGATAGGAGATGGGCAGACAATGACCAAGAAGGGTTGATAGTGATCGGTAAGAGTCGGCGGTGACCTGATTAGGATATGGGAACTTGATAAATTGATAGGATATGGGGATGGATCTGTAAATGATTGAAAATGGATGAAATTCTACATAAAGCTCCAAGAAGACCTGTAAACCTGCAAAATATAAGTAAAACATGCATGAACAAAATCTCTAAATACTCTTCACACTACTCCAATCTCTAGAGATGATGTGTAAGGAGATAACAAGATGATCCATGTGGTGATAGAAGCTCAAAAGACAATACAGGAAGTAATAATCACAAATAATATGAAAAATATCCAATTTTTATCCTAGATAAAGGAGGGGTGCATGTGGTTAAGTTGGGTCAACAGTGACCCAAGTCATTTGCTGGTGACTACAACAAAAAAGGAAGGGGTTGCAAGGAAAATTTGGATCTCGATGCAGACGAGGCCAAAAATAGGTTTAAGGGTGTTTGACCATTTTTAGGTGTTTTAATGATGCATGGGGGGAGTAATGAAGGGAGAAATCATGAGGGAGTTAAAGAAGGTAATGGTGAATATTAGGGAAGATTAAATGAGGCCTAATGATGAGAGGTAATGGGGATCTAATAGGGTAGCACATGAAGGGTGATTACGGTAGATATGGGGATTAAGAGTTAATTAAATAGGTTTAGGGGGAGAGGGGAATAGAGGATTTAATAATTAATTTAAAATGGGGGAAGGGGAAAGGGGGGATTATGGAGGATATGAATTTTAGGAGGGAAAATGGAGAATTAATATAGGGAAGGGAAGGAAGAACGTGTTAGGAAATGATGAGGGGAAAATGTAAGGTGCAGGCACTAGGGGTACTGAAAAATGAGTGTCTGCATTGCCCCTTTTTGTTGAGTGGTTTGTGCTAAAGTAAACTGTAATACAAAACAAGGATGGGAATAAAAATGATGATTGAGGTGCTCCCACTCAAACTGGTGATCAACAACATGCATGGGAATCGATCACGAGTTTGAAAGAGATAGATGGAGAAGGGAGGGTAAACATGATGAAGGGTGAGGAAAAAAAGGAAAGATGCCCTGAGTGAAAGGGGTGACCATTGATAGGATAAAATGCAAAATGAAATGTAAAAGTTATGGTGATGATCTTGGAAACATATCAGAAGGGAAAGAGCGCAGCCTCCGTAAGAGGAAATGTGAATGTCCTATAGACCCTGTGATTTAGCAAACATCACTATGAGATGGAGTGAATCCAATGGGAAACAACTCAAAATGGATGTATAATCCGTAGGACCAACGGGTAAGAGGTATACATCAAATTTTGTACAAATAAATGAGAGGATGGTCAAATAATGTTCGGGCAATAAAGCGAGGAAAAATATATGGGTTATCCTCTAGACATGGGGAAGTGGGAAAATATGTGTCCCAGTGGGACAAAGATGTGAGACGGTGTCCCAAGGGGGAACACAAGGGTGTTCATGGAGTGGTTTGCAAGATGAGCTAAGAAAGGTATGTAAAATTGTATCAAAAAGGTGTATGATGAGATCATTTGATGGTAAGAATGGATCAAATGAGTTAAAATATTCCAAGGATTGTAGGGTCGATGGTGACTACAGAGCATTGGTGGTGACCAAGTTAAATTAGTGATGACTAAGGAAATTTGATGGCAACTGGGCACCAGTGGCTATATAAGCGTTGGATTCAACCAAAAGGCTCATTTGGATGGTGAAATTTTTAATGATTAAGAGCTATGAGAGAGAGAGGATCTAAGATTTGACAGTGATGGAGGTCGATGGAGTAGCGAGGAAGCGTTACAGGACTTGGAGGATGGTAAGTAATGAAAACCTAGCAGTGTTTTGGTTTTTATTTGATTTTTGTTTAAATTTTATGCATTTTTCTAGATTTGGAGTGTTCCCAGGGGGAGGTCGGCAAAAACTGGGCATGATCTTCGTTGACCAGGGAAGGGTAGCATCAACCATGGAAAAAAGGGTGTCGACCCTACTAGGTTGGCATCCACTGGGAAGAATTAGGTGATAATGTATAAAAACATTAAAAAAATTGATTGATGCTAATGGATGATTACTTGATTGGGTTTCGCAGGCGATACATACATTGTACCTTAGAGATAAAGTCCCTATTGTGTATGATTACATTATGAGGGATGTGACTGATGTGGAGTGGGATCACTTAGCTACATTGGGGTTTGGTGGTTTTTGACACTATCAGAGGATATCGAGAGATGTGGGGTTGATGATTATATTGATTGGTAGATGGGATGTGTGGACTAGCACATTATGTTTCAAGACTGGGGAGATGACGGTTACTCTAGAGGACTTTTACCACATATTGAGGCTACTGATACTGGGGGAGCCTATACAGCTGATTATTGTAGATAAGAGGATGGAGACACGAAGGAAAATGTTTGGGGATGAGGCTCAGGGGATAGATTTTAGTTCAGGGGCCTTCCATATAGAGGCCTAATATGATGTAGGGACACCTCAAAGTAGATTCATGTGTTTGATCATGATGGCTATCTCATATTATACTCTACCAGATTAGGGGGAGATAGACTCCCATGGACACTAACATGTGTTTTGGAAGATGTGGTGGAGAATAGGACAGTATTTTTATTTGGGGCTTCCTTACACATGTTTATCACGAGCTCTGGATGTATGTGACAAAGAAGATATTAGGATTAGATGTGGGATTTTTGCTGCATTGTTGGTCCTACGAGCATATAGCAATGATTAGGTCATTAGGGCTACCTTGGGTCATAGGATACCATATCGAGTTGGTGTTTGTATTTTTGAGATGGCAAGCCGATGAGGCCCATGGGGATAGGGATGCTCAGGGTGAGGATTGGTTCAAGGAAAAATTAGATAGATTAGACATGGATGATGTGAGATGGAGGTCATACTGAGACTTCCCAACAAGGACTAGTTTAGAGATAGAGGTACATGGTATGAGGAGGATTCAATGGGTATGAGGGAAGAGGCTAGATATGGTGGAGGCCATCTAGTTTCCACGAGTTATGAGATAGTTTGGAGTGTTTCAAACAGTGGAAGGGGCACCAATAATATACAGGTAGGAGGATATAGAGAGGGATCTACCTACTCCAATAATGATTGACCCATTAGAGGACGTAGGGGCTCCATGGGATGATGATGATGATGTGTGAGTGGGAAAAGGGTTTGTAGAGTGGTGGGATGTAGTGTGGGTAGTCTAGGCAACTGAGGAGGGAGGACATACAAGTTTGGATACATAGGTGTCATCTAAAGGGGAGGTAGTAGCACCTGGAGGTGAAGGATATGGGGATGTAGCAACAACAAAGGTAGTGAGATATCCCACCTATAGGCGGAGTTGGATGTGACAAGGTAGGATAGATATGTTGCATGACATGAGAGGGATCACGTAATATAGTAGCAAGAGAGGTAGCATAGGCAGCGAGAGGCTTATAGGGACAAATATGGATCTCTGGGTGTTGCATCAGGAACGACAGGGGGTGACGCTCAAGGAGCCACATAGGGAGTATGACAAATGGCTCCTCCTAGCACTATGACGATGGAGTAGTACCAAGCTCTTGGAGTGGAGACACAATGTTACAACTGTATTGTGACTACGAGGTTGCCTAAGGTACCTCGATATGTGGTGTACCTAGCCAAGAGGAGAATAGTGTGGCCAGCAAAATCAAGGATCACTGCAAGCGTAGCATAGCTGAGGTAAAATGATGGTGGAGAGGGATGCATGGAGAGTGTATAGACACCTATGTCAGGAGGATTTAGATTATCTAATGTACCATACATTAAGTGAATGTGATAGACTTGATGTGTAGATTTTGATTATAGAGCCCGCAGAGGCCTATCATGGATGTATGGACCATTTTTTTATGACGATATATATATATATATATATATATATATATATATATAATCTTGATTTAGATGGCTTACATGTGTTCTGTGATGATGGTTTTGATTATGTTATGGATGCTAACTTTATATATTAAACACATATTGATGATGTGACATTATGATTTATATAATTTTGATGTGATAGTTTGATAAATCGCAGATGATGGATATAGACATGTGATGTGTGGTTTAAATGTTTTAATATGATGAAATACAATATATATGAGATGTTTTTGGGATACCCTAGGTGGGATGGATTTAGATATGTGTGTGGATGTGGCTATAGGTGATTTTTTTATTTGATAGAAAGTGATTTGGAAATTAAGTAGATTGTAGGGATACAAGGTAGGTATAGACAATATGATGAATCAGATGGATAGGGCATGGATGTGAAATATGAGAAAATGAAGCAAAGAGTGTGACCTTGTTTGGGTGACTCAAAGATTATGAAAGCATCTTCTCATAGAAAGTAACATGTGTACATAGTTTTTTTAGAACTTGATTGGAGGGACAATGTGAAAGGGAACAATGCAGAGTGATGCACTTGTGACCAATGACATGTGTTGACATATAACCAATGATAATTAGTCACATTTAAGACCCTACGGAGATGAAATGGAAAATGTGCCTATAGACATGACAAGGGGGTAATATGGAGCTTATATGGGGAAATACGTTCTCCTTATGTGGTATTCCTGGGTCTATGCCCCATATTTGAGAAACATGGTGTAAATTGATCGATGTGGGAAGTTTGCAAGAGATGGGAAAGTTTATCGATGCAAGAAGCTTTCTAGGGATGCTTGTTTATGATATTTTCTTTTTTGATATTTTTAGAAGTTTGAACAGTGTGGGAAGCCTTCATTTCCATGATATAAGATAGTAGCCATTACTTGAGGGAGTGGTCTATGATTTAGGATTTTGAATTTTGGATTTTCAATTTTGACTTTTAAGATGGCAGGATGATATATGCATGATAGCTATCCTTTAGGGGATTAATCTATACTCTTGACAATTTTTGCTTTCTATGAACAATTTTCCTTCAAGGGAACAATCTACTTTTTGTATAATATAGTGTTTGATATGAGCATCTAACATTTTTGACTTTAGATAGAGCTAGGGGTAGCAAAGTAGACCACTTGGGGAGGGGATGATAAGATTTACAAGTGACACATGTGGACCCCTAGCATGGCTCCAGTAGCTAGATAGGAGGGTGAAAAATGTAATGATTGCGGGTTTCTCACAAAAAAGGAAGAAACTTGTCCATAAAGAATATGTTATGAACATAGTCGTGGTTCCCATATTCAAGGTCATATATAGGAAAGTGATGGTAGACCACATAATTCCAAATCATTACAATGAGAGATAGAAAGGCTAGGGATGAAGCAAGGATCATGAAGGTGACTAAGGTCACATTGGTAAGTGTGTTAATAGTAGAGAGGACACAAGTGCAATGTGTTGAAAGGTTCTGGTTCTAGTTTACCATCAAGGGAGGCTAAATGATAGGCCTCAGACCCATAATTATTTTTGATAATGTATGGTCTAGTAAAGTTGGGATAAAAATTTCCACGTTGGCTCTGTTCTAGAGTAGTGACATTCTGATTTTATTTTAATACAATTTTACCAATGTTAAAGTCACCTGGCTTAAGATGCTTGTTATAAGAATGTTTAATTCAATATTTGTAGACTTGATGATGTTAAAGGGTGATTAAGTGATGTTCATCTAACAACTCAAGTTGTGTTAAATGCTCTTAACAATAGTATTTTTCAGAGATAAATTCGTAAAGAGATACACGTAAGGAGGGGATTTGAACTTTGTGAGGAAGAACAACTTTGTAGTCATAGATGGGAGAGAAGAGAGTGGCACCGGTAGGGATGTGAATGCTAGTTGTATAAGCCCGAAGAGTGAAACGGATGTGAAGATGCCAATCAAAACCCAAATTATCAATAGTTTTAGAAATAATGTTGTAAAGGGTCTTATTGGAGGCTTCAGCCTGACCATTAGCCTAGGGATATTAAAGAGAGGAAAAGGTAAGCTTGATGTTGAAGGAATCACAAAGATTCTTGAGGTCTTTATTTTTTAAGGACTTTGTGTTGTCCATGATGAGCTTATGAGGGACGCTGAAGCAGCAGATGATATGTTGATAGATGAAATTGATGATTTGGTTAGTGTTATCCAAATTCACCCCCTAGGGTTAATTTGATAACATGCATCAAAATTATCAAGTCCCAGGAAAATGGATTGATTCAGGGCAAAAATCATGTTTCTAGGGTCCCCTCGAATTTTTTCTAAGTCCCCTGTCCGAGAGGAAAAGAGCAAGTTCTAAGGAAAGGTGAAAAAAGTGGCAAAAACAAGCTTGGGACAGGAAAAATCATGAAAATTGGCTAAGTCCTAGTCCTCGCAAAAGTTGGAATAGTTGGGACATCGAGGCGCGGATCAGCCAAAAAGCCTCCAGGTGGCCCACGAAGCAAAGGGACATTTGGGACATGAAGACGCGAAGGGCGCGAACCGCCTGGTTCGGCTGAAAAGGAGAACTTTTGCACTAAGCAGTTGGGACATCTGGGCCGCGAGGACGCGAAGGACGCAAAAAGGCGAAGTGGCCGAGAGCAAAGGAAGCCCATTTTGGGCGGTTCGGAAGAATTTTTCCCAGACAGTCTAGGACAGTTAGAACAAATGGACGCGAAGGATGTGAACCGGCCGGTTCGGCCGAAACGAGGAACTTCGGCACTGGGACAGTTGGGACAAAGGGATGCGTGGGACGCGGATAGCCGAAGGAGCCGAAAGCCAATCAAGCAACGCCACGTGTCATCAGCCAAATGAGGGACAAGGAAGCCCATTTCGGGTGGATCAGGAGTTTTTGTCCCAAATAGTTTGGGATATCCGGGACAGAGGGACGTGCAAGGTGCGAAAAGCCGGCAAACCCGCGGACCAATCAAATCACGACACGTGTCACAAGGGAGAAAGTCCAAAAGTCAAAGGGCGAGGTTTCAAGCACTGACCTGGGCAAATAAAAAGAGGACACATGTCCAATGAAGTAGGGAAGGAGAGATAATTACGCATCCAATCAGTGCTTGACACGTGTCATCCAGGTGGCAGAGCACAGGAAAGATTTTCAAAACACGTTTTCACCTGTTTTGTGCCTTAAATCTTAAAATCGACATATCTTTCGATCCAGAGCTCAGATTTGCACATTCTTTATATAAACGGAAAGCTTATGAAATTCTCTACATGATTCTAGGATTAATCTTGAATTTTGGTGCAGTTTGGAGAGAGAAAATTGAGAAACAGCTCTGACGCGTGTTCATGGCCAGAAGTGACATTTCAGCGACCAGATTTAATGCAGAATGGGTCGCATTCTCCTGTAATTCGGTCAAAGTGATAGGGTATGGGTTTTTAAGGTCCCCCATGCCATTTTAATGCATCTGCAGTCGAGGAGGGATGGGCTCTCATGTTTTTGTATGTTTTCTGTCCCCTGGGTTCGACCCATGCAGTGTAAAAGCCAGATTTGGCTCACAACCAAATGGGGAACATTTTTTGGGCATAGCAGACTTCTTCTTTCACCTCCAGCAAGTGATTGATGCAAGGATCAGACCTCTCCAAAGATTGTAACAGTTTTATTTTACCTCTCTGAGGGTGTAATGCATGTTTTTGATACTAAAATGATAATGCAAGCTCTGTGAATGGGTTTCAGTCCTCTGTTTGTACTATTTGCTTCATTTTAGATCCTAAATTATACCCTATCAATCTGTGTATGTTTTATGTTGTGAACTTTGGTCTATGTCTATTTGCATGACAATTATGTTTCACCACTCCTTTTGGTGCATCACCATCTTTAGTTAGTTTCATTTTTGCACTTCTACCCCTGTCTCCTTGCAAGTTAGAGTAGGATTAGGATCTGAACCTCTATAGTTTTGCAAACTATAGATCTAAATCAGAGGATTTTGAGGAACCAGACTCTAATCTGGAGATTCCTCTCTCATTTTTACAAGTCCCCACACTTGGAGAGAGGTTTCCATTTTGTGCAATCACACTAGATGCTAGAGTGATCAACCTAGAAGCCTGATCTGTATCCAGGGGTGATGTGAGTCTACAACAATAGTTTTGGCACGCCGGGTGGGACATAGAGGTCTCATTTTTATTACAGCAAAGTTGATGTGCATCTGCTACATTTTTCTTTCTTAAAAAGAGCTATTATTTGCATATCTGGCGACTACAAAGGGAAGAACCAGCTAGTTCCAAGTGCAGGCCTGAAAACTCATGAGAAGAATCACCACAAGGTCAAGAGTTGGAGAAGAAGAAGTGATGTTTGAATACCTGCAATTATCTCCAAGAAGAAGGCAAAGAGGAAGAAGGATTCAAAGGTTTCCATCTCCACCAAACGGAACTCTCTCAACTCCTCCACCTTGTAGGCCTTTCATTTAGTCAACAAGGGTTTTAAGACCAATCAGAATGGCTCAAAACAATCCCTACGTCGACTTCACAGACAGCAGCCCACTTGCTCTCAATGCACAACATCCAGTTCCTATTTCAGCCTTAAAGAACATTCCCTACTTCACCGGAGAAAATCAGACTACTCCAGGTGATCATGTTAAAGATATTGCTAACCTTTGTGCAATTCATGAAATCAATGAAATGCAAGTGGCTGTCAAGTTACTGGCATCTTCCTTCAAGGGTAAAGCATTACAATGGTTTAGGATCCTTGGAGCTGGTTCTATCACAAACTGGAATCAGCTGTGTATTGCACTTCATGAGAAATTTGGAGAGAAGGGAGACAACTTGTCTCTTTTTGAGCAGCTAACAACCATCAAGAGGGCTCCCAATGAGCAGCTAACCGATTTCAACTTCAAATTTCAAAAAACTTGGGAGAGGATTCCTGTGGCAGTCAGGCCAACAGCAGAAGGTACTTTTCTATACTATCTTAAAGCTTTAAATTCTGATATTTCTATGTTGATTCAGTCCATGGGAGGCACAACTATCCCTATGGCTTATAGCATTGCCATTAGGGCTGAAAATTGTTTAATCCAAGCTGGCAAACTTGCCCCTAGACCTCCCATGCCATTGTTTCCAAGTTTAGAGAGCCCAAACACTAATCAAGCACCAAATTTGGCTCCTTCTCCCACTCCTAGAAATCAAAGTTCAAATGAATCTTCCACTTCATCTCCAAGTGCCCCAAATGAGCTTCAAGAGGTCATGAAGCAATTGCAAAACCTAGGCAACGAGCTAGTTACTCTTAAGAGGCAACAAGCCCAAGGTTTCAGACCTTCTTATCAACCCCAAGCTCAGCCTAATAGGCATCCATACCAACCACAAAGACCACCTAATCCAGCTACAAATATGAATCAAGCAAGGCCTCCTGCCAATAGACCATTTCAGCCCTATAACCCCAATGTCGTATCTGCCTCTAAGGCATTAGTGCCAACACAGAACAACATTGCTCAGGAATATGATTGGTGCTTTCCATGCAACGAGCCTCATAACCAATCCATGTGTTTCAATGGTTCTCTCAATCAAGCACTAATGGTGACAACTACTGGTGTGGAGGGTGAAGGTAGTCAAGGAAACAGTCAACAACAAGAAACATTCCAACAGCAATCAGCCCCAAATGACACCACATTGGTGAACTGGCAAGCAGAGGATTTCTGTGGCATGAATCAGGCAGTTTCTCAAGGTGTTGCAGCCAACACAAGGTCAAAAAGGAGGAATTTGGGTGAAGAACAGCCATTAGCCCCAGCCAATCCACAACCTTCCACGGCTCCACAAATGATTGGCAAGCAAAGTCTAGTTTCAAATGCACAAGGGCAGCCAAGAACAGCCCCTAGGCCAACTCAAATACCAGCTATTACTGCCCACGTGCAAGGAGTAAATGTGTAAACCAAGGGACAGCAGAGAGATCCTTCATCACCATTCAGTATCATTGATCAGATGAAGAAGACAAACGTCAACATATCAATGTGGGAATCCCTATCTATCCCAGGCCAAAGAGATCTGCTACAAGCTGCCATGAAGGATTGGCCAACTTCGAATCAGAAAGTTTAGATGCAAGACAAAGTGCTTACAAATGCTTCCTAGCCTGAAGGAAGTCATGGAGGACAACAAGGTAAAATGTTGAAGCCCCCTCCTTTCTATGTTTCATTAATCATTGGAAATCAGCTAGTACATAATTGCATGATAGACTCCGGGGCAAGTAGCTCAGTAATGCCTAAACAAATAGCTGATCAGCTAGGGCTCCAGTATGAAATAACATCTAAAGGGGTAGTGCAGCTAGATGGGACAGCAATAGCAACAATTGGAGTGATTAGAAATTTGAGTCTTACCTTGCACGCATGTCCAAATGTTGTTGTTTTACAAGATGTATCAGTCATAGACCTGCCACCACTCTTTGCATTGTGCTTGTTAAGAGACTTCACTGCTAAAATCGGAGGCTATCTTTCGGCGGATTGGTCACACATGTTGTTCAGAACAAGATATGGAACTAAGGCCACAATCAGATCCGAACCTATTGCAAACTTCCATATTGAGCCTTACACTCCAAGTCAGATTAATGCCAATTGCTCAGCATTTGATCAAGAAGATCACCCTAGCACTGATGAGGCTGATACCAAGATTGGAAGTATCCTAGATCTAACTCTTGATGAATGGGAAAACAAGATACATGCTTTTGATCCCTATCAAGAAGTAGAAGAATCTGTGTTAGCATTTTATTGTTTACATGAAGAGAATCAACCTCTCCCCAACATCACCAAGCCGGATCACAAAGACAAGAATGAAGTATGGCAATTGTTCTTTGATGGGTCAAGGAGTAGACAAGGTGTAGGAGGAGGAGCTATGCTCATTTCACCACAAGGTATAAAGTATTACTCAGCCTTTCGTTTTAAGTTTTCTTGCTCAAACAACACAGCTGAGTATGAAGCCTTAGTTCATGGACTGCACTGGGCAATGAAGGAAGGCATCAGGAATTTACAAGTATTTGGTGATAGTAAGTTGATTGTAAACCAAGTCAAAGAAAAAAATGCTACCAAAAATGATCTGTTGAAGAACTACAAAAATCGGGTATGGGATCTTATTGAAGATCTTGAAGCTTTTAGCATCAATTCCATCCCAAGAAAAAAGAATGAAGCCGCTGAAAGACTGGCAGCAATTGGGGCTACATTTGACGTTGTAGAAAATATCAAAAGTGAAAAATCTTAGCCTCATATCAAAGTGGATGTGAGACCAGCTGTTCCGGATAACAACACAAGTTGGCAAGTCTTCGAGAATGATCAGCAAATTGTTAATTTCCTACAAGAAGAAGCTGAGTTCTCCGCCAGGAATCAAGACAAGCTGCATCAGCAGTATGGTGACCAAGTGGTGCAGCTGAGAACTAACAAATTACCAAAAGGCCTCATAACCTTGGAGTCAATCTTCAACCTGAATGATCAGTTCCGGAAGGAGAAAGCGAACATTCAAGAAAAGGGTGAAGATTTAGAGCCTATTTTAGTGGGAGAAGGCAAAACATTGCAGATTGGCAAAGTAAGTACCTCACAAGAGAAATCTGATTTTGTTCAACTTTTTCAAGAGTTCCCAGATGTCTTTGCTTGGACTTACAAAGATCTAAGAGGTTTCAACCCAAAGTTGGCACAACATACTATTGAGCTAGATCCAGAATCCAAGCCTGTCAGGAAAAAGCAAAGGCCAGTGAATCCCCATATTGAACCTCTCATGAGAAAAGAGTTAAGCAAGCTTATTGAGGCCAGTATCATCTTCCCCATCAAACACTCAAGTTGGGTCGCCAACTTAGTCCCAATCAGAAAGAAGAATGGAGAGATCAGGTTGTGTGTCGACTTCAAAGATTTGAATAGAGCCTCTCTCAAGGATCATTATCCACTCCCTTCCATGGAGCAAATATTGCAGGTTGTAGCTAGTTCAGAAAGGTTTTCACTACTTGATGGCTACTCAGGATACAATCAGATTATGGTGAGGGAGGAAGATCAATTCAAGACAGCCTTCACAACCAAATGGAGCATATATGCTTACAGGAAAATGCCATTTGGGTTGTCCAACGCTGGAGCCACTTTCCAAAGGGCAATGGATATGGCATTCAAGGGGTTGATCAATAAAATAGTTTTGATATATCTTGATGACATCACTTTATTCTCCAAAAATGCAGTGGATAACCTTTTTCATCTGAGGCAGGTATTTTAGAGGTGTAGAAGATTTGGGGTATCATTGAATCCCAAAAAATGCATATTCCTGGCTCATGAGGGGAAACTTCTAGGACATATTGTCTCGAAAGAGGGACTGGCAATTGATCCAAAGAGGGTTGAAGCCATAAGAGCACTACCATTGCCAAGTCACAAGAAGGCTCTTCAAAGCTTCTTGGGAAGGATCAATTTTGTCCACAGGTTTGTCCCAGATTTTACAGCCCTTGTCAAGCCCATCACCAAAATGTTAAAGAAGAGCATGGCTTTTAAGTGGAAAAAAGAAGGAAAGGAGAGTTTTGAAGCAATCAAAGAAGCTATCTCTCAAGCACCAACTCTCATCAACCCAGACTTCTCCAAGGATTTCATCCTCTATGCATTTGGAGGTGATGACACTATTTCTGCCATTCTAGTACAGCAAAACAAAGATAATGATGAGCAGAGTCGATTGCCTTTTTCAGCCAAAGCCTAGATGACTGCGAGGTGAGGTACTCTTTTATTGAAAAGCATGTACTTGCAGTAATCAGAAGCTTGAAGAAATTCAAGCATTTAGTCTCAAACAACAAGGTCCAGTTGCTGGTCTCACATGCTGGAGTTAAGGACTTCCTCCTCAACAAGGATTTGAATGAGAAAAGGGCAGGTTGTATCACCCATGTCATGGAGTATGACATTGAGATCAAGATCACCAAGCTGGTAAGAGGGAAAGGATTGTGTGAGCAGCTAGTTTTGGGGAAGCAAAAAGAAGTATGCAACAAAGAAGAAACTGTTTTGACAGTCCAGGACAGCCATGAGCCAAATGGCAATCAAGAAGAAGACAATGCTTCCCCCACTCCTTGCTGGACCCAAGGTATTATGCACTTCTTAGGCATAGGCCTATGCCCTCCAGAGATGAACAAGACCCAAAGGAGACACTTCAAGTTGCAGGTTGTTCCGTATGCCATTGTTGATGGAGTTTTGTTCAAGAAAGATGTGAATGGAGTGCTACTGAGATGCATTAGCACAAATCAGATTCAAAGGGTGTTGGAAGAGTTTCATGGTGGACCAGCTGGCAGCCATTTTGCACCAAGAGTGACAGCTCTAAAAATCATGAAGGCTGGTTATTATTGGCCTAAAATCTTTAGTGATTGTTATGCATGGATCAAGAGGTGTAAGAATTGTGCATTCTTCAAAGGAAAAGAGAGACTTGCTGCCCTCCCATTGCATCCAATCTCAGTTGACCAGCCATTCATGCAGTGGGGTTTGGACTTCATTGGAGTCATTAATCCCAATTCAAGCCAAGGACACAAATGGATTTTGACAGCCACAGACTACTTCACCAAATGGACAGAAGCAGTAGCACTCAAAGAGGTGAATGAGTCTAACATATTAGACATTAATGAGGGGATAACAACCAGATTCGGTGTACCTGCTACAATAATCTCTGATAATGCATTAGCATTCATTAGATCTAAGGTGACTGAGTGGGCTGTCAAGAACGGTATTTACCTAAGCACTTCATCGAACTATTACCCTCAGGGTAATGGCCAGGCCGAGTCTACAAACAAGAACTTGTTGAGGATCATTAGGAGGACTCTTGATGAGAATCATAGGTCTTGGTATACCAAACTAAAATAAGCCTTATGGGCTGATAGGATAACTCCCAAAAGATCCATAGGTAGCTCTCCATTCAGGCTTGTCTATGGAAGAGAGGCAATCTTGCCCATGTCACTTGAGTTGCCAACATTGGAACTCATGAAGCAGCTGGAGTTGCTAGAGTTTGAGCCCATGGAGGTGAGGTATGCAAAGTTGATGGAGCTGCAAGAGATCAGAAACCAGGCATCCCAAGTAATGGAAAAGGATCAAGCTTTGATTAGGAAGACCTTTGATAGGAAGGCCAAGGATAGATATTTTCAAGTTGGAGATCTAGTGTTGAAATGGGATGTGGACAAAGCAAAACCGGGAAGGCATTCAAAATTTGATGCCATTTGGAGTGGCCCATACGTGGTCACAAAGTGCAAGAACAACAATGCTTTCCAACTAGCCTCACTGGAGGGTGAAGAACTGCAGATTCTAGTCAATGGAATCTATCTCAAGCGTTTCTTCTAGAGGGAAGTTCACTACCTCTGTAAATATTAGAGTAGATTTTCTTTCCTCTAAGTGCTTGTGCACATTGTTTTGTTGTAGGTTAGTTTTGTTTTCCCTAAGTGCTTTGGCACAGCTTGCTGTCCATGGAGATGTTTAGCAGTCCTTGTTTTCATCAAGTGACATTCCATCTTCCTCCTTGCACATTCTGAGTCAGTTGAGGTTCTAAACAGAATATTTGATGACTCCATGCCCAATGGACTGCTTGAGGCAACTGGTATCTTCTACCTAGCAGGTAGGTAACCCTGCTGAGTCGCTAATTGTTATCCAAATTCACCCCCCAGGGTTAATTTGATAACATGCATCAGAATTCTCAAGTCCCAGGAAAATGGATTGATTCAGGGAAAAAATCATGTTTCTAGGGTCCCCTCGAATTTTTTCTAAGTCCCCTGTCTGAGAGGAAAAGAGCAAGTTCTGAGGAAAGGTGAAAAAAGCGGCAAAAACAAGCTTGGGATAGAAAAAATTGTGAAAATTGGCTAAGTCCTAGACCTCACAGCAGTCGGGGCATGAGGGATGTCTAGGCGCGAATCGGCAAAAATGCCGCCAGGTAGTCTGCAGGGAAAAGGAACATCCGGGCTGTCGAGACGCGTGGGATGCGCGAACTTCCCGGTTCGGCCGAAGGAGAAGAAAATTCGCATTAACTGCAATCTGGGACATTTGGGACATGAAGACACGAAGGGCGCGAACCGCCCGAAGTTTGGCCGAGAGCAAAGGAAGAACATTTCGGGTAGTTCACTAAGCATTTGTCCCAGACAGTCCGGGACATTTGGAACAAATGGACGTGAAGGACGTGAACCGGCCAAATCAGGTGAATCGGAAGAATTTGTCCCAGACAATTTGGGACATCTGGGACAAATGGACGCGGTGGACGCGAAAATCTGGTAGGCCTGAGAGCCAATCAAGCAACGCCACGTGTCATCAGCTGAATGAGGGACAAGGAAGCCCATTTCAGGTGGATCGGGAGTTTTTGTCCCAGAAATTTTGGAACATCCGGGACAGATGGACTCGGTGGACGTGAAAATCCAGCAGGCCCGAGAACCAATCAAATCACGACACGTGTCACAAGGGAGAAAGTCCAAAAGTCAAAGGGCGAGGTTTGAAGCACTGACCCGAGCCAATAAAAAGAGGACACGTGTCCAATGAAGTAGGGAAGGAGAGAGAATTACGCATCCAATCAGTGCTTGACACGTGTCATCCTGGTGGCAGAGCGTGGGAAAGATTTTCAAAACACGTTTTCACCTGTTTTGTGCCCTAAATCTTCAGATCGACATATCTTTCGATCCAGAGCTCGAATTTTCACGTTCTTTATATCAACGGAAATCTTATGAAATTCTCTATGTGATTCGAGGGTTAATCTTGAATTTTGGTGTAGTCTGGAGAGATAAAATTGAGAAACGGCTCTGACACGTGTTCATGGCCAGAAGTGACATTTTAGCGACCAGATTTAATGCAGAATGGGTCGCATTCTCCTATAATTCGGTCAAAATGACAGGGTATGGGTTTGTAAGGTCCCCCATGCCGTTTTAATGCATCTGCAATCGAGGAGGGATGGGCTCTCATGTTTTTGTACATTTTCTGTCCCCTGGGCTTGACCCATGCAATGTAAAAGCCAGATTTGGCTCATTTCTAAAAGGGGGGAACATTTTTGGGCATAGCAGACTTCTTCTTTCACCTCCAGCAAGTGATTGATGCAAGAATCAGACCTCTCCAAAAGATTGTAACAGTTTTTTTACCTCTCTGAGGTTGTAATGCAATGATTTGGGTACTGGAAATTATAATGCAAGCTTTGTGAATGATTTTTAGTCCTTTGTTTGTATTATTTGCTTCATTTCAGATCCTAAGTTATATCTTATCAGCCTGTGTATGTTTCATGTTGCAAATCTCTGGTTTGTGTCTATTTGCTTGACAGAAATGTTTCACCACTCCTTTTGGTGCATCACCATCTTCAGTTAGTTTCAATTTTTGCATTTCTATCCCTGCCCCCCTTGCAAGTTAGAGTAGGATTAGGATCTGAACCTCTATAGTTTTGCAAACTATAGATCTAAATCAGAGGAGTTTGAGGAACCAGACTAATCTGGAGATTCCTCTCTCAGTTTTACAAGTCCCCACACTTGGAGAGAGGTTTCCATGTTGTGCAATCACACTGGATGCTAGAGTGATCAACCTAGAAGCCTGATCTGCATCCAGGGGTGCTGTGAGTCTACAACAACAGTTTTGGCACGCCGGGTGGGACATAGAGGTCTCATTTTTATTGCAGCAAAGTTGATGTGCATCTGCTACATTTTTATTTCTTAAAAAGAGCTATTATTTGCATATCTAGTGACTACAAAGGGAAGAACCAGCTGGTTCCAAGTGCAGGCCTGAAAACTCATGAGAAGAATCACCACAAGGTCAAGAGTTGGAGAAGAAGAAGTGCTGTTTGAATACCTGTAATTATCTCCAAGAAGAAGGCAAAGAGGAAGAAGGATTCAAAGGTCTCCATCTCCACCAAATAGAACTCTCTCAACTCCTCCACCTTGTAGGCCTTTCATTCAGTCAACAAGGGTTTTAAGACCAATCAGAATGGCTCAAAACAATCCCTACGTCAACTTCACAGGCAGCAGCCCACTTGCTCTCAATGCACAACATCTAGTTCCTATTTCAGCCTTAAAGAACATTCCCTACTTCACCGGAGAAAATCAGACTACTCCAGGTGATCATGTTAAAGATATTGCTAACCTTTGTGCAATTCATGAAATCAATGAAATGTAAGTGGCTGTCAAGTTACTGGCATCTTCCTTCAAGGGTAAAGCATTACAATGGTTTAGGATCCTTGGAGCTGGTTCTATCACAAACTAGAATCAGCTGTGTATTGCACTTCATGAGCAATTTGGAGAGAAGGGAGACAACTTTTCTCTTTTGGAGCAGCTAACAACCATCAAGAGGGCTCCCAATGAGCAGCTGACCGATTTCAACTTCAGATTTCAAAAAACTTGGGAGAGGATTCCTGTGGCAGTCAGGCCAACAGCAGAAGTGGAGAGAAGGGAGACATATCTTTCGATCCAGAGCTCGGATTTTCCCGTTCTTTATATCAACGGAAAGATTATGAAATTCTCTACATGATTCTGGGATTAATCTTGAATTTTGGTGCAGTCTGGAGAGAGAAAATTGAGAAACGGATCTGACGCGTGTTCATGGCCAGAAGTGACATTTCAGTGACCAGATTTAATGCAGAATGGGTCGCATTCTCCTGTAATTCGGTCAAAGTGACAGGGTATGGGTTTTTAAGGTCCCCCATGCCATTTTAATGCATCTGCAGTTGAGGAGGGATGGGCTCTCATGTTTTTGTACGTTTTCTGTCCCCTGGGTTTGACCCATGCAATGTAAAAGCCAGATTTGGCTCACAACCAAATGGGGAACATTTTTTGGGCATAGCAGACTTCTTCTTTCACCTCCAGCAAGTGATTGATGCAAGGATCAGACCTCTCCAAAGATTGTAACAGTTTTCTTTAACCTCTCTGAGGGTGTAATGCGTGTTTTTGATATTGAAATGATAATGCAAGCTCTGTGAATGGGTTTCAGTCCTCTGTTTGTACTATTTGCTTCATTTCAGATCCTAAATTATACCCTATCAGTCTGTGTATGTTTTATGTTGTGAAATTTGGGCTATGTCTATTTGCATGACAATTATGTTTCACCACTCCTTTTGGTGCATCACCATCTTTAGTTAGTTTCATTTTTGCACTTCTACCCCTGTCTCCTTACAAGTTAGAGTAGGATTAGGATCTGAACCTCTGTAGTTTTGTAAAATATAGATCTAAATCAGAGGAGTTTGAGGAACCAGCCTCTAATCTGGAGATTCCTCTCTCAGTTTTACAAGTCCCCACACTTGGAGGAGGTTTCCATGTTGTGCAATCACACTGGATGCTAGAGTGATCAACCCAGAAGCATGATCTGCATCCAGGGGTGTTGTGAGTCTACAACAACAGTTAGCTTTAGTGGATGCAAGTGGAATGGCTTCCACACACTTAGTGAAGTATTCAATAGTGGTGATGATGGAATGATTGCATTGGGAAGAATTCATATTCATAAGACCAATGCGGTCAAGTCCTCATTGCAATAAATTCCATAGATCTTGAGTTAGATGTAAGGCCTGGCTTGAAATGCAGATAATATTGGAATTTTGTTAACATTTAACATATTTCTTGACATATTCACAGTATTCTTGATTGAGAGTAGGCCAATAATATCCCAAGTGAAGGATGCACTTAACAACATCCAAGCCACTAAAGTGTCCACTTTATATGTCATCGTGGACCTCCTAGTTAACATGGGTAGATTCAAAATATTTAAGGCAACCTAGGATAATACCATCAAACCCACATTTTTAAAGGATGACATAATGGGTAACATGTTGAAGGAAGGACCTATAAGGAAATGTAGGAGAATACCATCAAACCTGCATTTATAAGGGATGCCACCAAGGATGACATAGTGGGTAAGGAATTGAAAGAAGGACCTCCTACCATTTTTAGATAGGTCATAGGAAATTTTCGAATGCGGAAGGTAGTTGAAGATATGAGAATACCATAGGTTAGATTGATTAGCTTTCACAAGATTGATGCGAGGGAGCTCTTGGACATGATATGGCTAATCGATACACTAAAAAATAAAGGATGGCTTAGATTCTTTCATTTTCCAAGGGATGAGAGAGGCAAGGGAAAACATGATATCTGCAAAGTGGTTGGATGAGTGAGGGATGGTTTGAATGGTATACTAGTCAAAGGATTCAAGAAGAAAGGTGACGATGTCCTTATATTTTTCGAGGACTTCATTTTTAGATTGATAGATTCCTTTGACTTGATTAATGATGAGCTAAGAGTCACCATTGATGTTGAGGATTTAAACACCAAGAATGGCAACAGTTTTAAGGCCTAGGATGAGGGCTTCATACTCATCCATGTTATTAGTGCATTCTAAGTTAAGCTTGCAAGTAATATGAATAGGAGTATCCCAAGGAGAAATGATGATGATGTCAACAACCCCCTTGTTGACACTTAGATCTGTCAAAGAAAAGTTTCATTCTAAGAGGATAAAATTCATGATCAATGATGAAGATAGATTTGTCGGGAAATTTTTTATGAGGTAATTTATTATCAAGAAAATGGGCTTTAACAAGTTGATCAGTGATAGCTTGGCCCTTGATTGACTTCATGAGAGAAACTCTTGGTCAAACTCGGTCATGAGCATAAGCAATCAAATGATGTGATCATTGTGATAAGGTTTAGAATGTTTGGTTTTAAGAAGATGAAAATTTGTGATTACGAAGGTTTTTTTATTAATAATATAATGATGTAGCTTAGAGGTGGTGAAGAAGAAGGCACATCACAAATTTTCAAATTCAGTGTAGTGGGTTTCATAGTTGAGAAGGGTATGATTGATATAGTAGACAGCATGTTCCCTACCTTTCCCATTGTGGTGTCCTAACATGGCACCTAGAGCATGGTCAGAGGAAGAGATGTAGAGTTATAAAGGTTCCCCCTCACATGGAGGTGTAAGCCTAGGTGGAGAGAGAAAATTCTGCTCAAGATCATCAAAGGCCTTCTATAAATTGACATCCCATTTGAAATGGGTGTCTTTACGAAGGAGATGATGAAAATGTTGTCAACAATCAGAGAGTTGTGAGATGAAGAAATAGACTAATTAATGATGACCTTGAAGAATATGAAGTTATTTTAGGTTAGAAGGAGGAGGCATCTTGAGGATGGCTTTGATCTTAGTAGGGTCAACTTTAATACGCATAATATAAATGATGAAGCCAAGAAGTTTTCCACTTAGGACTTTAAATACACACTTGGATGGATTAAGGTGAAGAAAGAAATGGATGAGTCACTCAAAGAGGATTTCAAGGACATAAAGATGATCATGTCGACACTTGGAATTACCCACGATGTCATCGACATCATCCTCTATGGTTTTATGAATAATATCATGGAAGATATAGGTCATAGCATGTTGGTAGGTGGGTCCAACATTTTTCAAACTGAAAGGCATGACACAATAATAGAAGGTCCCCCAAGGGGTGATGAAGGAAGTCTTATGTTGTTCTTCTGGAGTGATAAGGATATGATTGTAACAAGAAAACCCATCCATAATAGAGAGTATCTCATTGATGGTCATTAGGTTGAAGAGTTGATCAAGGTTGGGGAGAGGAAAAGCATCCTTGGGACAAGAGAGGTTTAAGTCTTGAAAATAGGTGCAAATGCAGAGTTTTTCAGAGGTTTTGGCAACAGACATGATATTCAAGATCCATTGTGGATAGCCAATAAATTAGATGAAATTAGCATAAAGGAGATAATATAACTCTTCCTTGACAAGGAGATTGAGGAGGGGATGTATACGATGTAACTTCTATTTAACAGGTTTAACATCGGGGATGGTGACAATGTTATGAACGACGATATAAGGATTGAGGTTGGCCATGTCGGAATATGACCATGCAAAGGCCTGGATATGTTTGGATAGGAAAGAGGTAAAGGATTCGAGCTCTTTAGGGTTAATAGATTGGACAACCTTGAGTATGTGGGGCTCTTAGGGAGTCTCAATGTTGATATTGACAGTGGATTCATTAAGGATAGTGGATGTGTCAAGAGGTGAGGAATTACGAAGATGAGAAGATCTTGCCCCATGTAAGAAAGGATGGAATCGTCATCACTACACAGAAGGACATTAATGATATGGTAATCCTTCTCTATCATCTCAAGATGTTTAAGAGGAAAGGACCGGGTCTCATTTTCAACTTGATAAGTGACTGGTCTAAGGGAAATGGTGGAGATATTAAAAAAAATTAGAGGGGAAGGACATAGTGTTTTTCACGTCCATAGGATATTCAGATGAAGAAGGGGATGATGGTTAGATGACAATTTGAGATGAAGAAGATGTTCTTAGAGGAGGAGTGGAGGGATCCTTGAATCCTAATCCAAACTTCTCATGAGGTTTACGGGATTGGTCAATGACAAGATCGTGGATAGCTTGTTCATAACATTCAAGACTAAACCCTTTCCATCATTGGTGAAGGTAGGTAAAAGTAAATGATTTTTCATAGAGGAAACCAAATCCATTGGTATATGACTTCATGTGAGGATGATCATCTAAATGGGAATAAGGGTGATCAAGGCCGCCATAGACAAAGTTGGTTTTGAGATGGGGTGGCCTAAAGGAAATGATATCCCTAACATTTGATTGATACATATGGGCCTTATTAGGGTGGCCAAGGCAATTTATGGAAGGAAGGGAATTGAGAGTATAGATTTGGTACTCTCCCAAAGAGAGGTGCCACATCACATCATCAAAATATCCATAATGTGGTAACTTATATGCGGGCATAAAAGAGTTGGTGGATGCTTCAGAAGAAGAATCTTGCTTAGGTACAAACATGTCATTTGTTGATACGTCATGTGACATACTTTAAAGGGAGGAAGGTTGGAGAGGAGAGTGTAAATATTTCCCTCATGTTCATACTTGATACAATGGTGGAGTGTAAATGGGACCCAATGCATGGCATGAATCCAAGGGCATCCAAGTAAGACATTATACTGAAAAATACCTTTCTACGATGTTGAAGATTTCATGAAGGAGGTTATGGTCAACGCGGATTGGAAGGATAACCATGTCCAAGGTAGGGAAAATAGTGTCATTAAAATCTCAGAGGAGGATGGTTGATTAGGAAAAAATGGTGTCAATACTATCACCATTGTCAATCATGGTGTAGTCATTTTTACACCCACCAAAGAACAAGGGAATCCCATGCGCGTCAACCTATCACCCAACGGGTGCTGGGCACTCACCCTAGGCATGCGCGAGTGTCGATTCTCTCTTTTATGTGATTTGAGTGGGAAGGCATCATCTATGATCCAAAATTTAAAGGGGTGAGTGGGAATGAAACATGCAAACATCATAGAGCTCAGAACGGCTCTAGATCATTGTAGTCATTATAGACAGATATACTTTAACAAACTTTAAAGAACTGAATCAAAACAAAAGGGGAGATGCATAGGAATTCATATTCATCTTATAAACATACATGAAAGGATATATTCAATTAACTTGGTAACCTTATTACATTCATTATACTTAGTACAAATTACCACGTTATGGCAGACCAAATTCATGCATCATAACTGGATCCATATCATTTAGATCTCAAAAAAAAATTAAACCCCCAAGCCCTTGCTACATCCATATCCTATGTTTTATCTACCCAACCCAAACAGAGTTCCTTGTGGCATTTCTGCAGAGCTCTACTTTCTATTGATCTCTCTATCCATGATTTTATCTTTTGTCCCTCTATATCTTCTCTTCTATGGATGTTTATATATATAGGCATCCTGAACTTCCAAATCATCCTTTTGTGGCCTCAAATCCAGCGCCAAGTATCTGAATGTGGTCATCCATGGGAGCATGATCCTCTCATCCTAAGCTCTCGACTTTATGTCATGATGTCTTGTAGTAACTTCTATCGCATGGCATATTCCTTTCTAGACCAACCTGTTGCCAGGCTGGCACCTTATCCACTCCGCATGCGTAGTCAAGTCAAACTTTTCTTGTGTCCTTCCAATATGCCAAATATGTCTAGGTCCTGAGACCTTGTCTTCTAGCGCGCACATGTGCCTTTGTGTACTTAGCCAATATTTTAGGGACCTAGCATCACCCCACACTACACATGTTCTCCACCCACAGAAACACTTCACCAATGAATAAAGAATCACAATAGACTTACATCTTGGGAAAAGAATAAGGGGATGAAGAATTTAAGAAAGAAGAAAGAATGGGGAAGTGATGGCATTATTGCAACAAGCTAGGAAAATATTTTTGCAAGTTGTCCTCCAACTTGTTCCAGGAATCGAATTCATTTTGCACTCTCTGGTAGAGGTTATCAACTAGGGTGCTTAGCTCCCCAAAACTTAGTCAATCTCCTTGAGCATTCATAGTGTCAACAATTGTTTCCAACTCCTTTCCCACATCCTCAAGTGTGTCCATCCTTCTAGTAATCTATGGGTATAGCTCCTTTAGCCAGTTCTTGATTGTACCCCTTAGGGCCTTAATAGCTTCTAAATTATTTTCAACCTCAGCTAGGATTCTATCCCACTCTACTCTATTCCCTTTGTTCTTTTCTTGGAACTCTTTAAGCTCTACTTCATAGTTGGCAACCAGAATACCCACCACTTTATCTATGTCTGTGTAGTTGTCATATGCGGCCTCAGCAGTATGGGTAGAAATATTTACATCAGCAAGGACTTTTTTGTATTCAGCCATGATTTCTACTACCTTATATTTATCCTCCTTCTCCAGGAACACTTCTACTTCTTCCATGGATTCTAATGCTAGATTTTGCCTCTCCATGGTGAGGATGTGTGTTAAGTCCTCAAGGCACTCAAGGTAAGATCCATACTTTTGCACGGGTGGTGTTAGGTCTAGATGCTTGAAAACAATGGCATCTGTGATGGATTCTACCTTCTTATGTACTTTGCACACCCTTTCCTTTTCTTCTTTGAGCTCACACTTTAGTTGAGCTCTAATCAACTCCTCCTACTTTAAATCCTTGGCCTTCTCTTCTAGCTCTTCCTCCTTCTTTTCTATCTCTTCCTCCTTTTCTAGTTCTGCTTCTATAAATCTTATCCCTCATTCCATCTAAATAGCCTAGCTTTAACCTCACTTGATACCTTGTTGAGCGTGTTGCCTAACTACTCATGTAAGAGCTGTTAAGCATTTACCAAGGGGTTGTCTCCTTTTGACTCAAGCATTTTCATTAGTTTCCCATGGCTTACCTCAAACTTTGGCTCATTGATGTGGGACTCAATTTCCCAAGAGATCATCTTCCTTGTCTAAGGGTATGCACCTTCTTCATTGAATGACTTCATTTCCATGAGTTGATCTTTTGGGATGGTGCTTTGGAAGCACACACGTAACACTTTGTTGGGATCATTAATGTATCTCATTCCTTGCCTTTGGATCTCCATGTGCTTTCCCCCTATGTGTGTACCCTTAGGAATAGTTACCAATAGACTGGGGCCTCCCATGCTGCCGTGATCATTTTTTGCACTTTCTTCTTTATCCTCTTCCATCACTATATCAGCGATGCACTCCAATTATTTTCTACCAAGGCTTTAATGATTTTTTTTGCTTCTCTTTCTACCGCCTCATTTACTTTCTCCTATGTGAGGCTTGGAGTCTTCTGCTCCTGCGCACCAACCTCCTCACTTATTCTCATGTCCTAGGTGCATTCCTCCTCTTGGCTACCCTTGTGTTGCATGAAAAGGAACTCATGTTCTTCTTCTCTACCCTCTTCTTCTGAATCGTGCACACTGAAAACAAGTGGCTCTTGGTTCCCTTCAGGATCATCTTCTTCATCGTCATCCCTCTCACCTATGTATTTCCCAAAGCTCTTCATCTCCTTCGATTTAGATTCCTCCATTACCTTTTATTTCTTCCTAACTAGGGATTCCAGTATAGGATATTCTGTTTTCTCTTCCATAGCTTTTCCTATGCAACCACCTCTTCTTTGACTGGGGACCTCTTCCTACACATGTAAGTACTAGTTCTAGCACTTGTTCCCAGAGCACCAAATTCATTTGTATCTTGGGAACTTTATGCCTTCTTTATTTCCTCCATCTCCTTCTTCTTGGGCATGGTCTTCTTCCTACCTATTAGGTCCTCAGGTAAAGCTATCTCATTTTCAAGATAAACACCCTTCTCAAACTTGGGCCTTATCGGAAGGTATATACATGTCGTGGACCTTCCTGCAATAGTCAGAGTCAAGGGTTTTACCATTTGGACTTCATGCAACATGTAATTTTCCACGTACGTGTGCTTGTTGGGGTAGACCAATGTCCTACGCATCTCCATGTGGTCCTGGTCCAAACTTCTAAGGTCAAGCTTTAACTTTTTGGACTCCTTGAATCTGTTAACTCCCACCTAGAAGTATTGAGTTGTGAAGGCGAATGGGAGCTTACACTCCCCTCTTTCACACTTTATTAAATCCAAATAATGAAAATTGTACTTCTTGATTTGTTTGTTAATACATTTCATTAAAAAAATATTTCCTTACTTCACACTTGGTACTATTTACTTTCTTCAAAATCAAACCATGCAACAGTGTGATATATCTAACAATGCTACCACTTCATCCAATAATCTTGAGATTCCACATTAGATTTCTCAACCCTGTAAAGACCATTTTATTCAAATAGATCCCCCTTTCAAAATGGATTCACCTATTTCCCCTCAGTCTATATCCCTTTGGTCAACCACACCACCATCTATGTCTCCGTTAGAGGCCTTTGCACCTCCCTCTAGCACCATCTATGACTTTCTACTTCGTATACCCCATAAAATATCTCAATCATATCCATCCACTCAATCGGAGGATTCTATTACACCTACATCTTCTCATGTGAACACTATCCCTACTTTAATTGGTATTACCAATGGGGTACCCATCCAATCACCCAAATCCATCCACATTCACACTTCATGTGTGCCTTAAAAATTAAATATTTCAAACCAACCCCAAATATCATATCCAGCATCCCCTTTGGCTTTAATACACCAAGCTTCCTAACATCCTTATCCATCCACCCCTTATATTGAACAGTAAAACCTATCTGACACTTATCCTACACCCACACCCATACTAGTCACATCCATCGCTACTACTCCACAAAACCCTACCAAAATTGATATCTCATGCTTATCTCCTTCTAACCTAGTTTATGACTACTTTCATCATAGATTCATCTCTTGATTGTGTCAACTAGTGAATTTTACTTTTCCTTCATCATATTATATAAATGAAATCCATACTGCATCTCCCATGCATATCGAACAATCGCCATCTTTTGACCTTTTTACTTCATATATGTCTCAATAGATTATGACATCCTACTATGTCCCTACTTTCCAACATTATACAATCCCCCAGCTAATTCAATCTCCACCTCTCGGTACCTTCCAAAAACCCTTCCCAAATCCATCATCAACCAATCCATATCTACCTTTCAGATCTTACACATTCAATCCGTATTCAATTAATCTAATACATCAAACACCTTCATCCTTACCTATCTCATCTACCTCATCATCTACCCCTATTACAAACATTTTGCTTATGGATCCATTAATACTTACCCATACATCTATATCAACCATGTCAATAATCATCACATTTATCCCATTTACTTCTACCACTTTCTCTAGATCTACATCTATCCCTGCCTTTACCACAACCACACCGACTTTGACTATACCCACATCTGCATAAAACACATCCATCATTTTCTCACTTTCACCCCTTTTTATCTCAGCTACATTCACATCTACTACATCTACAATCCCACTTACATCCACCTTGGAATTTTCTTCACGTGTACTGACATCTTTACCTATAGCCACACCACCTATCTCATCCCAATATCCTACACTTATCCCTTCAACATCGATCATGTCTACATTTATTACCACTACCACACCAATCAAATCTCCTCTAATTGAAAACACATCAACGACACCTCTTGAGACATTCATGGATTAGGTGCCTCCACCTAAGACAAACACAAGGGGGATTCATTCTCCATCTACAAAATTAATTGTTTCTACATCAACCAATCCAAAACCTACACTTACACCTTTGGATCCTCAAATTGAGATTATATTCATCCATACCATGGGTAAATCTTCTCGGTAAAAATATAAGACTCGATGTAAACAACCCCAAAAGTCCCATGCACATCCTCATAAGAATTTGAGTCTTCCCTCTTCTCAACAATATGATGTTACAACATATATTTTAGGGTGAGCCCCTCCATCTAAGAAAACTCATAACAATAAATCCAAATCCAAACAACCCAACCCTTCTCTCAAAATTGATTTTTCTTTCAAGACACTTAATACACCCATATAATCTAGATCCATCACCCCCTAAATCCAAGTCAAACTACCCTATCAAAATCCATAAGACTTATCTTCTCGATGACACTTTGATTGGGTTCTACGTAGATATCCTTCGACATTTAACTTGAATATCTTCCATCATGCTTCCTCCCATTAGAGCCTTTAATCAGCATAGTAAAAATATATCATGGTTCAATCCTAATTTCATATGCTCCTATCACCATACTCTGGGTCATTCCATTAAGCATTGTAAGGCCTTTAAGACAATCATCCATAATCTTATTGCAAAAGAAAATTTCCTCATTCAAGGGGAATATCTTTCTCCATCTATAACCAATCCAATTTGTATCCCATCCATCGGGTTTCCCCAAATTCCTACATCAACATCATCCCTTAGCATCTCTCCTACACATGATGTTCCTCCTAAGGAAGGTCTTCCCTTTCTCATCGGTATTGTTTTCCTTGTATATCATCCCTATGGTCCTTATCCATCTATCCAATCCAAATCTAAAGTTATAATCAATAATCACATACAATCTCCTTTGGTATACACGCGCTCATTGTAGCATAGTTTTTACCACCAACATCCCAAGGCATGTAGGCACATCACTCATCTTGAACTGAGATCTCACCTGAAGTTCGCAAGGGTACCAAGTTCCTCTTTTATATCATCTTGTTCTAGAAGTTAGCATGATTATACGTATAATCAAGATCCATAACAAATAATTAAGTATATTGCATAACATAAACCAAATCTAGATCTTTAACCATTTAGCATGAATACTCAAACAAGAATCAAGATTAACTTTACCATTCATGAACCAGTAACGGATGTGTCTACAATCAATAACCAAGCACAAAGATCCATTATATTAAGTGTTGTAAAATGTAGAATCTTCATACATACATAGCATAATCACCATAGTCATGCGCGCCCATAAACTCAAAGCATAACTATACCAAAAACATATAACTATCTAAACCATGCAAATCAATACATATTTATAGGGATTAAGACTTACCCTTCACCGCCCATGCACCTTTCAAAAATATACTACATGCTAATAATAGTCATGCATCTTTACATAGTAAATATGAGAGCATGCAAGCTCACTAATAATAGATTATCTAATAATATAATAGCAGTATAATCATATTATTAGCTCCAAAAATCTACATGGCGCTTGATCTTCTACTCATCCAAAATAGTATTTTCATGCTCCTTAAGTCTTCTACAAAATGTGTACTACCCTCCATGTCTACAATTAGCCTCAATCTGAAAAATGGCTAAGTCCTGATCTCAAACCTTCTTGGGAACGCCCTATTCCACTATAGTTCCATGTGCATTCATGTTCCCTATTCCCGCGCACACCCAATCCTTCCACGCCTTCATACTTAGGTTGTATTCCATCAGCCCAACATTACCCCACACTAAATTCATTTCCACCTCGACAATGGGTAACTATACTCATCTCTCCAAGAATAAAGAATAAGGAATGAAATAATAAAGGAACTATTACACAAAAAGAATGAAAGATTACTTGGCACTTTTCTCTTCTACAGGTAGGATCAACTCCAGATATTCATTCTTAATTTCTACCTCTAATACATTCCAATCACTTAGCATGTTATTCATTTTATCTGGAAAATCTACAAGGATTACCTCCATTTCATCAAGTGTCATATTTTCACCTCATTATGTAGTATCCTGAGCATATTGGATAGACTTGAGACCATTCCATCCATCACATCCATTTTCTACGCTAACGAATTTCCAATGTCTTTTATTTTTTACTTATGTGGATCTTGGGTTGTTGCAAGTGCATCGCGCTTCTCTACAATAAAAGTAAGCCTCTTCATGCACCCAAGTGTCTCATTCTTCATTACCTTGAGGACCTCATTCTCTTCTTTAATGATCCTTGTCTTTAAAATTGCATCAAGGGTCGCGTACATGTTTAATGCCAAATATTTTTTCCTTAGTTTTTCCTTCAAAATCTACAGTAAGGCCTCATAACTTGTAATCTTCTATGCAATAGTTTCATTAGCCCTCACTACCTCCTCTACAGCATCCTTTGGTTTTTTCTTTCACATGGGTCCCTCCTTAAGAATCATTTGAACTGTTGTGTGTAAATAGTGTAGAGCGGATGGAAACTTTTTGGTAACCTTATCCTACAAATATGTCCTCTTTTTAATAATCACATCACCAATTTGTTCTGCCATTTTAAGAACTTTATGCACATTTTCCTTAGCCTTATCTTGTTTCTCTTTGACACACTTGATTTCAGTGTCCTTATCCTTCTTATCATCTAACAATGCTCTAATAGTTGTCTCTTTATCCTTACCTTCTTGTATGAAATGACAGTGCACTTAACAGTTACATGGTGTGAAGGGGGCGCCTTCTTCAATCTACGTAACACATAGGATTCATCACATACATTGAATTCAGGCTCATCCATATGATTCTACATTTTCCATGATAATTTTTTCTTTGTACGTGTGGTCATCATCTCTGTATCCATGAGCTCCCATCCATACAAGTCCTTGGCCTCTAAAGTGCTTTAGAACCACTAGATCGTTTCTTTGAAGTGTTGACAAAACAAATAGGGTAACGAGCGTAGGAGGAATACCTGTTCAAATGTTGGTTGATGGGTTGTTGCGTGTGTATGACTTCCGAATCCACAGCTGATTGTGAGAGCTTCCTTTTGGCTAGGAGGAACTACCTGTAATGCAAAGAAAGACCACCAGAAGGAATTAAACAATATGGGTAGTGAACTGCCTAGCGTATGCTAGATCCGGGAAGTGTGATACTTCCTAGATGGCTATCAGTCCACTGTTTTAAACAATTTAATGTTGTAAACAAAGTAAATCCTATTGTAATTTGAAATGATTTAGGTATCTCACTTAAAACACAATAAGAAATAGATCTAATCTAACAAGCTAAGCTAGAATAGAATCCAAAGGTCAAATGATTGGTTCTGGGTTCTACAGGTTTGACAGAGGTCTTGGGTAGATCACAGGTGAATGAGGGTGAGATGAAATTAGGTGGGTAGGTCTCTGTTCTAGGCTGTGTGGGAAAATACAGAGACCGATGTCAGTTAGGGGTAACTGACGGCGGTCAGGTGTAACAGGTGCTGGTTACTGTGGAATCTAGAAATGTCACAGAACAAGCTTTAGGTCTCCTTTGTGATTGCACAAAGGACTTTGGTTGGTCAGGATGAGGTATTGGGTGACTGGGGTAGACTTTGGCAAGGTTTTTAATGGGAATATGGAGGTGGAAGTGTTGGAGAAGGTCAATAGGTGGCTAGGTAAGCAATAGATGATAAAATAATGATGAAATGAAATAAACCAGAGAAGTATGACATTATACTTACTTGGATTCTGGTCCTGGATGCCTGTGTGTGAAGGATGGAGGTGCTGATGAGAGGCTTGAAGGCTGCAAGTGATCACCAACTGAAGGAAATCTTCTGCATGGGCTGCATGTACACTCCTCTTTGCTTGGTTAGATCAGATCTTGGCTGGGATGGTTGTACAGGAAAAGATGCTTGATCTCCTTCCTTGCATGCGTGGTCTCGCTGGAATTCACTCTCTGAAGATGTGTTATCTCTCTGAGATGTGATAATGCTCACCAACCTTTTTCTTTGCTTCCAACTTCCAACCTTGAGAATAAGGTTGTTTTGGGGTTAAAAGGGTAACCGACGGCGGTTCCGGCTTAACCGGTGACGGTTAGGGGTAACCGACATCGGTCAAGGTGGGATTTCCTAGGTTTACTAAACTAGGGAGATCCTCTTGATTTCCTCAGATCTCATGTCGTTAACCCACGGATTAGACTGGGAGCTTCTTGTGAGCATGCGGGAATGTGGTTAGAGGGAATGTAGGCATTGATTTCTAGGGTTTAGGTAAGACTTAGTTAGTTATGGCAAACTTACTAAGAATAGGTCTTAGGGTGAGTTGGCTTGGTGAGGTGTCTAAGTGAACTGTATGTGTGGATATTATTTAAAATAAGATATTTAAATAATAGATATAGTGAGGATAATGAATTAATTTAATTAAATTAATATTAGTGGGGTGAAGGGGCCATGGCTAGGTGAATGTGATGAAGGGTGTTTATTCGTCAAGGGACCAAAGGGGAGTGTGACCTAATTTTAGTGTCTACATTTTGCCCCTTTTTGTTGCATAGCTTGTATTGGTAAGTGACGCTAACAAAATAAGATGTGGTTGCCCCATGTGTGGGTGAAGGTGATCCCCCTCAAACTAGGAACTGATGAGGTAGAAGGGAGAATCAGTGAGTGGTTTGATAAAAGGTAAATGGGAGGAAGAGGCAGGTGGGCATGGGGGAGAAAGGGTTAAAGGTCTACTCAGGAAATCTAGGTAATGGGTCTGGGTCAAAGGTAGCAACAATCAAACACACGCACATGAATAAACTGTAGCACGCTACCAGGTTGAAGAGTAGGAAAACTCTACATCATCTAAGGTCGATAGGTTTATCCAAACAAGGTTGAAGTGAATCTGGTATCCAAGGTATAGGATATGGTCAGGAAACACAACATAGGTTAGGTGCAGGAATGTTTAGGTATGTTCTGGTACACCAAAGGTAGGGTCAGGATAAATGGTCACGGCAATAGGCTAGGTAAGGTCATCAGGTCAATCAACACAGGTAACAGTGCCACAAGGTATAGCGAACACATGAGGTCAAAGGTCACTAGCGATGGTCCAGGTCCAAATATCTAGGTCATGGAGTGGTAAGGCCAAGGTAGGGGTAAAATAATGAGTCCCCAAAGGAAGAAAAATGGAGGTAGTAAGTGAGGAGGTCAGGAAAAGGTAAGGTAAATGGGTTGGGTAAAGGTGTGGTTGGGGAAAGGATCAGGGGGAAGGGATCAAGGTAAAGGGTGGGGTAAAGGATCAAGGTAAAGGGTGGGGTAAAAGGGGCTAATTGAGGGCAATGCGCAGGTGAGGATGACTAATGGCGGTCATGGATAACCGACGTCTGTATAAGAAAACTGAGGATGGTGAGGTAGGGCACGCGACTGATGCTGGTCAAGGGTAACCGACGTCGGTTAGGTCGGGTTGGTTATAAAAACAAAAAATCCACATTTTTATTATTCATTTGTTATTTGTGAAGTGAGAAAATGACAAAAAAGAGAGAAAAGAGAGAAAAGTGTCTGAAGGAAATGGGACAGTGAGTTGGCAGTGTGATTGGACGAGGGTTGGGTTGGTGAGCAGCGGGTCCATGAGATCAGGGCAAGAGATTTGATTGGGCAGAGGTTGTGAGTAGTTATTCAGTGATGGTAGAGGCTGAAGAGGGATCTGGCAGGCCACTGGCACAATGGTTAGACGTGCCACCGAGACAGCGGCATTGCGACGAGGTAAGCGACCAACTCTACATTGTAAATTGGATAGATTAGAGGTTTGGATAATTGTTATTTTAGGTTTTTGTGGGTTTTTGTTTTTTGTGGGTGGGTAAAAATAAAATTTGGGTATGGGGGGAATAACAGGAAAAAAGAGGGAGGGGAAGGGTAGTAAATGTTATAGGTGGGGTGGGTAGAGGTCTAGGGGTAGTTTAGGTCATTGTAGGTGGGGTAAAAGGGGAAGGGGGTGATTTTTAGAAAATGGGGGTTTTAGGAAGTTGCAGGATTTTCCGTGATAGCGACTGGCGTCGGTCAAGTTTGGCTGGTGTTGGTTGGGCAGAACCGGTATCAGTCACCAAACAGGTGACCGGCGTTACGGTAACCATGGTCAGTAAAGAACTGGTATCGGTCACCAAACAGGTGACCGATGCTGGTTTAAGGGTGACCAGAGTCGGTTAGGATGAACCGGCACCAGTCAGGATTTTAGGCACAAGGGTCCAAAAGTGATGTGGGCTAGGTAGTTGAGATGGGTAGAAGTGAAAATAGGGTGGAGGGTAATGATAATTGGTGAATATGGTCATGGTAAATGTGGATTAATGTCATGCTTGGATTGGATGCAGGGGAGAGCACAGTTACATATGCGGGACAGGGTTCCACCTCTACTGGTGACATTGCATGGCATAGCGACCCCTTTGGAGCTGCAGCATGTGGAGGCAGTGGGCTTGAGTGGGATTCATCACTACTGACATGTTTTTCAAGAGCCCAACTTGATGGTCGTGCTCATCGATAGATGGGATCCCGCGACCAACACGTTCCACCTTCCGATGGGTGAGATGACTATCACCCTGGAGGACGTGTTTTGAATTTTTTGGTTACCCATATTGGGTGCCCAGGTGTATTCTATCTTCTCCGAGGCCTCAGAGGAGTTGATTGGGACTAGTTGTGATGAGGGAGCAACTGATCTAAGATTCCATAGCACCAGTTTGAGCTATGGAGAGATGTACCTAGCCCGTCTGGATGAGACGAGGCTAGTGGTTTTGTTGATGGAGGTAGTGTGCTACTATGCACTGCCAGATGCAGAGGGTGGATGCTTTCCCCGATCACTGATGGGGGTACTCCATGATATGATGGTGTATGAGACATGCTTTTCCTGGGCACCAGCATTCTTAGTGCAGCTATACAGAGAGTTGTGGGCATATGGGCGGTTGCGCAGGTTTAGCCTATGTTGTACATTTATACTACACTATTGGGCATATGAGCACATAGTGTGCGTGTGACCTATAGGGATGCCCTGAGTAGATGCATTCCCAACTAGATTTGTGTGGGTGGGATACAGGAGATGGGTGCCAGTGATATAGGCCGACACATCATGTGGCCCATTTTTGGCAGCTACTGGAGGGGTTATCTAGAGTGGACATTATCTAGAGGCCATATGTGGGATTCCCCTCATATAGGCATATGCATGAGGAGCTAGTTGAGCTCCAGCTAGAGAGGTGGATACAGGGTTGCCATGCTGAGGAGGATGAGATGATCCCGGTAGACAGATTCTGATGGTAGTTCGGGCTCTTACAGGACATTCCTCTGCCCTTCCCATAGTATCAGAGAGATGACGTGGAGAGGCCCTTACCTCTACCACAGCCTACAGTGCCCATAGGGGAGGAGGAGCAACCAATGGATCAGTGGATAGATGACACCGGATGTATAGACAGGTACAGGCAGTGGTGGGCGGCTCAGTTATGAGCCATACCACCCAGACTGGGGCAGTCAGACCTAGCTACCATTACAGTGCAGAGAGACACCCTACAGGGGCAGGTAGCTACGTTGATTACCTAGTTGGGTATACTGCAGACATAGCTGGAGGGTTTGGACGTAGAGGTAGCAGAGCTACACGTACAGGTGGCCAGCCTACAGGCCCAGATGGCAGATGGAGGAGATGGTCAGGGAGGATGGTCAAGTGACAACCTTACAGGCTCAGGTGGTAGGTTTATAGGGCCAGTTGGCCAAAGCCCAGGCACAGATTGGGGCTTTACAGGCCTAGATATAGGCATAGGGGTAGGGGGCACCACTACAGGCACTTAGAGAAGATCCCAGTTCACAGACAGGCATAGGATAGGTTGTTGCAGGACCGGTATAGGGGCTGAGACCTATGGGACCACCACAGACCATGCCTGTATCTAGGTTACGGGATGCCCTAGGTGAGGTGAGATATTATCAGGACTAGCTTATGGTGGCTGGGATAGATTTCATATCCTATGCCGAGTACAGGGCACAGTAGGCATCTAGTGAGAGGACGAGATCCCACACTCATAGTGTGGAGAGCACAGGAGGTCAGCGAGCTCCGAGGCCCGATCAAGGAGAGGCCACCAGTGCATGGTGACCAGTGCATTAGGTGAGGTGCCAGCAGGGACACATGAGGCCAAGGGTACAGGTGATACAGAGATGGAGGACATCTCGTAAGATGCCTGATATGTGGTCACCTGGTTTTTGATGTATATTAGTTATTTTTTGATATATATGTCAGTCTGCGTGCCGAAGATAGTTTTATTTTTTATCACATACTAGCCTGCGTGCCGAAGATAGTGAGGATGTACGAGTGATTTGTATATTTTGAGCATATACCCACCTACATGCTGAATATATTTTTTATGGATTCATTCTTTTTTGTATATATGAGACCGGCCTACGTGCCGATGACATTTTGTATTGTATCTCGGCCTACATGCTGAAGAGATTTTGTATTAATGGACATGATGAGAGAGGCATGTATATTGAGATACACATTTATTGATTTATATGATGAGATACATGGTATTTTGTGATTAGTTGATTTTTTTATGAGATATTGGTTTATGGCTTGTGGTAGATGAGATATGGGTTTGTTGTTTTGATATGGATGGAAATTAGGTGAGTTAGGCATGATGGAGTCAGGTTAGTTTAGGCATGGATTGATTCAGGTTGGTTAGGCATGGTTGAGTCAGGTTGTAGGCATGGTTGAGTCAGGTTGGTTTAGGCATGGATTGAGTCAGGTGATTAGGCATGGTTGAGTTAGGTCGGTTAGGCATGGATTGAGTCAGGTTTGTTAGGCATGGTTGTATTGAAAGTAGGTGAAGTTGTGATTCATTATTGTTTTGTAATGAATGATACTATGGGTCATATGTGAGATGTGGTATAATCCATGCATAGTGATGATAGAGAATTGGTAAGCGTAATAAATGTATAAAATATGTAGCAAATTGTTATGTATGTGGCTTAATTTCCAATTTTGTACATAAAAGGGGAACTAAGTGAAATGTGATGTAAATGGTGAGTTAGGCATGGTTAATGAATTTTTTAGGTTAGAGAATGGCCAAGCTAACCTCTAAGGGCCCCATGCCCTCAGAGTGCTGCCTACATAGTCCCAATGAAAAGGGACCTCAGGCCTATGTAGTTCTCCCATGAGCTAGGGAAGAATATGAAAATGAGATGGTAGGTTTTTGGGCATGTTGTGGGTTTAGGTTTGATAGGTGTGGGTAGATTATAGGTAAAATGATGTAGGTTAAAGTGATTACCCCAAAGGTAAGTGTCGAGGACCAAGTCCTGTATAAGGTAATCAAAATGTAAACAAAGATGGTTAAAAGATAAGAGGGGGCAATAAAGCCACCTGATTGGGTAGGATCATACCAAGTAGATCATACCTTGGAGGAGGTGATGAACATAAGACCCTAAAGACATTGCATGATTGACATGTTCTATGATGAAAATTAGTCACAGGATCACCAAATGTCTAAATTCTAAGATGTCCCTTGAGGCAATGAGAAAATGAGAGTGGGAATAGTAAGAGGGGTGAAAGGTAGTTAATTTTTATATGGTATGAGGTAGCATGCCCTTCAGGCAAGAGGTCCTAGGTCACAATGGGTAAGTCCATGACAAAAAAGTTGAGTTTTTTGAATTATAGTTGAGATAGACTGATCGATGTAGGAAGTCTATATGGGAAAAATTAAACTCCTTGCGGTCTTCATGAAGCTAATCGATGCGGGAAGCTTCGGTTGCTCTCGTTTTTTGTTTTTTTTTTTTTAAGAGCTTTACATAGCTGTCCTTCGAGGGAGTAGTCTATTTATAGCAAAAATTTGTCGAGAGGAAGATGTCCTTTTGAGGGAGTCATCTTTTTTATGAGAAGTTTGACTCAAGGAGTTTGGTCCCATGTGAGGTCTTTGAAGTCATGGACAAGACCAAGGTGAAGGATAGGACTCTTGTTCAAAGGTCAAGGTGAAACAACCATGGGATCTCATCTAAAGGTAGATGAAAAGTATCCATGAGAATCATGCTATGTGCAGCACTGTGGTACACATATTCAAGGGAAGATAACAAGTGACGAGTACTCACATGATTCTGGTTTAATTGTTAGGGAGGTGTATGGAGTAGGTAGCACTCAAGGGACGAGCCTAGAGAGAGACAAAGGGTGAGGTAGGACAACAAGTCAATAATAGAATGGTCAAAGATGCAAGGCATTTAGGGGCTCAGGCTCGAGTTTACCATCGAGAGAAGATAAATGATAAACACCTGATCCCTAGGTATGAGTCACAATGTATGGTCTAAGCCAATTAGGAGAAAATTTTCCCCGTTTACTTTTTTCTACTTTGGTTACATGTTGAATTTCTTTCAGGACAAGGTCACCAACTTGGAAGGTTCATTTATGAACATGTTTGTCATAGGCACGTTTGATACGTTGTTGGTAAACTTGAAGGTGATCCAGAGCATTAAGACGACATTCGTCTAATAACTCTAGCTGTGCTAAATGGTCCTGACAAAAGTCATCATCAGTGAGCATGTCATGGAGAGAAATATAGAGTGAGGGGATGCAGACTTTAAGAGGTAGAATAGCCTTTATACCATAGACCAGAGAAAAGGGTGTGGCCATAGTGGAAGTGTGAATACTAGTGCGGTATGCCCATAGGGAAAAAGGAATGTGCGTATGCCAATCCTTCCCAGTATCATCAACCACTTTCATGAGAATTTTGTTGAGGGTTTTGTTAGTGGATTCGGCTTGGCCATTGGTTTGTGGGTAGTAGGGTGATGAGAAACTAAGCTGAATGCCGAAGGTGTCGCAAAGTTTTTGCAATGTTTTGTTTTTGAATTGTTTTCCATTGTCAGTGATGAGGTGATGAGGAACACCAAAGTGATAAATGATGTGGTGGTTAATGAACTCACATATTTTCTCAACTTTCGTGGAGATGAGTGGGATGGCTTCTACCCATTTTTTGTAGTATTCGGTAGCAGTAATGATCCATTGATGGCATTGGGAAGAATGAAGATTGATTTCTCTGACAAGATCCAAACCCCATTGAGAGAAGGGCCAAAGGTCATGAGTGACCTGTAAGGCATGACTGGGTGTATGATGAATATTGGAATGTTGTTGGCATTTTACACAATGTTTGACGTAGTCACAACAATCATGGTTAAGGGTCAGCCAGTAATAGCCTAGGTGAAGAATACACTTAGCAACAGTAAGGCCACTAAAGTGACCTCCACATATGCCATCATGAACCTCCTTAATGGTATAAGGAATTTTAGAACTTGTGAGGCATCGTAAGAGAATACCATCAAAGTTGCGCTTATAGAGGAGTCCTCCCAGGATGATGTAATGAGAGACATTTTTAAGGAAAGTGCGTTGTCCGTTACAGGTGAGATCAGGAGGTAAGATGGAGAGAGAAAGGTAGTTGGAGTATTGTTTATACCAAAGGTCACTCAGGTCAGGGGTATTGGTTCCAATTGAGTAAACATCATGAGGTAAATAAGAAGGTGAATGGAGGTGTTGTACGGTGACAAATATTTTGGAATCGGTGGGTGAAGTGGGTATTTGGGAAGCTAAGCAGGCCATGGTATCTACAAATTTGTTGGTGGAACGTGGGATGGTTTGAAGGGTGTAACAATCAAAGGTGGTCAAAAGTATGTCTACATGATGTTTATACTTTTGAAGTATCTTGTTACGACATTGGTACATACCATTTACTTGGTTTATGACCAATTGAGAATCACCAAAGATGTTGATTGATTTGACATCTAGGGCATAGGTGGCTTGGAGACCTAGTACGAGCGCTTCGTATTCGGTAATATTGTTGGTACATTCAAAATCTAGTTTGAAAGACAAAGGCATGGGTTCTCCATCAAGAGGAATGAGGATAATACCAGCCCCACCCCCACGTTGACACTTGGAACTGTCAAAAAAGAGTTTCATTTGATAAGGAGGTTTGTCTATGGAAAGGGTAGCAATTGACTCATCTAGAAAGTCAAAATTAGAAGGTTGATCCCCGGAAATAGGTGCATTGGCCAATTGGTCGGCGATAGCTTGGCCCTTGATGGACTTTTGATGAATGAATTCAAGGTCAAGATCAGCTAAAAGCATAAGCCATCGTGCGGCATGTTGATTTTGATAAGGTTTGGCGTACATGAAGTGTAAGGGGTCGGTGTTGGTCACAACATAGGTTTTTTGGTTGAGTAGGTAATGGCGAAGTTTGGTGGCAACAAAAACTAAGGCTAAGCATATTTTTTCAGGATGGTTGTATCACATTTCATAGTCCAAAAGTGTATGGCTTATGTAATAAACCACCTACTCACTGTGTTGTTCATCGCGATGAGCGAGCATGGCTCCCAAGGAATGATCAGTAGCGGATATATATAGGTAAAAATGTTGATCATCTTTAGGTGGGATGAGTATGGGTGGTTGGAGAAGGTATTGTTTTAAGGCCTCAAAATATTTGTGATAGTCATCATCCCATTTAAAGGAGACATCCTTCTTGAGAAGATGATGAAATGGTTGACACCGATCAGATAATTGTGAAATGAAATGGTGAATAGACTACAACTTACCTTGCAGGCTATGGAGTTGTTTAAGGTTAGTGGGCAGAGGCATTTTGAGAATGGCCTTGACTTTAGTAGGGTCAACTTCTATACCACAGAGGGAAATGATAAATCCCAGGAGCTTTCCTAAAAGAACTGTGAAGATGCACTTCTTAGGCTGAAGGCAGACGCAATATTTAATGAGGCAGTCAAAGATGGTTTTAAGGATGGAAAGGTGCTCAGAGCGACGTTTAGATTTGGCCAAGAGATCATCCACGTAATCTTCCAATATGTGATGCATGATGTCATGGAAGATGTAAGTCATAGCCCACTGATATGTGGCACTAGGCATTTTTAAGGCCAAAAGGCATGACTCAATAGCAGAAGGTCCCCCAAGGGGTGATGAATGAGGTCTTGTGTTGATCTTCTAGGGCAAGTAAAATTTGGTTATAACCCGAGAAGCCATCCATGAGTGATAGCATCTCATGACCAGCGGTGAGGTCAACCAGCTGATCAATACCGGGTAAGGGAAAGTCATCTTTCAGGTAGGCTAGGTTGAGGTCACAGAAGTCCATGTAAATGTGGAGTCCCCCTGTTACTTTAGTAACAGGGACAATGTTAGAAATCCAACAAGGATAATCAATGGGTAAGATGAAGGAAATAGAAAGAAGGCACTGAAGTTCTTCTTTGACAAGAAGAGCAATACAAGGGTGCATTTTCCTTAGCTTTTGTTTGATGGGTTTGGCATTGGGAACGGTTATGATATTATGGACCACTATGGTGGGGTCAATACCAGTCATGTCTGTGTAAGACCAAGAGAAAGCATGGTTATGATCTCTGAGAAAAGAAGTGATGGCTTCCTGTTCAGCAGCATCTAAAGATTTTCTTATCTTTAGGATGTGCGGGTCGTCCTGAGTATGAATGTTGATCTCGATAGTCGATTCATTCAACATGTTTTGCATCTCAGAGGGTAATGAACGATGAATATATGAGTCTTTTGCACCAAGGTAGGTGAGTATGGATTCATCATCCTGACATTAAACGATGTTGATTGAAGGTGTGTCATCATCGATCATCTCAAGATACAGGAAGGGAAGAGTGGAAGGGGCCTTCCCCTCACGTTGATAAGTCAGAGGCCCCAAGGAAATGTGTTTATGAAAAAAAAAAAGTTAGGAGGGATAGATTCAGGATCCATCGACTCCGTCGGTGAAGGTGGTGATGAAGGTGGAGTGGGTGAAGAAGGTGGAGAAGGGCTAGTGTCCTTAATGAGTTCAATGTGGGCCTGTTTGGTAGGTGGTTCGGGGAAGCCGATACCACTATGGTCATTATGTTTACGAGTGGTACATGGAATAACAGTATGGCAGCCTTGCTCATAAAATCCAAAACCAAAACCCTTCCATGCATAGCGGTGCAGGAAGGTGTGGGCGAAAAGGTGATTGGTAAGTGATTGGAAGTCAGCAAAAAATGGGCAGGTTAGTGATGGTGGATTAGGTGTTTAAGTGGTAGCATCAAGTCCCCCATAGGTAAGACTAGTATGAAGATGAGGAGGACCATAAAGGAGGCATTCTCCTATGTGGAGATCATAATGAGGGTGTTGGTGAAGACGTCCATACTCATGTGGAGTAAGGAATGTGTTGACACTATATATTCGGTACTCCCCTAGAGTGAGGCGTTAAAAAACACCTTCCAAGGGATCAGTGGTTGGTATGTAGGTAGCTTTTATGGGTAATGTGTCGTAGGTCGATGCGGGGGTGGACTTAATGGATTGGGAAGCTGACGGGTCAGCCATGGAGGTTATGACAATGGTAGGAATGGAGGAGGTATGTGCAGTAGAAGCAGCGTCTGTACCGGTAGGTGGTGTAGCTGAAGCGGTAGTGGTCACGGAGGTATATGGCTTGATAGGTATAAGCACATCATTGGGTTCGTAAAGCATGTTGCATGTTTTAAAAGGTGATGGGTCAGCTGGAATGGTATAGGTGTGTCCTTCATGTTCAAACTTTACACAATGATGCAAAGTGGAAGGAACGCAACCCATGACACAGATCTAGGGTCTACCAAACAACAGGTTATATTGGAATTCCCCCTCCAAAATGTAAACCAATTCAGGAACAGTGTGGGGGCCCACATGAATGTGGAGGATGATGGTGCCTAGTGTAGAGGTGATAGCATCATTAAATGAACGCAACATGACCAGGTGTTTATGCATGTAATTGTCAGGTATGCACATTTGAGTGAATGCTTGGGATGAGATGATGTTAATGCTAGCACCCCCATCAATCATCACACGATGTACCCGTATGTCGTTGATGTGGACAAAGATGAAGAGGGCTGGGTCCGGGTCATCATTTTGGTGTGGCATGATCTCTTCCTCTGAGAAGCTAAGGGAGGCTACTTGGTGAATAGGGTAGGGTGAAGATGAAGGTGGTAATTTGGTGAGAGAGGCTACATGATGGGGTGTGATCATAGAGGCAATGGGTGTAGGGTCATTAGGTAAAACCTCAATAGATTGAAGAACCTCCATGAGAGCTTGACAATGGGATTCTAAGGTTTGAATGAGGTCATATAGGGACATTTTGAGGGGAGATTGCTATAATTGTTTGAGCATGGTGTGATGTGTGATACCATTAGAAATGGGGTACATGGGACCACGGATAGTGATTTTAGGTATGGGTGCAGATGGTATGTTGGGTATAGGATTGGTTGGTGGGTTAGTTACCTTTTCTTTACCCTTTTGTGCATGTGTAGTGACATATACCATGTTGATTTGAGGGGAGTTGGCAAATGGAGAAGGTGTAGGGTGAGTGGTATAAAAATAGGATGGGAAAAAACCTACCAAAGGAGAAAAAACCTATGAGGTCAGTTGGGCGCAATGAAATTTTGGTGGTGGCGTGGCAAGTTCTCTGATGCAAACCATTAATTTCAAATCTTGAGGATGGCTCTAGAAGCTATGAGGGGGGCTTGTGGTTACTGAGTGGGTAGTGTGGGAATGGGTGTCGATGAAGTAGGATCCATGTCGAGAAGGTCGTCATCGTCAAAGTTGGTTTCTGGTGGACACAATTGGATAAGGACGGTTTTCAAGGCCTTGCAGTTCTCCACATCATGTCCTGGCACACGACGGTATGCGTAAATTTTAGTATCGTGAAACCCTTTTGGCTTGGGTTTGAGGGGGTCGTAAGGTCTGAGTGGCAGTAATGTGATGACAGAATTCTCAAGGAGGTTGGTTAAAATTTTGGCATAGGACCCTGCTAGTGGATCACAATGGGAAGTGAATGTGGGTTTGGGTGTAGGTGTAGGTGATTGTTGAGGAACAGTCTTTAGAAGAGGAGGGGGTCAAGCTATGGGTTTAGGTGTTGGCATGGTTTTGGGTGTCGGTCATGTTTTTTTAGGTAAGGGTATAGTAGATGGATGGGTAGGATGGTGTGTGGTCATTTTGACTAGCTTACTGTGGGGTAGTGGAGTTTTTTTTTAGGTTGCACCTTCTTGGGTAAAGGTGATGTTGGTGTACGAGGTCTAGAAGGAAAATCTGATGGACGAAGAGGGCAAGTTACCCACGGGGATACCGGGGGTGCTATGAAGGTAGATGACACGGGTCGTGTTTGAGGTGTGCGAGACATCGACTGAAGTGTAGTGGGTAGTGAAGCAATAGCTGAGGGTATTGGAGGTATGGGTGGTAACGATGTTGTAGGTGCAGGTGTAAGTCGGGTTGGGCATCTGGGTAGGTTAAAGGTTTGTGAGGAAGGAATGGGTTGTTGTATTTTTGGTTTATTAATGGGTGGAGGTTTCTTGACCATGTGGGGAAGCTGAGATACTAAGACGGATGGGACAGGTACAGGTGTGATTGGCGCAGTCAGGGTACAAGTTCTATGGGTTTTGTGCTTCTGTTTGGGTGTCGTAGTAAGTATGGTGTTGGCTTTGGAGGATGTAGCTAAATCTAGTTTGATAGGTGGATGAGTAAGACTAGTGGTTGGGGTGACCCCTAAAGTGGTAATGGGTTTAGTCAAGGAAAATGTTGTAGGTATGGGTTTAGGTTTAGGTGTAGGTTGAGTTATGGGTAAGGGTGCAATTTGAGCTATAATAGGTCAAAAAAATTGGGTAGATAGTGGAGGTATCAATGAGGGATCTCTGCATCCATGTTGAGACGGGGAGTAAAAGGTGCCCCCATAGTAAGGCTCTATCCACATAATCTAAGTGATTGGCCAAATGGGAGAACGGAATGTCTGTAGGTGGAGTTGGTGAGGACCTAATGGTAATTCTTGTAAAATGTGTCTTAGAGATGGGGAATTGGCTAGCTTCAGCTTCCGTGGGTAAGAGAGCCGAAAGTAGGTCTGTAGGACTTTGGGTGGTTGATGGAGAATGCTCACCGAGAGGAAAAGGTATCTCAATTTGGTCTATGATAGGCGGTGGAGATGATGGGTGCTCCTCTATGGGTGGAGGAGTTACTGTAGCTAAAGGCTCTCTAAGTAGTGAAGCCAAGGGTGAGATGGTCTCAATGTTAGTGAAAGACTCCTCCGTAGGTGACGAAGGAGATGAAAGGTGTTCCTCTGTTGGTGAAGGAACAAGGGAGGTTGGGTCCAATGCAGAAGGAGGATTTTGGGATAGGATCTCCTCTATGAAAGGAATATGGGGTAATTGGGAGGTGACAGGTATGTCCTTAAAGATAGCGTGGACCTCGCAAGTATGGGTATCATGAGTTAAGTTCTCACCAGTTTGATCAAATGAAGGGGCATGGTTGGGAAATGGTTTCTTGAAGATGTGTAGGTTTTGGTTGGCAGGTGCATTAGGATTATCCACAGTTAACTCACCTTTCTCGAGCATTTCTTGGACAATATTTTTGAAAGTGATGCAGTTTCCATCACTATGACCCTTTACTCGATGATAGTTACAGAAATCATGTTCTTTATACCATGCGGGCATGGGGCAAGTAGGGTCAAAACTAGTGTGTGGTTTTATAGGTGGAATGGTGATGGCTCCGACTTTGATAATATTTTCTAAGACATAAGAGTAAGGTTCCCCAATTGGGTATATTTCCGTTGCTCTCATCTGAATTGAAAAGTATGGACAAGTGAGAGATTAGATGAAGGGGTAGCCTGATTTGACGAATGAGCTGGGCCGGCCTTGAGTACCACTACCTTAGTGGTGCCCTTAGCTTTTAAATAATTGGTTTGTGGTTTGGAAGAAGAAGAGGTATCACTTGACTTGAATGTCAAATTCTTATTGCGTAATTGGATTTTCTTCTCTTCAATGGCCCGAATATCTAAATTTTGTGCCATAGTGAATGCCTCATCAAATGTTTGTAAGGTTTGGACCTGCAAGGTCGGTGAAATATGTTTAGCACAAGCCTATGTGAAGAGGTCAATGATTTCATTTTATGGCAGTTGGAAGGTAAGTTGGTTGATCAGGTTGCACCAGTGAGTGACAAAATCTACGATAGATTCATCCTCATACTGACATGTGGAATATAGATCGGTCATGGTAACCTTCTTGACGATATTGATAGAGAAATGATCCAAGAAGGCTTGGGCTACCTGATTGAATGAGAATATAGAGTGTTTAGGTAACCCACTATACCAATCTAATGCAGCTCCAATGAGGGACATGGGAAAGGTTCTGAAGAGCAAGGCATCATCATGAGTGATCAGATAACACCCATGTTTGAACGAATACAAATGTTGTTGTGGGTCTTCTTTACTATTGAAATGATTGAATTTAGGCATTTCCCAATGCACGAGGTATGAACGGATAGGAATGGATGGCTGGATGGGCTCGTTGCAAGTATCTTTGTAGGTGAGAGTGTTGTGGTAGTCAGAAACCGATGCCTCCAATGTTTGCATCTTGTCCAACATCAATTTAATTAGGTCGTTGGTGGGTTGTGATGATTGGATGCCTCCTATAGCGTGAGAAGGTTGGTTTTGGGCATATAATAGAGGTGGCACTCTAATGTATGGGGCTACCATGTAGGTTGGTGGAGAAGAAGGAAATGAAACAGGGGGTACATACCCGATGTGTATAATGGATGAAATGGGAGGTTGTTGATAGTACGTATATGGGGGTGGAAGGCTCGTGGTAACCCTAGTGGCAATAGGGGCTAATGATTATGGAATGGAAAGGACCACGTTCTAAAATGGGGTAGGGGTCACTAACACTAGAGGTGGTAATATAGCTACAGGTATGTGTGAGACATTAGGGGTGGATGAGATTGTGTTTGGGGTAGTTATCGAGGGTACGGTGGATGTAACGGGTGCCACGGAGGTAATAGACATGGCATTCATAGCGGGTATAGGACTTAACTACAAAATGACTAAGGGTAAGGTAGATGTGGGTAGCATGGAGCCAGATGGGGCCAATGCGGGAGTGGGTACGAGAGTTGGGGGGATAGATACGGGCATGTCATATATCAACTGACCCGAGGCATCTTGAATGGACAAGTGGGAAAGGTAAAACTGCAAGGCGGCAAGGTTTTGGTCAAGGAGTCGTGTGAACTCCTCATCTCCAATAGCGATAGTAATAGGATGGATGGACTCCATGGCTGGTGATAAAATGGAAGGTGGTGAAGGACTAGGTGGGAGTGGTTGACAACTGGCGTGAAATACGAGTGCGCTTGTTTGTCTTTGGGTCAGTACCATGTGAAACAATACTGATCAGGTAGGGTTGCTTCTCTATAAATGACGCAGAGAACAGCAGGAACATGTGAATCTGGCAGCAAAGAGTGGATTAGGTACCAGATGGTGGTTGGAATGTGAAATAGGCTAACTGATTCCAGTTATGGAAAATCGACACTAATCAGGGGTATCCACTGCCAGTCACTGTATAAAATGGACGGTGAGTGAAAACCTAGGCAGAAGGTAAAATCTGACAGGTATGCCAAATCTGATGATGTTTACAATGTCAATGGGTATGATGGTAGTGATAGGGACTGTGAAAAGTGGAAGAAAATGAATAAAAATGTCCTTTTGAATAGGTTAGCAAAAGGACTTGGAACTGATGTCGGTTGGGTATAACTGATGGTGGTTAGAGATAACCGACGACAGTTACTGTGAAATTGAAATAGTGATGAAAGAAAAATGTGGTTGTGAATTAAAATCTGATGTAGAATCAGACCCAGAATTTTGAGAATGATGATGACATGGCCCAGGCACACTCAGGTGAATCTAGAATACACCAGTTTTAATGAGGAGCATGCAAGGATGAACAAAAAAGTGAATAACGTGATCTCTCACCTCAAAATGCAAGCCAAGCAGAAACACTAAGAAAATGTGATCCTAGGAGTGCCTTTTTCTATTATGGTTGTTTAGCTTATGCTATTTAGGGACTGACACATGAATTGTGAAATAGATTTTTTAGTGAGGATGGCTTCCTACAAAGAAGGAGATCTAAAAGGTGAGGTTTCAGGTATGTTATGGTGGGGGCGGGATTTGCTCTGAAGTATGACTCGATAGAGCAGCAAGTTGGGTGCCCACTGTGTCATGATCGTGTGATCACCTATAGCTTCTTCCATGTAGGATGTTGTTTAAGAATGTATGTATTTTGAATTTTTGTGAGGTTTGGTAAGACTCAGAGAAAGAGAAAAGGAAAGAAGTACTTTTCTACGATTCATTTATCAACCATCAGCTGGGCATGACTTCCAGCATATAGGTTGCCCTCAATTAATGTGAGCTAATACAATAAATCAAAATGGAATGCACTTATTGTTAATCCCAAATCAAGATGTGAAATTGGATGACACAATAAGATGAAGAGGAAGAGGGATGCTCTTTCACTACAATGCAGAAAACATGAAGAAATGATTCTTTTTAATTACATCAAAAGAAAAGTTTCCTTTAGAGCAAATAGAAAGAAGAGGTGGGTTACCAAGGAAGAAAATTAGTGTGTATGCTTTTCAGAAGGGAAACAAACACAGAACTTTTCCTAGGAATGAATGAAATGCAAGGAACCAAGGATGGGTCCCATCGGGTGTGCCAAAATGTTTTCCCTGTTTCTTAGATCATTTCTTTGAAGTGTTGACGAAACAAATAGGGTAATGGGTGTAGGAGGAATACCTATTCAAATGTTGGTTGATGGGTTGTTGTGTGTGTATGACTTCCAAATCCACAGCTGATTGTGAGAGCTTCCTTTTGGCTAGGAGGAACTACCTGTAATGAAAAGCAAGACCACTAGAAGGGATTAAAGAATATGGGCAATGAACTGCCTAGCGTATGCTAGATCCGGGAAGTGTGATACTTCCTAGATGGCTATCAATCCACTATTTTAAACAATTTAATGTTGTAAACAAAGTAAATCCTATTGTAATTTGAAATGAGTTAGGTATCTCACTTAAAACACAATAATAAATAGATCTAATCTAACAAGCTAAACTAGAATAGAATCCAAAGGTCAAATGATTGGTTCTGGGTTGCGTAGGTTTGATAGAGGTCTCGAGTAGATCACAGGTGGATGAGGGTGAGATGAAATTTGGTGGGTAGGTCTCTATTCTGGGCTGTGTGGGAAAATACAGAGACCGATGTTGGTTAAGGGTAACCGACGGCGGTCAGGTGTAACCGGTACCAGTTATTGTGGAAATCTTGAAATGCCATAGAACAAAATTTAGGTCTCCTTTGTGATTTCACAAATCCATGAGCTCCCATACATACAAGTCCTTAGGCTCCAAAGTGCTTTAGAACCACGAGCATATGATTTTTCTTGGGTCATCAACATACCCAATAGATGGAGTCTCATACGTCTCATCCTCATTCTCCTTCCTTGATCACCTACCCTTTTAAATCTGGGCACCTGAATCTAGTACTCTGCCTTCACCTTTTTATACAGTAGGGGGCATGACTAATGGCTTGCCCTTATCTTCACCTATCTCAAGGCCAATTGTTTCACTTGTTTCTTAGATCGTTTCTTTGAAGTGTTGACAAAACAAATAGGGTAACGGGCGTAGGATAAATACATGTTCAAATGTTGGTTGATGGGTTGTTACACACGTATGACTTCTGAATCCACAGCTGATTGTGAGAGCTTCCTTTTGGCTAGGAGGAACTACCTGTAATGCAAAGAAATACCACCATAAGGGATTAAACAATATGGGTAGTGAACTTCCTGGTGTATGCTAGATCCGGGAAGTGTGATACTTCCTAGATGGCTATCAGCCCACTGTTTTAAACAATTTAATGTTGTAAACAAAGTAAATCCTATTGTAATTTGAAATGATTTAGGGATCTCACTTAAAACACAATAAGAAATAGATCTAATCTAACATTCTAAGATAGAATAGAATCCAAAGGTTAAATGATTGGTTTTGGGTTCTACAGGTTTGATAGAGGTCTCGGGTAGATCACAGGTGGATGAGGGTGAGATGAAATTTGGTGGGTAGGTCTCTGTTATGGGTTGTGTGGGAAAATACAGAGACCGATGTTGGTTAAGGGTAACTGGCGGTAGTTAGGTGTAACTGGTGCCGATTACTGTGGAAAACTGGAAATGCCACATAATGAGCTTTAGGTCTCCTTTTTGATTGCACAAAGGACTTTGGTTGTTCGGGACGAGGTATTGGGTGACTGGGGTAGACTTTGGCAAGGTTTTTAATGGGAATATGGAGGTGGAAGCGTTGGAGAAGGTCAATAGGTAGCTAGGTAAGCAATAGATGATAAAATAATGATGAAATGAAATAAACTAGAGAAATATGACGTTATATTTACTTGGATTTTGGTCCTGGATCCCTGTGTGTGAAGGATGGAGGTTCTGATGAGAGGCTTGAAGGCTGCAAGTGATCACCAATTAAAGGAAATCTTCTGCATGGGCTGCATGTGCACTCCTCTTTGCTTGGTTATATTAGATCTTGGTTGGGATGGCTGTATAGGAAAAGATGCTTGATCTCCTTCCTTGCATGTGTGGTCTCGTGAGAATTATCTCTCTAAAGATGTGTTATCTCTCTGAGATGTGATAAAGCTCGCCAACCTTCTGCTTCTTGCTTCCAACTCCCAACTTCCAACTTCCAATTTCCAACCTTGAGAATAAGGTTGTTTTGTGGTTAAAAGGGTAACCAATGGCAATTCCAGTTAACCAGCGATGGTTAGGGGTAACTGGCGTCGGTCAAGGTGAGATTTCCTAGGTTTACTAAACTAGGGAGATCCTCTTTATTTCCTTGAATATCATGTCGTTAACCCATGGATTAGACTGGGAGCTTCTTGTAAGCATGTGGGAATGTGGTTAGAGGGAATGTAGGCATTGATTTCTTAGGGTTTTGGTCAGTCTTAGTTAGTTATGGCAACTTACTAAGAATAATTCTTAGGGTGAGTTGGCTTGGTGAGGTGTCTAAGTGAACTGTATGTGTTGATATTATTTAAAATAAGATATTTAAATAATAAATATAGTGAGGATAATGCATTAATTTAATTAAATTAATTAAATTAATATTAGTGGGGTGAAGGGGGTCATGGCTAGGTGAATGTGATGAAGGGTGTTTGTTTGTCGAGGGACCAAAGGGGAGTGTGACCTAATTTTAGTGTCTACACCAATATCCATAGTGTTTATGTTCTGATCCTTCAAATCCTCTTCATATTTGTTCATTTCCTCTTTCTCAGGCTCTTCTGTATCCTCGGTCTGAACTGGATTATTCAGCATGTTGTCTCCAGATTTATCTTCCTCATCATCCTTCCGAGGAATGTAATTGCACATTTTCTTTTTTTTAGGATCTACTTTCATAGGTGAAGTTCTCGGTGAGCTCCTAGGGTCCTATGATGTCCCCACGCCCTAATTCCTTGTTCTTCTTACTACTCTCTTAAACTGAGGTTCCGAAATAGTTTTTGTATATCCACCTCCATTGCATGTATCTCTAATACTTCATATTCTTTTTTCAGTGGAGGGGTTACCTTGTGCTCCCTTTTCTCTCCAACAGTAGGATGTTTTTTACCCATGTGCTCCAAGACACCACTATCTTCTTGCAGTTCTTCTTCCTCTCCTTTTTCTTCCTCAAGGTTCATGGTGTCTTCTTCATCTTGTATTGTACTAACTATATGCTTCCCCTTAGGTGGTCTTCATTTTCCACATATCTCCCATTTTCTAACATGGGCTTGAGTTGGATATATATACAGGCTGCTCCACTTTTCCCAATGGCCAAACTCATTTCCTTCATGTTAATATTATATGAAATTAATCTTTCAATATATGCAGACTTACTTAGATAGACGTAAGTCTTCCTCAGTGTGTGGTAGTCACATTCTACCTTATTTTCATTAAAGATCAATCGGCGTGCATCTTAAAACCTATGTACATATGCCTAAAAGTAACACACGGTGAAGGCATAAGGGAGCTTACACCAAGAGCTCCACTTCCCATCCTTCATCCAAAAGTTATAAATACAAAAGTGTTGGTATACTGAAAACTGTACATGTTTATCTAATACCAAAGGAAGCTCCTTGGGTATTATCCATTATTCTTCAAACATGGCATGGAGGCACTCATACCACAATTCTTCCTTTTTTTTTAAATGTGCCACTCATGGTCCCATCGCATGTATACTTAGAAAATATCTATGTAAGAGATTTCTTCTCCTTAGGATATTCCCATACTTTGTCCTTAGGCCCATCAAGCACTCTAATTTCTACAAGAATAAGGGATAATAGGATCATGCCAAAACTTATCTTCTCACCTTTGTGTGCTTCCTCTATGATGGTTTCAGAAGCGAAACCCGCCAAGTTATAGACTACGCCTTCAGTCATTTTCTTCACTATGTGTAGCCACAATGTATTCACTTACGACCAACACTCATGGTTATTAATATTTGTGAGGTGTTTTGCTTCTTGAACCACTAGATACTTCTATAGCTTGTCGATGTCCATCCCACACCCTCCCTTGGTGTAACCTAGTGCCCTCCTTGTCGCAATTATTACCTCTTTATCTATGAGGTCATTGTTCACTTCAATACCCAAACTCCTAAGTCCTTCAAACTCCTAATCAAGGGCACAGTGAGCCTCATCTATCACCAGGAAAAATAGAAGAAGTCCTCATGGACTCTGCTAATCAACCACTAGTATAATTTTCCTACTTTTCCAAAATATGGGAGTTCGTATAACTGTAAAGCTCTCAACTTTATCAACAGCTTCTCACCCATGTCATCATACACGGCCATATCATTTTTTGTCCTCTTTTTTGTCTTCACAACTAGCAACTTATCTAGTTCATCCTTATTATCCTTCATTATGTGATTATAATCACTCACCTTGCACCGACGAATGTGTGAGTCCCAATCGTGACCCATGTAAACCCCTTATGGGTATTGTATATCTGATAAATGGATTTCAGGGGTGTCCTCCACTTCAACCTCAACTTCTTTCTACTTCTTTCCACTTGTGGCTGCTCTAAGAGCTTTCTTAGGTTCCATGGAAACAATAAAGGTGTGTTCTTTTACTAGATCTAAGCTCTAGAACTTCAACCTGTGTGCCCTAGCTCAATTCCATGTGCCCTAGCTTCAACTTGAACCCTAACAGATGATTTATCTTCCTCACACACCTTTGCTTTGCTCAAACACTCCTCTCCAATGGAGCGTCAACCAATCCTGTGCTAAAATCCCTCTGCTTCAGTTCACATAACAGCTCTTCACACTTCAACTCACTCGCTAGCTCACTCTTCTTCAAATCACTCAAATTCTATTGATCGTAAAGGTAAAAACAATTTCCCAACACCTTCTTATATATTTTTTCAAAAAAAATCCACATTTATTGCTCTCCAAATACCACTGTACTTCACATTAAATTAACGTTTCTTCAATTTTTCATGCCACAATCATAACCTTCTGGCGCACTTACTACTCCCTGGCCATAGACCTCCTTTCGTATGCCTTCATGCATCAAAGTACTTCACCACTGAACCTTTCACTAATTAGTTTCCACTACTACATCCTACCTCGTGTTACATTATGCATCGATTTATCCATACATGGTCTTTATCCATGAAAACATTTCCTCCATCTGCACCTTTACTTCAAGCACATGCACAAAATCTCTTTATACATATCCATCTTTAAATAACATTCAAACTTGGTCCATGTACCCTGTATATACTCCACCCCACAGTAAGGGTATACGTGGTCCTCTGCGCATGAAAGCACTTAGATAGTAATCATCTTTTGGTGCGCAAGCGCACTTATTTCACAAAACACTCAACTAAATTGACAAAGCATAACAATGATGAAAGGAAATGCATATAAGGGAAATACATAAAGGAAATTTAATCTAAGTGGAAATACTACCTTATTACAAATACCAAGAAGACTTATTTATAGTAGGGCTTCAACCTACTCCCATTGAAGTAACCGTGAAACCGTGTTCCATCCAATGCCTCTAACTAGCAAGCACCTGAATCAAGTGTATAAGTTGTAACATACGGTCCCATCTAATGCACCTTAAGATTTCCAGGGTGGCACAAAAATTTTGAGTCATAAAGAAGGACCATTTGTCCAACTTCAAGAGTTTTATCCTTAATATGTCTATCATGTCATGCCTTCTACCTAGCCTTTTTTTCCTCCTGACTCCATCGTGTTAGAGAATGTCATTCATTTAACTACATCAGTTTTTCAATACGCTCTTCAAGTGCTTTCTCATCAACCAAACCTCCTACGTGCGTAATACACAGGGATGGTAACATGAATTCCACTGGTAGAATAGCCTTTGCACCAAACACAACTAAAATGGTGTGTCCTTATTCAATCTCTTGTAGGTTGTCATGTATGCCCACAGTACAACATAGACTTTATCATCCCAGTCCTTCTATCTAATATCACAAATTTTATTCAATGTATGGCTCATTATCTTGTTCAAGGCCTAAAAAGTTCCATTTTCCTGAGGGTGATAGGGTGTTGTTTTATGGTGTGCTACCATAAATTCTGCCAATAGTATTATGATGGTCTCATTAATAAAATAAGTACCCCTATCACTTGTCAAACTCAGTGGGCATCCATACCTACTGATAATACTTTCCCACAAAAATCTTGCTACCATAGCTAATGTGTAATCCTTTGTGGGTTTCGCTTCTACCCACCTTGTAAGATAATTTGTACAAGTTATAATATAGCGTGATCTAGTCCTACGTGTAGGTGGGGAAATAGGGCCCACAAATTCAATTGTCCACTTCTCAAAAGGTTCTGCACTAGCAATCAGCCTTAAAGGCATTTCATCTCTATGTCCACACCTTCTAATGCACTAAAAATGGTCACATGCCTTACTATATTATTTGCAATCTTTATACAATTTTTCCCACTAAAGGCCTACTAATAAAATTTTGTGCACGGTGGCATCCCATGCATAGTGTCCACCTGCAATTCCCCCACGAGCTTCTTCCATAATGGCTTCAAGTTCATGCTCAAGTACACAATGGCACAAAACTTCATCCCGACCTATTTTGTATAAGTCTCCAATGATCATCATGTAAGGTGCAGCATGAATGGAAAGTTGTTTCTTCACCAAATCCTTCATCCATTCAAGTGCCACACCCATTCTCAAAAAGACAACAATATCCTCTAAGTTAGAGGGTGCGTGATTCAACCTGAATATATTTTCATCTAGCATTACATCCTCAATGTTTTGCATGTCCTTGCCTTTATTAATCCTTTATAAATGATTTGATCTAGAATTACTCTTGCCTATTTTTACCACAACTGTAAAGTCAAACTCCTGAAACAACAGTATCCAATGGAAAATGTGCCCATTTAAAACGAGCTTGTTCACCAAGTACATCAATGCCATGTGATTTATATAGAAAATGAAATGTGTTTCCAGAAAGTACCGTCAAACTTTATGCAACACGTAGATCATGGGCATGGCCTCACACACTATAGTAGTGTAATTATGTTATGTTGGAGTTAACTTCCTACTTGCAAAGAAAATAGGATTATCAACCATCCTTTCTCTAGGATAGGCTAATACCGCATCAATGGCCATGCTAGACATGTCCACATGCACATTAAAAGTCTTAGTCCATGAAGGAAAGTGCAGAATAGGTGTTGTAGTAAGCATTTCCTTCAATGTCTCAAATGTGTGTTGTTGCGCCTCACCCCAATGGAACTTGCCTTTACCCTTCAAAAATTCCTCTAAGGGCACAATGATCTTGACATAACCTTTGATGAACTTCATGTAATATCATGTGTGCGCCAAGAATCCCCACACCCTGCTCTGGGTAGTAGGTTCCTCTAGGTCCAAAATAAGATCAACCTTAGCAAGATCTACTAACAATCCTTCCTTACAGATGATGTGTCTCAGCACAGTCCCAAAGGGTGTAGCAAACACGCACTTCTTGATGTTCAAAGAGATTCCCAACTTTCTTCATCGCTAAAACATAAGCCTCAAGTTATCATGGTGATCTTTCACAAGCCCATAGACTATCCAATCATTCAGATAAACCTACTAGAACTTATGAATAAAGTCCTGGAATGCTTGCACAACAATGTGTGAAAATAGTGCAGGCGCATTCTTTAATCCAAAGGGCATAACCATGTATGCAAAACTTCCCCACTCAATGGTGAAAGCTTTCTTCTCTTGATCCTCTTTAGCTATCCTCACCTAATGATATCCATAAAATCCATTAGTGAAGGAGTAGATCTCGCGCCCTATAATTCCCTCCAATATTTCTTCAGTAAATGGTGTGGGGAAAGGATCAATTACACATATAGCATTTAACTCCCTGTAATCCACACAAATTTTGATTCTTCGATCTTTCTTGATACTGATCACTATAGGGCTAACCCACTCTGACTCCTCAATGGGCTCAATGATTCCATAATTCAGCATCTTGTCGATTTCTTCTTTCACTTTGACACGCAAGTTAGGATTCATCATATAAGTTTTCTTCCTAACCAGGCACACACCTTCCTTTAGATTGATTTTTATCTCGCTCAAATATTCATGTGCCCCCTTTAACTCATGATAGCCCCTAGGAAATAGGTCCTGGAAGTCACGCACCAGCTCAATTATCTTAGCAACCTCAAGGTCAGACCAGTAATCTCCAATAATGGCCTCCTTAGGTTCAACTTCTAATTTTAATTTTTCAACAACTCATGGTAGGTATGTGCCTTCTCATTTGCACTATCTAATACCTCACACATACCCTTTGTATGCTCAACATCCAAATTCTCCACTTCTTCATCATCATGACATAAACCATCTTTCCCTTTTCTTTTTCTAGGCATGTGTGCCCAAGTTGTTTTGTGTTGGTCTCTTCCTCTTCAAAGTGTGCCTCTAGGTCTGATTCACCTAGTAATTCTTGAATAAGTTCCTAAGCCTTGCACTATCTCCCATAGTCAAGCACTTCATAACCTATAATTCCTCATTCATTGGAGGTTTAGTGGAAAAATATTCAAAGGTTTGAATCATACCTGTAGTTAGTTCTTACCAATTTCCAATCTCTCTATTCAACTCTGCATAGACATATCATCCACACACGTAGCTTTGCAAGGTGAAGTAGAGCTTGTGCACCCATAGTGAAGGTGGTAAGGCTTCCTTTCCTTCTATCTAGAGTCTCTCACACTACTGAATGTGGTGTTGAACAAGATCCTTACCATGAAATTCACATATTTGAGTAGGTGCATTGCTCATGAGAAATCTAGTAGAGAAGGCGATTCTTACTTCTCGTCATTCCAAAATATTATCCCTATGAAACATCCACCAATGGGATGCCATCCCACATAGAGTATAGACTAGCATATTCCTTATTTCTAATTTATCTATCCATTAAACTTCCATAACATGTACGAATACTTCAAGATTTCCTCCGCCAGTGTGCCTCGGTACCTAGTTACTTCCCAAATGCCTAACACAATGTGGCCTAGTTATACGCATAACTACACTTCTCACTTTGTGCCTAACCATTTCATAAGTTTCATGTTCCAAGTTGTCACATGCAACACTTGTAGTGTCACTTATGGACTGTGCATCATCCCAGTGGAGAACTCCTTCCTTTGATGGCTCAAGTACTTTTAGATCTCTAATGGTGCACACATAAATTTTGTTCAAATCATCTCCACTTAAGGGCTCTACATAACGTGCATATTTCCCATCTACCAAATAAATTATGACGCGCTCTTCCTTGTTTTCAAAATTAATGTAATCCTTATTGAAGTACAGATCAGCATTGTTTGCATAACACCAAGGGCACCCAAGTAGTGTTGGAAATTTATCTTCTTCTAAAAGCGTCGAAACCTCAAAGTCCCCAGTAAACTTGGCCCCTTGTATAATAATCGTAGCATTTTTAAACCCCCAATATGTGTGGCTTTAGTCGTATTTTCCATAAAAAAAACACATTTGAAGATGGCTACAATGGTAGTCTGCCCATCTGAATCCATGCATCCAAAGTGAGTACATTCACCTCTACACTTGTGTCAATCATAATGTTACTTAATAGCCAGCCATCAACAACAACATTCATAGTGATCTCTTTGTCATAATCCAAACTATGAGGAGGAAGGTTAGCATGTAAAATTTTTCTTTTGCGCTCTATTCCAGTGTGTGGGGTGTTTCCCTTTAACCACTCCCCCAAAAAATGAATGATGTTCTCATATCGTAGCATCTTGTAAACTTATTTTAAATCATCAACATAAGTCTGATGGATCTTAGTGGCTTTCTTTTTCTCTAACTTTTGTGATTGTTCCTTCAAACATTGTATCTCACCCTACATATTCCTAATCACCTCCATGGTTTCTTTATAAACCTCCTTCTGATGCACAGGTTGTGGATACTTTGCATATAATACCTCCTCCTTTATGTTAACAAGCTTCTGATTTAGAACTTCCCTAGCACGCGCAACCTCAGGGTAGGTAGTGATCTTCACAGGTACAAACTCAAGATCCAGTGCTAACTTTGGCATCCACTAATCTTCCATATCACGTTGTACTCTAACCATCCCAGCACCTTTATCCTGCTTATGATTTTTACTCAAGTGTTCATACAAGTCTGGGAATTCTTCATAGTTATGGTTTTTTCCGAAAAAAGAAAAAATAATGTTCTGAGGGCATTTATGTCTGCAATGATCAAGAGATCCACATGTATAACATGTTCCATGAGGAAACTCACTTCTTCCACCGTCACGACCTCAGACTTTGAATCCTCCATAGTATCCTCGACCTCTACCACAGCCTCCATCAAAGTGCCCTTCATTATGATTGTGATCATGATGCTCACCTTTTTCCTTTGAATTATTTGCAGCATTGGTCTGACATACAACAATATCAATGGCATCATGAATTTGATAAATCAGCTTGCAATTCTTAGTATCATGAGTGATAGACCTACAAATCTTACAGTAATAAGACATGTTCTTTCTTATCACGTGTTGCAGCAATGAGCACCTACTTGAATCATGATCCAAGTGACAAATCTCACCATCCAACAACATGGCACACACCGAATTACAAGGGCATCTATCCTTAGTATGCCTTTATACTTCACAATTTGTGCACAAAATTCCACTGTATGTCTCATGCGTTGAATTAGCAGACAAAATCTCTAATTGTTTCTCCATCACTATAATTTGGGCCTCCAAAAATGGGATAACACCATTGTCTATACTTCCAACTGCCTCAACGCACAGAGCTGATTCAAGTGCCTTGCACAGATCTGTATAAGTCTTATGTGAGAGCACCCTTCTAAAAGGTTTGATCAGTCCTCCAATGAACCATTGAGCATGCTAGCTCAAGTGAATTTCATAAGATAACTTTGACAAAAGAGTTTTGAAACATGCATCATACTCATGAACACTCTCAGTCGTAAATTGTTTGATGTCCTTCAATATGCTAATACTCTTCTGATCAAACTCAGGAATATATAACTCTTTCAAGAAAGCATCTCGCAGTATAGTATAATCTACACAAGTTTGGTCTTGTAACACCCCAATTTTACACACACAAACACAACAGTAAAAATACTAGGATAATTTTTTTTACTTACATTGCTCACTACACAACACCACAAGGGCTCTAAGTAAAGAATACTCAAACACACATATGAAACTTACATAATTCATTGACTCACATAGACACATGAAAACACCATAGACATGTTGATGCCACACTTTCCCCAATGAATGAGTACTAGTAATGACCCAACCACAAGAAAAGGACTCAAGGATAGGGAAACCCACAACACATCTTTTCTTTAATTGCATTTTAGTTACGATCGACATTTCAATAAAATTATTGTGCAAGGAAAAATTTCTCCTTTTTTCATCTACATATTCTTAAGTTCATTCCACATTTAATTTACAGTTTGACCATTTTAATTTTGATTTTTATCCTTTATGGAAATTACTATAACTTACATACTTATTTGGCATAATTCAAATTGCGTATAAAGTATTTAATTATCTTATTATTATGTTAAGAATATTCTTCTCCAACATTTATTCGATGTCTACATATTTACCCTTACACTCAAGTGAATCAGACTTGATGTCCAGAAAGAAATATTAGTATTCAAGGGAGATTTATATACAAGATAGCTTTTTCCAAAAAACATTCTTCAATCACGGTATAGTTTTTCCTACCATATTTATTCTAATTCAATGACTTGTGGAATTCCATTTTGATTTGTGTGTGTGTGTGTGTGTGTGTGTATCTTTTGTTTTCTCAAAGTTTGATGACACCAAGGAAATTCATATTCTTTATAACTCATGAAAATGTTTAATTAAGTTATAAGGACTCCAAGAGTGGCATTATTCCTAACCTCAAATCTCATTTTTACTCTTCTATGCTTTACGTTTTCATCGCATTAAGGTCTCATTACTACCATTGCATTATAAAAAAGAGTTATGAAAGTACTTATCTGACATCTTAAAGAAGTACATGATTAGAAGCATTATAAACTACACATGACCCACAAGTGATTTGTGTTCAAGGTAAGGTCCCATTTTTCTGCATTTCACGATTCCACATGTGAAATATTATTTATTTCTTAATGTCATAAATGGACATAACAAGGTATTACAGGACAAGATTTTGGTTTCTTGGGTTCTCTAAAGTCAACATCTTTCAAAACAATTTTGTTTTGCAAAGAGCTACTTATAATTTTCTACCCGCATGTCAACCTCCAAATCAACTAAGGTTTAGCTTAATTCCAATTTTCAACCAGGGCTTTAATCCCTATTATAGATTAGATTAAGGTTTAAATGTATTTACTTTATAAACCCTTCGTGAGAGATCAAGGCACTCTATTGTCACAAGCCAAAGATAAGACATTTAGCTACGAGGGACTAAAGAGTTCACTAACAAGAATGCAAGACATAAAACAACTATATCTGGATCTCCATTTATGTCGTCTGAATCCAACAGGGATTTCATTTGATGAAGAAATTTAATTTTAAATCTATCTTCGGAAGAAAAGGTAGTCCACTAGGATATGAAGGAAGAGATAGCTCTACTTACTCCAAAAAAAGTTTGACTATGTCACTCCTATCAGATAGGTTCATGACAATGTCAGTAAACATACTGACTAAGATGATAAACCCATTCTTGGGATCTTGTTTACCCAAACTAGGAGGTTCCATTGAGTGTATAGTTTAAGTTCATTCTACGGTTTTTGAATGTATTCTATGGTAAAAAGTGTCACACATGAAGACATGTTATGCTATGATATTATACAAGGGTTGAGTGTTTCGATTAATTCTCTTTATTACAATTACAAAGTAAGAATGCACAAGATGATTCATTAATCATTTATTGAGACACTGAGTATGCACTACAAGATATTGCTTCAAATTCATTTACCTTATATATATATATATATATATATATATATATATATATATATATATATATATATATATATATATATATATATCAAACCCTTTTACCATACGTACTATGAATCAAATTGAACCTATGATTAAATACACATTTCCAAGATATCCATAAAAACTAGCATCTCATACGTATTAACAAATTATCAAATATAGCCTTCTGTAACATGAGACTACATTATAGATATATTCATTTTACAATGAACAATATAAATGAAAATGATAATTAAGGAATTACACATCACCTTTTCACCGTCATTCTTGCATCCTGTAAAACCACATGAGCATGAAATCAGTGATAAACCCCTAGCATGGCATTCACCCTAATCTAATATAATTAACATTTTTTCAGTTTCCCATTTACATATAATAATAGTTACAATTTACAATCAAAAGAAAAGGTTTAGAGACATGTATTCCATTTCATTTCATTTCACCTCATTTCGTAACCAAGGAGAGAGAAAAAAGAAAGGAAGAGAGAGAAACACCATTTTTGTCAAAAGTTCTATTTCACACAACAAGTTACCACTATAGAGTTTTCAAATAATTATTTACATGTGTCAAAAGTTTCTAGGGTGGTTTGGCAACCCGACGAGGGTCTCACAACTTTCTATTTTTACATTTCCTTGCTAGATGCAAAAACGTTCAAAATGAGCTCGGAGGCTAAGAAACTACTTTCAAACATTGTCTTCTGATGAGACAAACACACTACAGTTAAATTTCTACGTGTCCCCTTATATACTAAGAGTTCATAGAAACTGACAGAAATTTGGAACTGGCAAATGGTTTACAGATTTGTGGGCTAGTTTGGCGAGGCTATTGGTCGTAATTGACCTAGTTGCAAATGAATAAAAGTTAGCTCGAGGGCTCAGAAATTAACACGTCCAAAACTGATGCATCGAATGGATGAATGTGCAACACAGAAACTTCCTACAAGTTCCAATATATAAGGAGAATTCAAAAGAGTTCAACGGAACTCAGAACTAGAATACAGTTTTCAAATGACCACAAGTTTTCTGAAGCCACTGGTCCTAATTGGTCCAGTTTGACCTAGTCGAATTACGACTAGAGGCCTTACGAAATGCCATTGCCAAACTATCCAGAATTTTTTTTTCCCCTAAACTGAAAGTTCCATGCAATTTTATAGTAGAAACACTGGAGATTTACGAAGATGGATAATAATTTTCTCTATCCAAGTTTGAAATGGCGGTTCAAAACAAAAGCCAACTTTATAGTGTTAGTAGCTTCTTACAACTACAAAACGGTGTAACATTACTCCCAGTATGGCATAAAAAGTATCACAAATGTTCATTCAGGGTCAAGCCAAAGGTTAAGGTGACTCCTCACATAACCAGGTACATGAATGAATCTTAACATCCCATTTTCGAAGTTACGAAGGGTACTTAACGAGTCTTCAAAAAATGCAAAATTATCTATTTAAACAGGGAGATGGTCAACATTTTTACTAGGAAGTCAATTTCGTATTGTCGATAAAACAATATTATAGCGATCTAGTTGGGTAGGAAGTTTTCTAAATCACATCAAAATGAGGGTTGAAGTTCATGATTTAATACAAAAGGGTTATTTTGATTTCGTGAGTTACAACACGACATTTTATTGTTTTGCAACAAGTTAATATAAACCAATTAAATGTATTATAATCCTAATATTTTAAAATTATATTGAGTTACAAATGAAAAACCAAAGTATGAGAATTATGAAAGATAAGGGGGGATGAGCCATGCTTAGGAACGAATCCGGTTGAAACTGCAGGATTCGGTTCAACATCTCCCTTAAGCATTTTGTCAAATAGATCATGAGCATCCGTAATTTTACCATTTCACCTTTGCTCAAAATCCTCAAGCTTTCCCAACAAACCCATTTTTCACCGAACCAACAATAAAACTGTGTTTAAATGGTGTTGGACAATAAAGTTTGGAGCTCCCTCAAGATAGCCAATATGACTAAGACGTCCATACATACTCGCATACAGTATGTTTGGCTATATTCCATATGACCACATCTCCCGAGGCATTTGTAAATACAACATCTGACAAAAATTCCTCAATGTTTTATACTTTGTTGGAAATTCATCCCTATCCCAGAACTCGCATTTGGCATAGGCCGAGAAAGGCAAGCAAAGGAAAGTCAAATTTCCATTATGCTTTGATGGATTTCTACCTATACTAAGCCCGCATTTTACATAGGCAGGGAGGTTACCTGAAGGTTTCTAAACATTTTCAACAAACCCATTTGTGTATATCCCATAGCCATTGCAGTCAATGAAGCCACATTTATTTCAGGCATTTTATGTGCATAGTTCTCATGTCAAATGCATGCTTCCATGTTTTTCACTCCCATCTGCCCAAGTGCTTCCAACTTCAGCATCTGATAAACTCTTAACCTTGGCGTATAGGCTAGGAATAAGCGGGAAAAAGTAACTGATTAGGTTGGGGATTTATATGTTGCATATGCAAGACTGTTTGACTGTCTTATGAGGAAAACCCATCTCTTCCATGCACAGTTGTATCAGCTGCCAATCATGGATCCTCCCCAAGGTAAATACTTCATTCATGAATAGATTTCGACTGCCCTTCCTGGCTGCAACTAACCAAACACTTAATTTTTACAAAATTATTTAGGTTCCACGTGACAGAAAAGTGAAAGAGATAAGTCTTGGAGGGACATGAATGGATTAGTAGGAAACAGGCACATTCAATGTCATTATCATCTCCAAAAAATGATCCATTCAACACGCAACCATCTTTTAATTTAACATTATATTTTATTTTTTTGTGGGGGATGCACTTGCTGGTACCATCCAATTTCTGTACGTATTTTCAATGTTAAAGAGGGTTCCAGCCTGGTCGCTGCTTTGGATACCAATAAAAATGATTTCATTAATTTATACATGGGCAGAACAGGTCGGTAAGGTTTTAGGACGCATGTTTCCTGACTAAATTCCAGTCCCCTCATTCCACCAAACACACTTCCTCATTTTTATTTATTTGTTTATTTTTATTCTTTTATTTTGGTTCAGCTTTAAACGGGACACTATAGGTTTGGATCAAATTTCATGTACCAACTCTGCGCACGCCCTTGTAATGTAGTTGTAAACTAACTTGCCTTACACTCAGGAGCTATACTCCTCTTTACATGTCATAATATCTCACACATATGCACGTGCTCAGATGGATATTTTATCCCTCTGTATTTTGGAATATGAAGAGACATCTCTATATAAATATTCTGGGGTTGGTACAGACAGTGCCCACTAGATCCAGAACTCGTATTTCCTCTAGTGTTTCCTCTACCCCCAGAACCACCAGATCCACTAGATCCCGAGCCACCCGATCCTCTTGATCCTCCTCCTGTAGCAAGTATCGGACTAGAGGATGCACTTCCTTGTATCTCAACAATTGTGTTAAACTAAAATTCTACAGTATACAAAGTTACGTTACTTCCAGACGTGACACTAATGTTCTGCGCACCTAAATTTGTGTTGATGATGCGCTAGAAAACAAACCACCAACTGGACCTCCAAATAACATAGATGGTGATTACACTACCATAAAGGAATAAGCTACCCAATTAACTCCTAAACTTGACTGTAAATCAAATCTATCTGTCGCTACTCTACTGCCCACACTAGCTTGCTTGCTGATAATTATCGTAGAAATTGGAAAACTAAGCACAAGGGCTAGGTCACCATGAGGGATCAAATTCACATCTGAAGTCCATGTAGCTTCCATTGATGCATCTCATCTGAGGTCAAAGAGGGTTCTCTGACATGTTTTCCCAAATGGTGGAGTTCCAAATGCTCTAGCTCCACGTCCTTTGCATGAGATCCAAATCCTTTATGAGCCATCTCTCTCCACAATGTCAGTCATTCTGCAACTACACATTGCTTCTCTAAATCCCTCTCATGCACCTCATTGAACTTAATCCTCCTTTCTTCTCTGTGTCTTTCTACTGCAAGGTCCATCATCTTTCACCACACCTGCTCCTACCCCCGTGCATGGTGGGGTTTAGATATCCATATGTTTCTCTTCCAAATCTAGGGTCACAATCAAGATTTTAATCACCAAAGGAATACCATGCAAATAAGATCCTCTAGGTTCACACATGAATAGGAACTCAGCAACCTCTAGACAAGAGTAAGTAGATACTGTGTACTCCAAAATATAGCTATTCATAACACCACATAACCAATGATCCATAGTGCGCATCCAAGTCAGATTTACATCATACAAATCCTGGAATTCTTCTTGTATTGAAACAAGTGTACAAAACCTCCAATTTCTCTTTGAAGAATAACTAACCAACCACTTGTACATCTCTATGGGAAAGATGGAGAAGAACATCTCATACATCTCGTGATACATATTTTGTTCAACCCACGTGTGTACATTAAAATCAGTTTCAGTGCTAAATCTATGAGCATATTCTTCCTCCAAATCATCTAACCACTCTTAAACACTGGCCAAGGTCAACCGATATGTCTTCATCATACAACATCCTTCTAAACAACGGAAAAAGAAGTCTTAGTAACATAACCAAAATATAGCCTATTTTTACCACCAATAGCCCAAGGCGTGCTGGCACATCACTCAGCCTGAACTGTGCACTTACCCGAACCACACAAGGGTACCAGGTTCCTCTTTTATATCAATTTTTTCTAGAAGTTAGCATGATTGTACATATAATCTAGATCCATAACAAATCATTAAGTATATTGCATAACATAAACAAGATCTATATCTTTAACCATTAAGCATGAATACTCATATAAGAACCAAGATTAACTTTACCATACATGTGTAGACACTTAAAATTGGTTGCTCAATTTAGTGTCCCTCACATTCGTTTCCCTGCTTAGATAACCTGGGGCACGTTTACGTCACCACTATCCCCTTGGGATATTATCCAATTTGTGATTTTAAACACTTATTCTAAAGTTTAATTCACCCCATCATATCTTACCCATGAGTGATTAAATATTAAATATTTAATTACACTTCTTCCCATGCGTCTTAACCACTTATCTACCCCAAATTTATTCTATCTATGTATCACCCCTATTTTTCCTCTTCCCCAAGTGGGATATTCCCCCGTATTTGGGGTAATTCTCATCTTTCTAGAAATCAATCATTTTTTGCCATCTCGGGAGTCCTGTCCCGCGATCGGCGCCGACCCTATACGGTCGGCGCCGATTTTCTAGGAGCGGTGCCGATTATAAAAGCAAGTCCAGAACTCAGTTCTAGGACCGAAGAAAAAAGACCGAAAAGCACACACGACGGAAAAAGGCGAACAGAGAGAGAGAGAGAAAGAGACAGATCGCAAAAGAGACACAGGTTGTAAGAAAGAGAAATCTTTTAGCATCAAGTGTATCAAATGAGGGCAGATCCTGTCTGAATCAATCCCTGAGAGGAGCACCGTTACTCTGTTTCTATCACATCAACATCACACGCATCCATCGATCCTCTGGTGACTCTGTTCCAATATCTTACCGACTTCGGAAAAATCCAGCAGACGTCGACTATCTGTCTATCACTTCCCAATTCCCGAATCTTCTCGCACTGTCCCCGATTGACCGATCTGCTCCCAGTCGACGCTGATCTGTTTCAGTCGACGCCGATTACACCAGTCGACGCCGATCACATCAGTCGACGCCGATTATACCTAATCGACGCCGATCATCCTGCAGATAGGTAAAAGGACACAGGTAACACAATTTCAGCTTTATTTTACAATTTCCTGTTTTCTGTAGCTTTCTGTCTGCTGTTCAAATTCTACTTTTTATTACTATAATCAGAAAATCAAGTCTTTTTGTACATCTTTTATCATGTATGCTTCTTTACTCAATTAAAAACGTGGACTGACATCCGCCGAGGAAGCTTATTGCTTCCCGGACCCGCTTCTCGGGCAGTCCACCCAAATATCTTTTAACGCCATCTTTTTCTGTCAAGCATCGGTGTCTTGCAGGTTACTCGGATCTATTGTGCGAATTGCTCGTGTGCGCCCGTCTTATCTACATCGACCTCCTTATCTGTCTACATCTTCGGATCTTGTCCATCAAGTATCAATTTTATTGGATTTTTTCAGGGTTTTTGTGTTTAGTTTGGTGCATTAACTTGGACAGGTAACAAGCGCGAAATCCTTGATCTACATTCTGGCACGCCCGGTGGGACCCGACCAAAGTCCTTTATTGGTAAGTTCATTTCTTTTATAGTTTTGAGCTTTGTTCTTTTTCTTCACTGATTCCTATCAATTCTGCTTGAGCATTTCCTTTCATCGTTTTAGTCTTGCTCTTTTTGTGAAATTTTTTATTTCCTTGGAATTTTCCTAGTTCCTTGAAATAGAAATTTCCGTTTCACCATTATCCGGATATATCTTTCTGGGTTTTTGTTTGGTGTTTGCTTAACCTCTTCCTGCGGAGCACTTTGCTTGTTCGTGGGATTGTTCGAGGGGAAAAGCTCAACAACGCGCTTTTTGAAGTCCACACACCTTGGATAGCTAAATCTACAGGTATTTCTCTTTTGCGGTGTTTTCTCCTTTTTAGGATTTCTTTGTTTGTTGCCTATCACATCCAAACATTTCAATTTTCGGTTCTTAAAAGGAATTTGATCGCATTTGGGAAAGAATCTGTTTGACTTGTCTTCATCGAAATCAAACACTTCGTTTTTAAGTGCTTAAAAGAACCTTTTCTTTGTCATTGCTGCATGTTTCTTATCTAGTTTTAATTAGGCTAGAAAATTGATCAAAATCGGTAGTGACACTATTTGATTTTTATTTTTCACCCTTGCACACAAAGCCAAAATCACTAGGTATAAAGCATTTAAACAAAAAAACTCCTTCCCTGGCCTCGCCTACTTGGAAGTGACATCCAAGAGGAAGAGCCTACGCGGTACTCGGGCCGCGCTATAAATTCACGGAAGTTCTGGTATATATTGGCAAAGCACCCGACTCCCTTATCGCAGCGGTGTGTGAAGTGTGGGGGTAGGCCCCTATATCAAGCCACGTACAGGTCTTTTACTGAAGTTCCTTCGGGACTCCTCACCAAACATTCCCCAAACCATCCTTAGTTTGGCTATCTGAGTAGTTCCTGTTCTAAAAAGCCTTCCCTAATATTTTCTTTCTTAAAAGCATCAAAACTTAAAGGAGATAATCATCTGCGGCTGCTTGAATTGTCTGTGCATTAGTTAGGTCAATTTTCTTTTTCTGCGTGTTTATGACGGTCATCACTCGGTTACAATCTAGAAGAATGGGCTCAACTGGCTCCTTCTTCTTCCGAGATTACCACTAGTGTGGATGTTTCGGCACCCCCCAAATCTTCCTCGGGACCGCTGCTAGTTGGTTCCCCATCTTGGTCGTATAATCCTTTCTTTTAAGCCAAAGCAACCCCATCACGTCCAGCTTCCCCTAGTCCTTCAGAAATATCATCTACTTCTGACTCAGAGTATGTTCCGCGTGGGGATCTTGAATTTCAGGCGTTCCTCGATCGCAATCCGGTAGCCCTTATGGACTACCTAGTACACAAGTCTATTCAAATATCTGATCAAGGACCACCAATCCAGCAAGTGTACGATTATTCTCATGAACCATCCCAGGCCTTTGTAGAACAGTTTGCATCATCTCTCTTGCCTCGAGTCACAGAGAAGGACGGTGCCCCCGTGCCTCCTTTTTCTCTTCCACCAACCATATCGACTAGTTCTCAAATAGTCTTACCTATTCCTAACACCGCAGTTACCTCAAATATTCCACAACCTACTTCTGAGAGGTCTTCTGCCCTGGCTATAATGAATGCGTCTGCGCACCCGCATATTGCTGTTAATTCATCTATGCCCTCCATTGTGTCCCAAGGTCAATACCCCTTTATGAGCCAACCCCCTCCGAATAGTCAGTTGGTTCCTGCTTCTTGTCCTCTAGTGGGTCTTTCTTCCAATATTCCAGCAACAGTGACCTTCACACATCCTCTAGCATCGGCACCCTTAATGCCTAATCCGGCAGTAGAAGGCCCCTTTCAGGTCTTGTTCCCCAATATGTCCAATCAAATCGGTACTCATGGTCCTCAATCTATTCCGATTCAGTCAACAAGCATAGGAGTCCACCAATCACAGTCTCCGTCCATCATCCAACCTTCATTTTCTCAACCACTTATTATCTCACAGCCTACTTATAAACAAGCTACTTCACAACAAATACCCCACCAGGTGTCACCCAGAACCCCTGGTTACTCCTCTTATCATCCTATCAATCAACAGATGAATCCCCCGTTGACCACCTCAACAACATCCACCATTTGCTTCTTATGTAGGACATGCCAATGTGCCTCCTCCTCAATCTGACGTGGTTCAAATTCTTTTCAAGAAAAATGCAGACTTGGAAGCCTCCACCAAAGGGGCTCGTCCTTCATACTCTTTTGAAGAAGTGTGTAATGAACCCATTCACCCCTCAGTGGCTTTTAAGCCTTATCCTCCCCAATGGGAACTTCCTAAATTTTCAAAGTTTCATAGTTGAGAGGACCCCCAACAACATTTGCGAGCATTCAAACATGCTTGCTACCTCATAGTCCAGGATCAGGAGCTTATGCTCCGCACCTTTCCTATGTCTCTAGCAGGTCCTGCTTTAGACTGGTACAATAACATTCCTCAACATTCCTTGTTTTCTTTCTCTCAATTGGCCCAGATGTTTGTTGAAAACTTTTCAATAAATATCGCGCATAAGATCTCGATTACAGATCTTTATAACATTCGTCAATTCGATGATGAGTCTATTACAGACTTTGTCACTCGTTGGAGAGGGATAATCAACCAATTGTCTTTCTCCCTTCCTCAATCCCAACAAATCGAGTTGTTTACTCGATCTTGTGCTAATCACATTTCTTCCACTTTAAGGATCCAAACTTTTCATACCTTTGAAGAAGCCTTTACAATGGCACGCAAACTTGAATCTCGCGCCATTTGAACAAGGGAAACTAAAACTTCGCTCTAAATCTAAACCTCAATTTTTATCAGTTTCTACCAAACCAAATTCTTCCCCTTCTAAAGACAAGAATCAGGGATCCACCAACGCTATCGTATTAAAAACATCACGAAACCGATAATACTTCTAATCAAACACCCCGAAGAGACTCCTCATCTTCTCGAAAAGGGACTTCATCATCTTGATCCTTCGCTCCATTGGGGGAATCATATGCCTCTATCTTAGAGAAAATGTTGGAAGTGCACATGATCGAACTTTCCCCCTATTAGGAATATTGATGAAAACTAAGAACGTCCATTCTGGTATAGAGAAAATGATTTCTGTCATTATCATAGAACCAAAGGTCATGACATCGAACGATGTCAGACTTTCAAAAATCTTGTCCAGAAACTTCATTGATAAAGGCAAGCTCATTCTGGATAACCCAAATGCTCCCCCAAATCAGGCACTGGATGTTTTTTAAACAACCTTTTCCCAATCACTCCCCGAATCATAATGCCTCAGAGTCTCAAAATCCAAATACTCATACTATCGACTTTCATCTCTACTGAAGAAGCTTCTTCTGAAACCAAGCCATCTGCGAACACATCAACCGAATCAGAACCTCCTTCCACTTCGCCAATCACTAAAATTCCACCATCTTCCGATAGCCCGTCTTTGAATATTCTTACATTGCTAGATACGGGTTCATCTCTCTCCACTCCTTTGTCTAACCTTCCAGCCATACCCGAGACAGTGTCATCCTCATCTGTCTCATCGTCAAACATTCTTTCAATGCTCGAGGCAATTACATCCCTTCAAGTTTCCCACTGTACCGATACATCTACTTCTGTTGCTCCCATTCCTCGCTGCAACTATGCCCCTGGTAAACGTACCTATAATTGTGCCAACTCTGACGGAAGCGTCTTCGATTTTGACTCTTCCTGTCTCTTTTTCTACAGTAGTTCCACCCATAATTACTGCACCAAAAGTAGTTCCTTCGCATGGAACTGCTTCTTCATCACTCACTTCTTCCACCACTAGTGCTGCTTCGCCCATTCAAGGAAACTCAAAAGAAGTAGCACCAACACCTATACGCTCGGTTCCTGAACTTAAACCGAGACAACCAAAATCTAACATTGCGCCATCAGTACCTCCCCATTTGCTTCCTCCGAAAAGGTTACAATCACCTTATGCCGTTGAAGTTATCACCATCCCTGAAAAAGGAAAGCCCATATTTCGAACCATTAAGACCCTTGGTGCTTTCCCACAAAAATCTCTCTCTATGCCCCATAAAAGATTGGATTTATCCGCTGAGAAGGCGTCTTCTTCTACACACTTATCAAAACCATCATCTTCTTCTACAGGACATCCTTTGCCAACAGCCCAAAAATCCGACTTACCTACTAAAAGGACGTCACCTCTTCTATCAGGATCATCATCTTCATTACCAAAAGCCAGGGCGCCCTATGTCCCTCCGATTACACCTACTTTGGGAGCTTCTTCCTCATCTAAAATCGACATTATCTAAATCATCAGTAAATTCGACCAAGCAACCCCCTTTATCTCTGAAGACCGCAACACCTGTCACATCTCCATCATCTTCAAAATCTATTTTAGGGGCTCCCCCTCCACCAAAATCAATCATGTCTCACTTACTTCCATCTCAGGTGCCCAAGACTGCTCCTCCAGATGTCCAAAAGAAGTAAGATGATCCCTAAAAAGGACTATCAAACCTAACATGCAGGTACTTTTGCCTCGGCAGTCTGTTTAAGGTAAAAGAGGCACCTTCATCACCTCTATCCTCATCTTCGTCTACCGGGTTCTACACCGAAATCCTTCGCCAACTTATCCAATCTTCATCCATATCCCTTCCTCCGATTAAACCCTATAACCCTAAAGGAGTTAAACCTACCTGGTTTAAACTCTGATCTAATTTGCGCCTACCACCGTACCCCGGGTCATGATACTGGAGGGATGTAAAGCTCTTCAAGCTGTTGTCAAACAACCTTTTGGAAGAAAGTGGGACCTTTTGCTGGAGGAGGAGGAACAAGTAATCTCCTGCCATCTTAGCCCCATCTGAGCCCCAAAGATCCACTCAGACCTCTAGTGATTCCACTCCAATGGATCTTCCACCTTCTCAAATTGACACAATCCATATTGCCACTAGAACCCAACACTATGATAATCCATCTTCTTCCACAGCATCTCAACCACGGGTTGTCATTTCTGCAGCCCCTGAAGGAGTCCCTCCTTCCTCATTAGCCCCACGACCTAAGGTCTCTATTCGTGCTGCCCCTCAGGCTCAAATTCTTGTGTCAGTTGAGGAAAGTGTTATGAAACAACTCACTCAGGCTCCGGTCAAAATGTCTCTTTTTGACCTCATCCAATCCTCTCCACAACATCGCCAGGCTCTGATTGATAATCTGCGTCACATCGCAGTGAATTCAGATGAGCCCCAGCCCTATGAGTTGGTTGTTGGATTGAATAGACCATCAACCGCCATTTCTTTTGAAGATTCGGAAATTCCTCCTCTTTCTTCAGAGGATTCGGAGGCTCCCCTCTTTATCACTGTCCAAATCGACAACACCACATTAAAACGCATTATGATCAACAGTGGAGCTGCACTCAATGTCATCCTCCTCGCACACATTTGAGCAACTTAAGTTACCAAAGAACGTAGTGTCACCCCCACCTTTCGCCCTTCGATCATTTAACGATCAACTAGCAGTTACTTTAGGAACTGTGGTCTTACCCATTCAAGTAGGTAAGAAGCTGCTTCACGAACTCTTCTACATTGTCGAAGGAAAATTCCATTATAATATGATCCTCGGACACTCCTGGATTCGCGCCATGCATTGTGTCCCATCCACCCTCCATCGATGCTTAAAATATCAATATGAGGGCAAAGTATATACTCATCCAGGAGATCCTTTTCCTTCCGCACAATGCGACATGACCACAAGGTCTGCCCCTCTAAAAGAAAAATACTTCTTCTCCTGACGGGGCCTCATCTTCTTCCATACCTGCAACCAAACTACCGGATTTACAAAATCTAGAAGAAACATTGTAGCGTTTCTCACTAGGAGAGCTTCCTCTCTTTTCTTTCGACGGCCCATCTCAACCCTAGTGAGTATGGTAGGACCGGACAAACAACCTGAATATCAACCAGGTCTCGGTCGCATCGTCACCATTGGTCTGCCCCCATCAATAGAATAATTTCATCTACGGTGGTCTTGATACGCCTCACTATCGCCCAGATTCTCCTCCTAGGACCAAACCTTACTTAACAGGGTTCGATTATCTACAGAATCCCACGTTTGCAAAAACTTATTTATATCGATGCGCGTGGAAGGGTTTTGGGCCTAGGAAAATAATGAACAAGGTGTGCATGACCTCACACTCCATTCCCACTCTCATGCCACATCAAAAATTTTGGTTTAGGATTTAAAACCTCTTTCAAAAGGCCCACCGTCACTATCCCTCGATGAGGCCTCTTCCTATTGAGGAACCATCTTCTCCCGCTAAGTCAGAAGCATCACTCAATGTGGACGATGAAATTTCCATCCCGCCTAACTTTTTTTTTGATCAATACCATTTCCTTAGGGCCGCTAGCCTATAAGACTAACAACCGGTCCGCTTCCATACCGTTAATCTACCCTGAAATAGTTGGAGACGATTCTCCTACTATCAACACTATCCATTGTGCGGATGATGATTCTGTCCTCACCTATCTGGGGGCAGAGGATTCATATCTTCCCAAGACTATTCCTTCTGACACATCTACGCTTCTCAATGACGCCACTGTCGACCTTAATATAGGGACTTCTGAAGACCCTCGCATCATTAAGGTCGGCCAGTCTCTTAATCCACAGGAGTTAGGAGATTTTACCACTTTTCTTTCCAACCATCATCAAGCCTTTGCTTGGTCATATGAGGATATGCCAGGACCTCGATCCCGATATTGTGGTCCATAATATCGTTACTCTTCCCAACATCAAACCAGTTAAACAAAAAACTACGTAAAATGCATCCTAGAGTAGCCCTTCTTGTTAAAGAAGAATTGCAGCGCTTACTCTCGGCTAACTTCATCCAACCCATCGATTATCCACAATGGGTTTCTAATGTAGTACCAGTAACTAAGGCTACTGGGAAAATTCGCATTTGTACCGACTTCCGGGATCTTAATCTTGCTTGTCCAAAAGATGATTTTTCCTCTACCTAATATCGACCAACTCGTGGATTTAACTGCGGGTCATGAGATGCTTTCTCTTATGGATGGTTTTCTCTGGATATAATCAAACTCTCATCGCACCAGAAGACCAACATAAGACTTCTTTCATAACTCCTTGGGGGACCTTTTGCTATCGCATCATGCCTTTTTGGTCTTAAGAACGCAGGGGCAACCTATCAACGAGCGATGACCTACATCTTCCATGATCTCTTACACAAAACTATGGAAGATTATGTTGACGATCTCCTCGGTAAGTCCAAATGTCGTCAGGATCAATCTTTTCATCCTTGCACCTCTCTTTGAGAGGCTTATCTGCTTTTGTCTTCGTCTAAATCCATCTAAGTGCGTGTTTGGCGTTCTCACTGGTAAACTTTTAGGTTTTATCATTTCCATTAGGGGTATTGAAGTAGACCCCGCGAAAATAAAAGCTATCCTTGAGATGCTTCCCCCTTCTAACTTAAAACAACTCCGCAGTCTCTAAGGACGTCTTCAATCAGTGCGTCGTTTTATCTCACAATTGTCGGACCGTTGTCAGCCTTTTTCATCATCTCTTCCATAAGAATGTTCATTTTTGAATGGGATGAACATTGCTAAAAGGCCTTTGATGATCTCAAAGCTTATCTTCTTTCTCCACCTGTGCTTACACCTCCACGCGAGGGGGAGCCTTTCTATCTTTATATCTCTGTGACTGACCATGCTCTGGGAGCCATGATTTCGCATCGGGGACACTTGCGGTAAAGAACAAGCTGTCTATTACATCAGTCGCACCCTCCATGAGTACGAAACACATTATTCTGAAGCTAAAAAGCTGTGTTGTGCTCTCTTCTTCGCAACTTCTAAGCTTCGTCATTACCTCCTTAATCACAAAACTTACATTGTCACAAGTATCAATCCACTCAAGACAATTCATGCAAAACCTTATCACAATGATCGTATCACTCGTTGGCTCATGCTTATGACAGAATTTGACCTCGAGTTTATCCCGCAAAAGTCTATCAAGGGTCAGGTTATTGCAGATCAATTAGCTGATGCTCCTCTTTCGGACACTCAAGACCCCCTTGCTCAATTCCCCGATGAATATATCCAACAAATTGATTTTGGTCTGTCTCCATTTAAAGTAAAGCTCTTCTTTGATGGATCCAAATGCCAGCAAGGGGGAGGTGCGGGTTTCATGATGATTTCCTCCTTGGGGTACGCCTATCCCAGTTGCACACAAATTAAAACTTTGAGTGTACCAATAATATGGCTGAATACGAAAGCTCTTGTCTTAGGTCCTCCAAAATGCCATTAATCTCGGCGCTCGTCATATTGACATCTTTGGTGATTTTGAACTCATCGTTAATCAAGTCATGGGTGTCTATCAATGCAAGAATGATATCCTTCAAAAAATATCGTGACATCGTTCTTGCTCAACTCCAAATCTTTCGATAAATTCACTATCCAAGCTATTCCTCGCACTGCAAATCGATTCGCAGATACAATGGCTTCGTTAGCCTCACTTATCCCCACCTTTTAACCGAAGGACTCACGACTTTATGTGGCTGTGCAACGATTAGATCAACCATCTCATCTTAGGCAAACTAACTTTAATCCATGCTGTCACAACCCATACTCAGGATGAGTGGTATCAACAAATTGTTGATTATCTATCTCATTCGGTGCTTCCCCCCAGATCTGACTTCCAATGGTAGAAGATCTTTTATCCAACGCGCTAATCGCTATACCATTCTAGGCGGGATTCTCTACAAAACGCGGCTTTGATGGTATTTTGCTTCGGTGCCTCAAAACCCATGAATCATCTAAAAGCCATCCAGGAGGTCCATGACGGTATCTGTGGTGGACATTTTTAGTGGCTTAGCTGTAGCTAAGCGCATCTTACGTTTGGGATATTATTGGCCTTCTCTTAATCAAGATTGTTGTGAATACACTAAAGGAAATGTGTCAAGTATCAACAACATTCCAATCTCACACCACATCCCTAGTCAAGCTTTGCAACCTACGACGGATTTGTGGCCTTTTTTTTGCAATGGGGTCTTGAATCTTATTGGTCTCATCAATCCCCGTTCTTCACAACGTCATCATTCTATCATTACTGCCACTGAGTACTTTACTAAGTGGGTGGAGGCTATCCCTCTTTTCTTCAACAAAGGCTAAGCCCATAGTTGATTTTTGGTCTATTAGCACATCATTTGTCGCTTTGGTGTCCCACACAAAACTCATCACAGATAGTGGCAAGTCTTTCAAGAACATTGATTTGTAGAACCTCTGCAACGCTTTCCAATATCAAACTCAGTTTTTCTTCCCCATACTATCCTCAAGCTAATGGTCAGGCCGAAGCTTCCAATAAAACTTTGCGTAATATCCTCACAAAGGTAACTAGTCGAGCTGGTAGGGATTGGCATTTACATATCCCTTTTGCTCTCTAGGCTTATCGGACTAGCATTCGTACTCCTACTGGTGCTACTCCCTTCTCTCTCGTCTATGGGTCTGAGGCTGTTCTTCCTTTGGAAGTCCAAATCCCATGTCTCCGTGTTTCTCTTAGAGAATTCGTCTCTGATGAGGACTATCGTCAAAATCGTCTAGCCCAACTTGAATTATTAGATGAGCGGCGTCTCAACGCTCTCGAACATCATCAAGTCTATCTCGAGTGTGTCAAACGTGCTTATAACAAGCACTTGCAGCACCGTGACTTCAAAAATTGGGGATCTTGTTCTTAAAGAAAATCAAAATGTTAACTACACTCGAAAGAAGTCAACGTGGTAAGTTTTGCTCCCAACTGGATGGGGCCCATACATTATCACTCATAAATATGGGTCTGGGGCTTATCGTCTATCTTCCATGGATGGTATACCTGAAGCGGAAACCTCTTAATGCCTTGCATCTACGGGCCCTTCTATTGTTAAAAATTTATCTTACACAAGTCTAGTCGCAACACAGATCTTTCATCCATCTAAAACAACCAGTCATATACTTTCATGGTGATTCGAAACTCTGTGGTTCTCCGCCTATTGCCTCTTTTACCTTAAAATATGAGTATCGCGGCTCTACTCATTGCATGTTTCTTTTGGATATGTTCCTCCTCATGGTAGGAATACCTTAATCACCACTTCATTTGTCCCAAGTGCTTATCTTAGTCGGATCTACTCGGGGCATGAGTGCATGTTCCTTTATGTTCTCTTCCCCTCCATCTAATCTATCTAGGTCTAAACTCAGCTTCTTCCAAAAAGATTTTCAAAAAAAAAAAAAAAAAAAAGATGCTATCCAAAAAGATAGACTGATCCCTTGAAGGACAGCTATCCATACATTATTAAATGAATCGAAAAGAAAAAATATATACCATACCCTCGAAGGATGGCTATCATTGAAATTCAAAATACAGACCGCTCCCTGGAAGGATGGCTGTTTTTCAAAGACATATTCAAGGCTTCGTGTAATTAATCAGCCTTTCAGTCAGTTTATCCACTTTTTAGCATCACTGAAAGACTTCCCGTATTGATCAGTCTTTCCATATCAAGCAAACTTCCCGCATTGATCAGTTTGCTCTTCTGCCAAAATCATGAAGCTGAGATTTAAGACCTTTTGTCGATCATATGGAGAATCCTATTTTCCCACTATGGACATGTATTCTGTCCCTTGTAAATTCTGACAAGATACTTACTTACTGCTCCTTTCGTTTCCCTCCTAGATCTGTTTTGCGGCTAGTTAGTGTCAGGTTTATTTTAACCTCATGTAGGGCTTTACATGCATGATATTGTGATTTCCTATCCAGATTCTATCTATGGTCGGTTGGGAGTCCAACTTATCATTTTCTTTCTTATCCGGGCATATTTTCTTTATTTCTAGTCAAGGTCGTTTTCATTACTTCCTTGGCTCTCGCAAAGAGTATTCCCCATTATTCTTTGTTTTTCATCCAGTCAAATTCACATTTCAATCAAAATTTATCTTCTATCCAATTTCATCTTATCTATCAAAGCATGTATTGTCAACACATATGGATCTATCTATATCCATTTTTCATCAAAATAAAATCCATACATCAATCACATCTATCTATCTATCCATCAAAATATTTAAAAACTTGCACATCCAAGTTACATTACATCTATCTATCTCTATTTTTCATCAAAATTATATCCACATATCAATCACATCAAATCAAATCACATCTATTTCTATCCTCTATCAGTCTATATCTATCCAATCATATCTATTCCTTATCAGTCTATATCTATATCCATCACAATTACGCTACATCTATCCATGTATATCAAAATCAAACGCATGAGATCAATTATATGACAAATGAAATGATGAATCTATATATACATGTGTGTCTGTACAACAAAAATGGGTGGCTTTCAATCAAGCCATCTATACAATGCCTTCCAATCGAGGCTACATCACTATACAGATACAAAATACATCAATCCCTATATGGTAAAGTCCGATGCATGGAGGACACTATCTCCTCCACCCTCCTCTGGACCAGGCTGTCTCTCCTGGCCGACGCCTATCAAGCTAGACGCACCTGCTGTTGGAGGTCTCTGCACACCTCGGTCTCTGCCGGTGCTCCCTTCACCTGAGGCCCCGCTCGCTGTGGCCGTCGCTGATCTCCTCCTCGCCCCGTACCGAGGCACATGTGGGGCATGCTACGCTAAGGCATCCTCATAGTATCTCACCTCAGCAAGGAGAGCCTGATATGTGCTCAAGCTCACGGTACCCGGTGCTCGTAACGGTGTTGCTGGTGCTGCTGGTGGTGCTCCTCCTAGGGTCGTACCCTGCGTACCAGACTCCGACGTGGTACCTGTCTCCCCATATTTGGCCCTGAGGGCCTCCCTATGTCGATAATAGCGATCCCTCTGCTAGATCGCTGTATCTCGCTCCTGGCGAGCGGTGTCTCTCTCCAAAATTAGGGCATCCCTCTCCTCTGTCAGAGCCCTGATCTCCTCAAGAGCTACCTGATGTGTCTGTGTCAAGGTGGCATGCTCTCCCTCCAGTCTATCCAGCATTATAGCTATGTCCTCCTCGTCGGCATCTATAGATGCCGGGAGATGTCGTGGTAGCTCTGTCGCATACCATGCTGCATAACCATCATCTACCCCTGCGTCATCATCACTGTCTGTGGAGGGTGGGGCCTCTCTCAATGGATCTGTCGGGATCAAAATCGGCAGATCAGTCTCCCTGCTATCTCACCTATAAGGCGTGTAAGTGGTCGGCACTGTCTGTACTAGGCCGAACTGTCTCAATACCCGCATAAACGGGACTCGCTCCCACATATCAGGCCTACGGCCCCTAACCACCCTGCTCCGCCTCAATGCCACCAAGTGAGCATCCTGACCTGCCCATGTCAGAAATACCTGATATGGCCTCCAGATGACCTGATCCGGTGTCAGTGTCCTGAAACGCTCGGTGTACCAATCGGCTGATCTCCCTGTATCCCTAGCGGCCATGTCAACCCGCCATCGCCTGAATCCATAATCGATACCTCCCACTGCTGTTGGCATCCAAGGAAGCTCGGATGGCCTGATCACCGCTATATGCTCATATGCCCAACAATGGAGCACAAAACTAACATTAATACCTGTCCTCCGGCCAGTGGTGTACATCCATAGCTCGTAATATATCTGAGCTATCAAGGCATCAGCAAAAGCAAAAACCTGTCTAAACTGCAGAATGTCGCAAACACAATCTAATAACAACAGTGGGAATCTCCCACCTCCTGAATCTGGCAGAGCAAAATAGGATATCGCCATCTGAATCAGCACTATCCGTCTGCTCCGGGGGCTATCCTGTCTATACTGTGAGGCTATCCGCACTGCCCCAGACACTATCTCTGAATCATCTACCCTATCTCTGTATAATCGAACTAGGGCCCTCTGCTGCTGCTCTCGCTGTGTAATCTCGATCGGGTCCCCAGTGATCGGCAATCTCAGAATCCTATATATGTTCTCATGGGTGATGGTCATCTCACCCGTCCTGAACCAAAAAGTGCACGTATGGCTGTCCCACCGTCGCACTAGTGCCCGCATCAGCTCTACATCTCGTGGCACTCGTCTGTAGTATCTAAAGCCCCCGAGCCCGGCTAACTCTAGATGCCGCCAATCTGCATCAGTCACATCCGGGAGAATAGTCTCCAGTAACTCGGGAATAGCATCCCTCATGTGTAGAGCCTCTCATGCCTGCACCCACGACAGCAAGAGCAATATTAGTCCCAAATCACAACATCCAAAACAACAACAAAAAAATTCATCTATTCCAATCAGCATCGATTTAATAAAATCGGCGTCGTTTAGTTCTAGTCGACGCCGATTAATACCAATCGACGCCGCTCAAACAACAATCGACGCCGATTATACCAATCGACGCCGATTGACTGTCCGGACATAAATCGGACCCTGGCCTCCCACAAACAAAAAAAATCAAACAAAAAAAAATCAAATGCAACGGGTTCAAGAAGAACCACTTACCCCAGGTCATGTCCTCCTGCGCTTCTGACCACTCCCAGAGGCTTCCATGGTGCTCAAATCCAAATTCTGACTCTCTCTGAATCAATCGTCACGATGAAAATAAATTGTTTACGTTTTCCGTTCGCATATTTATATGCGCTACGTTTGGTCGGCACCGATTTTTTTTTATCGACGCCATTTATCTTGGTCGTCACCGATTACTGTGATCGCCGTCAATTTTCCATATCTGTTTGCCATAGTGTTGATGCTTGGCTTATTTATCCATCTGATCATTATTGTGCACTGAATATTGCCTTTCGGCGTATCTTTTCGATATCACCGTCTATTTCGGGTTTTGTTCCCTTTGCGTGGGACACTCGTACTTTTTGGCAACTTAGAGTTAAGCGGGTCTATAGGTACTAACGTCGTCTCATGAGGAGACCGTCTAGTTTGCCCTACCAATGTGAGTTCCTTAGGTTGCTGCCTTTTTATTTATTTTTGTACATCGTTAATGATCAGATCTACTCCAGACATCCGACTGGGGCATCATGCGTTTTCATCTACCTCTTTCAAACTTGGGATCGTCTGTTCTATCACCCATCCCATCCCTAGTTTGAGGGGGATCACATCATCACACATTCTTCCCTTCTTCCATCTCTTTGTTTTTGTCTCATAACCTTGCTTATCGCAAGTTACTTGACAAAAAGGGGCAAAATGTAGACACTTAAAATTGGTTGCTCAATTTAGTGTCCCTCACATTCGTTTACCTGCTTAGATAACCTGGGGCACGTTTACGTCACCACTATCCCCTTGGGATATTATCCGATTTGTGATTTAAACACCTATCTTAAGTTTAATTCACCCCATTGTATCTTACCCGTGAGTAATTAAATATTAAATATTTAATTACACCTCTTCCCATGTATCCTAATCACTTATCTACGCCAAATTTATTCTATCTATGTATCACACCTATTTTTCCTCTTCCCCAAGCGGGATATTTCCCGTATTTGGGGTAACTCTTACCTTTCTAGAAATCGTTCATTTTTGGCCATCTCGGGAGTCTGTCCCGCGATCGGCGCCGACCTATACGGTCGGCGCCGATTTTTTAGGAGCGGCGCCGATTATAAATACAAGTCCAGAACTCAGTTCTAAGGACGGGAAAAAGACGAACAGAGAGAGAGAAAGAGACAAATCGCGAAAGAGACACAGGTTGTGAGAAAGAGAAATCTTCTAGTATCAAGTGTATCAAATGAGATCAGATCCTATCCGAATCAATCCCTGAGAGGAGCACCGTTACTCTGCTCCTATCACATCAAAATCACACGTATCCATCGATCTTCTGGTGATTCTGTTCCAGTACCTCACCGACTTCGGCACATCCAGCAGACGTCAACTATCTTTCCATCACTTTCCGATTTTCGAATCTTTTCGCACTGTCCCCGATTGACCGATCTGCTTTCAGTCGACGTCGATCTTATTCAGTCGACGCCGATCCTTCATAATCGACGCCGATCACATCAGTCAACGCCGATCCTTCTTAATCGACGCTGATCATCCTGCAGACAGGTAAAAGGACACAGGTAACACAAATCCAGCTTTATTTCATAGTTTCCTATTTTCTGTGGCTTTCTGTCTGCTGTTTAGATTCTGTTTCATTACTATAATCAGAAAATCTAGTCCTTACGTACATCTTTTATCATGTATGCTTCTTTACTTAATTGAAAACGTGGACTGACATCCGCCAAGGAAGCTTATCGCTTCCCGGACCCGCTTCTCGGGCAGTCCACCCAAATATCTTTTAACGCCACCTTTTTCTGTCAAGCATCGGTGTCTTACAAGTTACTCGGATCTATTGTGCAAATTGCTCGTGTGCACCCGTCTTATCTACATCGACCTCCTTATCCGTCTACATCTTCGGATCTTGTCCATCAGGTATCAATTTCATTGGAGTTTTTCAGGGTTTTTGTGTTTAGTTTGGTGCATTAACTTGGACAGGTAACAAGCGCGAAATCCTTGATCTACAACATGAATCAGAAATAGATGTGTTTAAAATCAATATCCAGCCACAAAGATCCATTATATTAATTGTTGTAAAACACCAAAGATTCATACATACAACGCCTAATCACCATAGTCATGCACACCCATAAACTCGCAACATAACTCTACCAAAAACATAGAATTGTCCAAATCGTGTAAATCAATACATATTTATAAGGGTGGGGACTTTCCCTTAACCACCCATGTATCTTTCAAAAATAGACTACATGTTAATAATAGCCATGTGTCTTTACATAATAAATACAAGAGCATGCAAGCTCACTAATAATAGATTATCTAATAATATAACATCAATATAATCCTATTATTAACTCCAAAAATTTGCATGACACTTGATCTTCTACTCATCCAAAATAGCCTTTTCGTGCTCCTTAAGTCTTCTACAAAATGTGCACTACACTCCATATCTAAAATTAGCCTCAATCTGTAAAACAGCAAAGTCTTGATCTTGAACCTTCCTAAGCGTGCCCTATTCCACTATAGTTTTGTGTGCGTTCACACACCCTATGCCCGCATGCCCAATCCTTTCACACCTTCATACTTAGGCTATATTCCATCATCCCAACAATCATCCACATCCAAATATCCCAATGTGACATAGTTTCTCCCGTTGGGGGAACAACTTCCCTTCATTGTTGATCCTCTCATCCACACATCCTATTTGCATCAATGCATCTTTCTATCCATCCAACACTTCCTTTGACGTTGGGGGACTTCATTCTAGGATTTTTCTATTTGCATATTAGTTCCTTTTTGGCATTGTTTTATTTACCACATCCAAATCCATCTCATCCAATCTTAAATCCAAATTAATCTTGTCCAAATATTCATATCATTTTAATTCCACCTTTGTGGCCATACTCATGCCTCTTGTGGGGCACCATATTTCCATCCCTTTCATTTAAATTCCACCGTTGTGGCCATATTTTTTCCTCCTTTGAGGAACCATTCATCCATATTTTCATCAAATTTCACCTTTGTGGCCATACTTGTGCGTTCTTTGGGGCACCATATTTCCATCTCTTTATTCAAAGTTTGTCATTGTGGCCATACTTGTGCCTCCTTTAGGGCACCATATCTCCATCCTTTTCATTTCAAAGTCCAACTTTGTGGCCATGTTTGTGCCTATTTTTGGGGCACCATATTTTTGTCATAAGCCCCCTCTTATGGCCATTTTTGTTTCACTGGGACGCATATATTTTTCCCACTTCCTCACTTTTCAAAGGTAACACATAGTTTCCATCTTATCTATCCCACGACGTCTTAGTCACTCTTTCATCTTATCAAATTCCATCATTGTGTTAATATTTGTCTCTCTCTTGGGGGACCATCTCTTTGTCTCGTTAGGGACACATATTTTTGCTTCCTTAAGCACATAGTTTTTACTTATCACTCATCTATCACATCTAATCCTTTTCAAGCTATCATCTCATCGTGTCGTAACTTTAATGCCTCCCCTCCCTTGATAGTAAACTAGAAGTTGAACCAATTAATGCATTACACTTGCAACCATTCTATTTTTAGCACATTTACTAATGTTCCCTTAGTCATATCCTTAGATCATTCCTCCATCTCAGCTTTTTCCATCCCTTATTGTGATGATTTGAAATTATGTGGTCTTCCATCACTTCCTAGGTGTGACCTTAAATATAGGCACCATGGCTCTGTTCATAGCATATCCCTTATGGATAGGTTCTCCTCTTTGGTGAGAAATTTGTGATCATTACATCTATCACCCTCTTATTCACCTATTGGAACCATGCAAAGGGTCCAGGGGTGTTTCTTGTACACTTGTTATTCCCTCCTAAGTGGTCTACTTAGCTAGTCCAAGCTCTCCCCCATTTAAAATCAAAATTCATGGATGCTCTTATCAAAAAGATCAAAGTTATCAAAAATAGACTAATCCCTTGAAGGACAGTTGTTAATGCAAATTAAAAAGAAAGAAAATAAAAAAGCATGAAAATAAAATTCAAAATTCAAAAATAAAAATCAAATAAATAGACTGATCCCTCGAAAGATGGCTATCATATATTATGCTTACCATCTATATTTTGTGTAAAGTAGACCCTCAATGGATGGCTACTCCTTATGGCATTCTAAGGCTTCCCGTGTTGATCACCCTTCCATTTTATTAGCATCCTGAGAAATCTTCCCACATTTAGCAACTTTCTCTTTCCCCTTCCTAAAGTTGGGGCATAGTTTTAAGGAACACCAATTTTGGAGAACCCTCTTCCCATGTATAAGTTTCATCTCAAACCCCTTTGTCATGTCGACACTAGGTTGATGAGTTCATTTCATCTATGTTCCTTATGATTTTTGATATAACTAACTGTCGTTGGTTATTTGCTAACATTTGTTCTGGTTGACTATGTCTTGCGTCACGTGGATCCTACTCTTGTTTACCTCCAATGTGATTAGAGGCATCTTTTCCTCACATGTTCCGTGATATGATGTAATTTCATTTATATCCATAGATCACCATTGTTAAGTCACATCTATCTCTTATCTCATCCAAATCCAATCTAACATTTTGTCTAATATTATCCATCCATCTAATCTTATCCATATATTTCATCAAATCTTATCCAATTTATCTCATCTTAAGTCCACTTTTTGGCCATCTTTGTGTTCCCTCTCGGGGAACCATATTTCACCTTTTTTATCTCTCCTTTTTGGCCATATTTGTGTCCTTTTATAGGGCATCATTACTTTCATCTATTTATCCTCGTTTGCTCTCAAATTCCACCTTCATGGCCATACACATTCCCCATTAGGTCATTTCAATTCAAAGTCCACCTTGTGGCCATCTGTATTCTCCCTCTAAGGAATTTTGTCTAACTATTTCACATCATCCCCTTATCATCTTGAAGTCCACATTTCTGGCCATATTCATATTTTTTCCTCCAGCCATTTAATTTAACATCTTATCCCATCCAATCTACTCTCAAAGTCCACATCTATGGCCATATTTATTTTCCCTCTGAGAATTTTAATTCTACATTCAAATCATTAATTTATGCATTCAAAGTCCCATCGGGCCATACATATTCCCTCCTCAGGCATTTTATGTTGCAACCCTATTCAATTTGTGCACAAAGTCCATATCATGAGTATACTTCCCCCCTTAGGGCATATTATTTCATCACCCGCTTTTTCACTTTTCCTTCTCAACCCTTTTTTTGTGTCCTGTGTTGGGGCACCATAACTTTTCATCCTCGTCCCTCGTGGATGGATACCTTTTTGCTCGATTCCTTGTGTACAAAGGATTTCACATACCTTTCACATTGAGTTGCACATATTTTGATGACTCACCTATGACCCATTGGTCATCCCGGCTTACATCCTTACTGCAATGATCTTCACCCACTCACTGGTTCGTAGAAAGTTATAGCCCATCTCCATTGGGACCGAAAATTTTCACCTAGATAACTCTTATCCATTATTTTCAAATCCTTTAAACAGTTGTTCCAACTTTTTGTTTCTTCAGTCACTTTTGCGACACATTCTAGCAAGCTATTCTAATCAGCGAAGTCACTTCCTCACTCTTCTTGCATATTATGGTTTTTATTTTCATTAAATTAGTTATTTGGGTCATTTCTATATTTGTTTACTACATTTATTTATTGCATTTAATTTTCATTCTAGATTAGATTAAATACGCCTATATCCCAATTTTAGTTAATCATTTTGGTGAACCCGACCATTTCAACACTATATTTTGAAATGTCCTCCCCCTATCAAGTTACGGATCAATTCTCTTATCCTACCTTTGCATCAACTAGGGTCTCAGACATAGTTACTTTTGTTGTTAATTTCATGCACATGCATACCCAACATCCTCCTCACTTTGTCACACCTCAGGATAATCCATCCATTAATGTAGTTACTACTCGTCATACTCGTCTTAATACTCCTACGGCTCCACCCACCTTTATTCCTCCACCCGTTACTTCAGCACCTCCTCCTACTACTTCTAAGGGTTATGACATTATTGAGTAACTTAAAAATATGCCCGCTAAGATCTCTCTTTATGAATTGTTGTGTAATGTACCAGATTTCATAACATGCTAGAAGCTTCCCTTTGTGACATTCATATTCAAACTAATAATTCTAAGGTAACCTTTCGGAAATCTCATACAGTCTCTTCATAATTTACCACATGCCATATCTTTCACTGATGAGGATATGTCACCTTTTGCTAAAAGTAATACATGTGCTCATTTTCTCATTACTTCTGGTATTAGCACTACTTGCATTAAACGAGTCCTCATTGATAATGGATCAACTGTCAATTTATGTGTTAACTCTATTTTAAATCAATTGGGTATTAATGATAATTTAATCTCTAAGAATTCTACCCTCATTTGAGGTTATGATTCTACCACTTGCACATGGCTAAGGAATATCTCATTGCATATTCAGGTTGGGAAAAGATTATTATTACTAAGTTCTATGTTATCAATGCCTCCTTTCAGTTTAATCTCTTGTTAGGTAGGCCTTGGATTCACGCAATGCACGCGGTCCCATTTACTATTCACCAATGTATTAAGTTCTTGCATGATGGATATGAACATATTATCACCGTTGATCCAGAACCATTCAATACTGTTGTATATATCCCATTACTTATATTCCTATACCACCTTCACAACACATTCCATATAACAGCCTTGACACATATGACATTGGTCAATCTAGTGCTTCACAGTCTCCTCCTACCACTCTTAATGCTCCAGCTATCTCTACTCATACTATGGATATTATTTCACCTACGGTATCATCTCCTACTAATTTCCCTTCTCCACCCATCGTAGAACCCTCTATTACTCCATCTATGGTGGAACCTACCAACATACTTGATAGTGCTACACAACATGATAATGCTCATGTGGATGATTTTGAGGATTCTGATGATGAATTTGATACTATCAACTTACAGATGAAGCATTAGGACAACTCAATTTTACACCTCTTGGTGTAAACAAATCTTATTTTGAAGAAACCTTTGTGGCCGATGGCCCAGGTGAATATAGGTTCAATACCCCTCCCTCTACTAATGTTATGGTACTATACAGGGGGTTTGTAAATAGTGTAGATGTTATTTCATCTTCCCCTCCATGGGTTGTAGCTACCCTACCTCTTTTTACATGCACACTATTCATCAATGAGTCCTTTTGGCAACACATCTCTATCGATTATACTTGCTTAGACATTATTTGTACACATGATAGTTTGGCTAGGTTTGGCATGATGCTTAATGACATCTTAACACCTCTTCATTCGCCACATCTTTATCATGGCTATTTTCACATTATGGCAGCTTATGGATTGTGTGTCTTTCATTTGATGGTCTTTGTTGCACGTTACCCTCATGACTCTCTACTCACACTTGGACATTCCTAGCTTGACTATATTGGTGGTACACTATATTCTCATCACTCTTTACTCACATTTCCTATGCCTTTTGGAAATGTTTCTATCCATAATGATTCATATCCTGCTTATGATCCTAATATATATCATTGGAATGCTCGCGATTGTCCACCGATCACCTTCACTGATGAATAATATGCAATGAATGTGTACACACTCCACCGCAGTGGGGTCCCCTGTATGACCCTCCTCACTCTATAGCTTATCAGGTTTCCAATGCATCTCAAGTAGGTTTTAACCATGACAATAATGATCTCCTTGGTAGTGGCACATAGTTGTCTTTTTCTCTCATTACACTTGGGCGGAATAACACCTAACATACCCCCCCCCCATTCTAGCATTCTTACATAATACTACATCACACTCTTAGCATTTACACATCTTTTATTTTTGCATCTCCTCATATCTCATCTTTGCATCCATTACACTAACCTACGCATATTTGTTCATACATTAGTGTCGTAATTACCTTGATTTCACACTCTTGTGCTTCGGTTCACACTTGAATGTTGAGGGATTACTACACATGAACCCCACACATTGCACATTAGTTATATACACTATGTCTATTCACACATCATGCATCTTACATTATACATTCTACTTTTAGTCTACATCATACTTGTGTCACACTATTATTGTCCTTACACATAGCATTACATTCTTCTCAACCTACATGCTACTTAACACGGATCCTCACATTACTAGTCTATCTAAACACCTTGTATTGCATCTTATCATCAGTACCCACACACTCACATTCCCCACTGGTACATTCTATTATCATCAGCCTATGCCTTGTCTTCTACGCAACTGCACTAC